>OX438766.1:2780271-3156271 GCA_949316455.1 Acleris holmiana
CAACTAGAAAGTAAACCCAATCGAAAAAAGATGATTTTCAAATCGGTCTATGCGTAATTGTGAAACATACCTAAAAAAAACATGAGTTGAGAACCTTCTCCTTTTTTAAACTCGGTTAAATAGTTGTGATATTAGTTACATCAACTAAAGCTGATAGTAACTTAGTGATTTATCTAACATCGTAGTTGATGTATCTTTGTAACGTTTTGTTAGGCTCGTATGGACACAAAACACTTATTAAAACAATCACAACCTAGGCAAACAAGTTGTTTTTGATTGTACATTGAAGAGAAATAATAACAGGTCATTCTTCATACAAAGTACCGTGAAACGGGGTGAATAGGGACTACGGAGTAAATAGGGACATAACCTAGAATCAAGCATATCTTGTTACAAATAAGAACAAGCATTAAATGAAAATTGCGTTACGTACTATTGGAAATTATTTCAGTCTTTTAATTTTACATATGATTCATTTTAAGTTGTGTCCATATTCATCCCTTAGCCCCTATTCACCGCGTTTTTTAGTTCGTCGGTGTAATTGTAAACATGTCGCAAATTCAACAAGCAACAATATTAAAGTTATCAAGTATTCGCTGAAACAGGGATTTAGTCCATGACTTCATTGTGTGCCATCATGCGCAAACGGCGATAAGGAAACGCGAGCGCAGATTAAACTTGCATTCAAGTGTCGTACAGGTTTAAGGAGCAAACAACTTACGCAATTGTTATGTTATGTTAGCTGCTTTCTCTGCACCCCTGTGTACACTTGCCTTTTACTTATGTCAAAGCTGTCGGCAAAAAATCGAAAGTGCGCGCCTGCGCACGTTAAACGGCAAACGATAACGGGAAGGTGATAATTAATACTTTTGAATCTAACTATGGATCACGTACGTTACCTTAGATAGAGGATGTCTGTTTTGAATCCTAGCACAAGCGACTTTATTTTTAACTTATAAGAGTTGACTTTACAAAAGCGTAAACGTTTAAAATACGCTCTTTGTATTTAGGACAGCATTATTGGTAAATCAATTTAGGGGTGCGGTCTTTGAATGTAGTGGTAATCTCAAGACAACAAAGAGTCAAATCAGTAGCGAAGGAAAAGCAAGGAATACTTAAAGGATTTTATTTAACGCTCGTACGCCTGTTCTGTACGCGAGACGAATGATAATTTGAAATGAGAATGTCCTTGCGCATCGAAAGCTAATGTTTTTCTTTTGCAAGATGGTCGTAAGTCGTAGGTACGATTAAGTATAGTATCTCATAACGGACGATGGCCTGCGAATGCCGTATGCGGTGTTATGTGGGCGTCAGTCTGTTTGTTTACGTGAGTGTGTGATTTGATGGCAGACTGACAAACGACATCTCACGATTTTGGCGACAGTTTTTATTTTTTTTTCAATAATTGCAGCATTCCCATTTGGAATTCCAGGACTTCATGAAGAAGGCTAAACTTGTCTAAAACTGGTAATATCCCATTAAAAAATGAAAGATGCCGATTCATGGTTTTAGGTTCATTATTTGAACAAGAATCTATTAATTTCATCATCTTAGCGTCTACAGGACTGACATTATTCTTCACATGACTTTTAAGTACTCGAGGAGGTTGGACGGTGACGTTGTCTCGTTATCGTACGTCTGGGTGGAATTTGTTCCCGATGTTTCGTTGGTTGCAGATTGTTTTTTCTCGTTTTCGGATATAACATTGCTTATTGTGTGGTTGGGTTGTATTTCTTTCTGCAGAAAGGATAACTGTTTACTATACACCGTAAACTCGGGTTATTTTAGCCCTAGCTAGGGGGTAACATTGCCCACCCCAAAAAACATCTTTAACATTTAATTATTTTGTTAAATGATACATCAGGACTAAGCTGCTTATATGGCTCTAAAAATATTTAACCAATTGAAGATGATTACCACTAAAATACTTATAGTTTTAAGGGTGGGCAATGTTACCCCCTAGGGCTAAAGTAACCCGAGTTTACGGTACATAAGGCTTCGTTGTTTTGGCGGCACTTCCTGGCCGCTTCTGATCTTGTATCTTTTTATATGATCGATCATAATTATCTCTTATGTGAGTCCACCTCTGAATAATTAGTTTTGCTTTGAAAGACAAACATGGCAGGTAAATTATACTGAACACTGCAAGGTAAGTATCAGGGTATTCAGGAGGCAAAGGTTTATGTAAAGCTTTTTGTTTTATTTTAAAAGTTATTTGTGCACGTATTTTGAGGAGGGGTTGATAGATGATAAATAATTAGTTATATATTATTATCAATTTATTCGTTTTTAATAAAATACATGCTCAAATAACTTATCAATAATATGTATACATACAACACAATAAAAAACACTGGATATTTTCTTTTAATCATTTATTTAATCTGCATTGCACAAAAGAATACACTTAATATACAAGAGGCGATCTTAATGCCATAAGTCATTCTCTTTATTCTCTAGAGATTTTATCATGTTTTGTCACGACTGATACAGCCAACCTAAGTAAAAGTGAGAACTTAGTGAAGCTGTTAAATAATTATCAAAGATACATACCAAAAGCTTGTCTAGTTTTTTCTTCCTTTGTCTCGAAAGTTGGATTAAATACTATCATAATTTCCTTCCAAGCCGCTTGAGTTGCGACGCGATTTTTATACAATTCGGTCGTTTTATCCCACAAAACGGGCTTATGTTCTACTAAATTAATTAATGATTAATTATTTATAGAAAACTCGTCAACGATTTTGAAATAACCACCAGATCACAAACGAACTGCGATCTCTCCGAATGACGCTCGAGTACTGTACGCTTAGCACAAGTTGTATTTTCTCGCTTGTCGCTCAGTGCATCTCTATCGATACAGACTAGACGGAAAGGGAGATTCGAGCGACAGACAAGTCGCGGACTCCTGTACGGCTAGCACAAGTTGTATTTTCTCGCTTGTCGCTCAGTGCGTCTCTATCGTTAATGACTAGATGTAAAGGGAGATCCGAGCGACAAACAAGTCGCGGACCACTTGTGCTAGCTTTCCTGGAAGCTTGTTCGGTTGCTACTCAATAAAAAACGTATGACATCGAGCCGTGTGAATGAAACAGAGCTATACTAGTCGCCACTGCAAACCGAACGCGTTACAGTTCATTCGATTTGCTTGACAAGTCCGGTGAGTATTTGTTTCAACGTATAAACAACTAAAGGTAGAGGAAGCCCGCGACTTCGTACGCGTATAATTAGTTTCCCGCTATTCCCCCTATTTTAACCCCTTAGGGGGAGAATCTCCAAAAATCCTAGTGCACCCCTAGGATATCCAAGGAATATTCCCTCCTAATTTCAAGTTCCTAGGTCCAGCGGTTTCGGTTGTGCGTTGATCGATGTGCCAGTCAGTTTGTTCTTTTATATGTAGTAGTCTGGGCGACCGAGCTCTACTCGGGTGTGTGTAGACGACGCTATTAAATAACAATTGATAGTGTCGTCTATATATGTCAAATACCCCGTTTACGTTTACGTTACGACTCGAGAGGATCTATGCACAAAGTATGTGCCACTATGTATTCGATAAAACGACGTTAAAAAAACGTGCAGGACAAATCTTACCGAATTCGATTGCTGTTCCATATATTAGTATGGAAAAAGCGTGCAGGACAATACCGAGTGTATGGCCTATAACTGTTGCGATAACGAGGCTAGCATCGCGAATTAGGTGTTTACGAACTAAAGGGTTTTCAGGGGGGGGTGATTCTCTCAACACAGCTCTGCGTCGATCTTAATGGTGAAGTTTTATCGTAACGTCGACAATATACACGCTTAAAAATATCTGACACGCTCTTATGCCTCCAGTAATAAAGACGTGTCAGATATATTTGAGCCCTATGTTGGATAATACTACCGATTATTCCTGGTGATTGTACATACTTAACACTTTAATTGCCAGCAACCCGCTAGGCGAGACCATTTTACATGGACATCAGAGCGCTTGGCAGTTAAAGTGTTGGGAATATACCAGGAAGATAGATCCCCTAACCGATGCGGTTAAGATAACCAAAGAAAACATCCCAACATTTGATGGCAAGTTGGCCTAGTTGGTAGTGACCCTGCCTTCGAAACTAGTGGTACCCGGTTCAAATCCCGGTAAGGGCAGATATTGTGTGGTGAGCACGAGTACTTGTTCCTGAGTCTTGGATGTTGTCTATGTATTTAAGTATATATACATTTATATACCTAAACCGTGTGGTGTCCGGGTTATAGTGCCTCTCCATGTCTTCCCGTGGATGTCGTAAGAGGCGACTAAGGAAATAAGGGCTTGTAGTACTGTTAGGCGACGGGCTTGCAACCTGTCGCTAATACACTAGTAAACTTCTTGGCCTTATTGTGCAAAATGTGGTTACAGAATTATAAACAAGTCTTTTTAGAGTTGTTGGTATTTCTGTAGCTCTGCCTACCCCACTCTGGGAATGAAGGCGTGACGTTAACTCGTCCGCCATTACTGTTACCTAATTACAAACTTAAGAGCTATAACGTTGACAATACGATATCATGTCAAAGGCAATTTGGTTTTGCCGAGTAGAATTAGAGACCCTGTTCGTCAAACAGTACCTACCTATTTGTTCCCAAAGTATTTGTAAAAGAGAGCCTCTACCCAATCATAGTCACGTAGGGTAAACATAATAATAACGTCAGAATTATGTAAATAACATGAATATTTATTTAATTTTATTATGGTCACGTAAAGTTTAACATAACCTAAGCTACGTTAGAAGTAAACTATATTTAGTTCCTCGAAAGCGTAGGTTCCAGTCAACAAACCGCATTATTAACAATCAAGTCATAAGTCAAAGTGGAGTTCACTTGTATTGTAAGTTTTGCTGACCTACATTAAGATTCATATTTGGCTGGAGTTATTTCACGTTATTCCCTTTCTTCCAAACGTGTAAAACGTCGGGTGTTCGACCTTATAATGTTTTTTCGCGAGCACGTCGCGAATGAGCTCACATGGGACGTACCTACTCTCATCCGTCGTGTTATTCTGTACGTGTATACAGCTCTAGTAGTGTTATTATTTAATAAAACTCTGTGTTCGCGGCTTTGGAAGGATACGGCACATAGCGCTCAAGCGCTCCTTATGGCGTGGCTTAGAGCGTTTTAGTTACTTCACTTGTGTTCGTTGCTCCCGAAACGAAACATCGTCTTAACTGTTCCTTTTTAGGGTTCCGTAGTCAAACTAGGAACCCTTATAGTTTCGCCAAGTCCGCCTAGCTCAAAGGCTCTTAGAAAGCTGTATTTTGGCATGAATATACATATTAGTCACGCCAACAAAGTAATAAAATAAAATCTTGTAAGTAATATTTTTTTCCCAGTACCCCCCTACACGTAACATGGGGATGTATTTTCGTCTACCCTATAGTGTAGGGTGTCGTTGGATAGGTCTTTCAAAAATATAACGGAAATATGAAAACCATTTTTTTATTAGGGATCCTGAGGGATCCGTTTAAAGCGCTAATTTTTGTTAGAGTCAAGTGTGCCCCCAAAAAGCCAAATAAGTAATCAAATGTAAGCGTATATAACGAATTTATAAGGAAAAGTATCACGACTAAGTAGACATTATTGGTTCTTGAGATACAGGCGATTAAAGTGGTTATACCTACTAAAATCATCTAAGTCGGCACCAAATGACTTTAAATAGAAAATTAGTTATTACTTGTCGAATTTTATGTTTGTAGTACTTAACGGCTACGGAACCCTACACTGAGCATGGTCCGGCATGCTCTTGCCCGGTTTTATTTTAGTTACCATAATAATACTGTTATTTTGTCCATGTATATTTCTTTCTATAATATTTGAGGATTTTCCTCGAATTCTCCAAGACCCCATCATCAAATCTTCACGTACTGGAAATGGGACTAACTAGAAAGTATGCCCAATCGAACAATTTATTTTTTATCGGTCTAGAGGTCTTTGTGTAAACGGGGAACCAAGGACCCGCTTACCCATTACCGATAAAAGCCTCTGAAAGACTATCCTCTCAATAGAATATCACACTAAAAGAATATTCTCTTGGAACGAAATATATGACTAAGTTATTTGTTAAACTAACCATTCACATAAGGCGAACCTTAAAAGTTAAAACACAGATAAACCTTATAAATAGCGCTTTAAAAAGCATTTCGAACGACTTTTCTAAGTAAAATACCCATTCGAAACCCCTTGAATGGGATAGTAGGTTTTAAAAGCAAATCGAACGGCTTTACGCGATACGGCTTTTCTTAGTAAAACCCTTATAAAAACCCATTCGAAACCCCTTGAATGAGATAGCGCGCCGGTCCTTGCGGGGCACATACATTAAAAAAAACCCGAAGAATTGAGAACCTCCTTTTTGTGGTCGGTTAAAAAGGACTCAGCTCAGTATGTGGTGCCAGCCACAACGCTGGTTTTCAACGAACCTATACCACATAATTAGTATAATAGTACAAGTACCCGTAGTCTACACTATAAAGATAAAAATAAAGAGACATTTATTCGCAACAATACATAATTACATTACATAGATACAAAAAGAACAAGACACAGAGAAAATGTTGCAAAACGGTCCCAACTCAGCATTAGCTAGCCGTAAAGCCAGCGCTGATCTTCCGTTGGAACCGCTTGGCGATGAGACGGAAAGTGACACTTAATACAAAACACCGTAAAAAGAAAAACAAAATGGGTTATCATAAAATTTAAACAACTATTTAAACCAAAAACATTATAATATGTAGGTAAAAAAAATAAAAAACGATTGTCTATGGGAGGTCAAGTCAAAGTATAGGGGTTGACTTGACCTTATAATCTGTGGCCAAAGTAAAGTAAACAAAGCAATACCTAAACAATAGGTTAGTTACTTATGTTACGTAACAATACCAACACATACACACAGTAACACTATTTGCGTAGTCGCCGGATGCGCAAGCGCAGTCAATTTCCCGCGCGATTAGCTGTTAACCGCTTCATATGCTTTAGATAAACTATCATCGGCTTTGATGTTACAACCGCTAATAACAGCTAACGCTAATACACTCAGGAGCAATGCAAACGGGTCACTGTCTATGGAAATTCTGAACTAAGTGACCCGTTTTCATTACTCTTGACTATATTTGCTTGAGAGACTGGTTTTCGTCATAATTACTTACTAGCTATGCCCCGAGTTTGTCTGCGTAAACGACACTTCCGAGACGTTATTTATTTTGGGTTTCAAACTTTTTTTATGGCATGGTGAAAGCGGACGGACACACAGGCCACCTGCCCCCTATTTCACCATACCGACAATGACAGGTGACAAACTCAGTGATGTATCAGCGTGTTAACTTTGCATTGTATACCGAATAGTCACCTGTCATGTGTCATTGTCAAGATGGTGAAATAGGGGGCTGATGGTAAGTGGGGTCTGTGACATTTGTATTCTCAAGACTACAATGTTAAGAATGCAATCCTAAGACCGCAAACCAGAGGACTACGATGAAATGCCTTCGTATGCTAATCATTTCACCGTTTGACGACCTCACACTGGAACACAACACTGAGAACACTGCTTGGCGGTAGGTTAAATTAGACGATGGTGGTGGCGATGCGGACGAACCTTGAACAAGTTCCTACCACCACTGCAGGACGAAATGTATCCTTACCTTTAGCCAAGTCGGCTAGCATAAGCCGTTGTTTGGCGCTCGGAGCTCTCTTTCTTACTTGTCTGTAACGATAAAGAAGATGTGAAGTGTCTGTGTGACAAGGTACTTATTTCACTTAAACAAGTCGCTCTTGAGCTCGACAGGTTAACGGGCAGGATAACCGCAGGACATAGATTTTAATAAAATTAGCCTATATTAGTGTCCTACAGCAAGACAAAGTTCACCCCTCTATTCCCCATTCGTCATGATACTGTTAGACTCAGAGCCCCCCTTGAGTCATCATATATCCCACGATACAACTTACCTACCTACCTTACCCCTACCCTATCTTACATACCTGTATCTTTTTGATCAGTGCCATAAGGAGGTTGTGTTTGTCGTATTTTGGGTACCAGTGACCACGCCTGGACCAAATTCCGGATCCGACCTTGGTTCGTTCGTTTAGTTCGTTCTTAAATTAAACGTAGGAGAGACCGAGGGGTCTTGAAACAGAGGTGAGTTGAAACTAAGTCAATTATGCAGAACAAATACTAAATAGCGTTGTTACCAGCTCGATAACGATCATAGATTCTGCAAAATTGACATTGTTTCAGCGGGTGTGTATCATTTCATCGAAAAACCTTTCATCGAATGACAATTTTTCATCCAACGCTATTTTCTAATGAAAGCGTAATGTTTTCAGGGTATCTTAAACATCTAACCTAACCTAACCTACGTAATGAATGCTTAAGATACCCTGAAAACATTATGGTTTCAGCAGAAAATAGCGTTCCATGAAATGATACATTCGATGAAGTGAAATTCGGTGAAGTGATGAGTTACCTGTTTCAACTCGCCTCTGTTTCAAGACCCCTCGGTCTCCTCTATGTATTTTTATTTTATTTTATTTTATGACACAGCTAGCCGTCTAGTTTAGTTTACGCCTACTCTGTTGGATTGATGCTTGCTTCCGTAAGCATATAATAATGTATACTGCTTCCCGACGACTTCTACAAAATGCGGAAACTGTCAATTTGATAAAAATACACGGGCCTGATTGTGATCGTACAATGCGGCTGCTCGGAAGATAATTTGTGTACGTAAGGTGGTCTTGAAGGCTACCTATTATTTTAACACCTTTCAAAGAATCATTACGCAGAATTTTCATTTCATCGAACAATTTTCTATTGTCAATTGGTAGGTGGCTCAAACACAGATTTAGGTTACCGTCTTTCCTGTAGACACACCGATAGTAAACGTTTTTAGGGCCTAATTTTCTGGCTAAGCCCATTCCCGCAAAAACGCCGTCAGGACTGCTTTAGACCTATCATATAAAAACATAACTTATATGCACACAAGCTTTTAACTATTGACCACAGGAGAAACAACTTATGTTTTTAAGAGTGATTATGACCAAGATGTTTTAAAGCTAATATTGATTTTAAAGTAAAAGTTAGTAGGGAAGATTCGCACATGAACGTAGTCGCTAATATTTGAACTTGTAACGTGTTTTATAGATACGTTTATAATTAGTACCTACGAGCCCGAGAGCTGTTGAGTTTGTAATATGACAAGTTTTCGTACGCACTTGTATGTGTATAACCCATAAATGTTTACCTGTGAAAATTAACATGTTAAGTTACAAATTAAGCCGTCTATTCTACTGGATAAAACAATATTGATATGGTATTGTTTTTTACATGGCCACCATTACTGTCACGTAAATAAGAGCTATCGTGACGTTGAGGACACGATAACATAACAATAACAATATCACGGGACAATGTCACACAAATTGACCTAGTCCCAAAGTAAGCTCTAGGCTTGTACTATGGGTACTAGACAACGATAAACATACTTATATAGAGAAATACATACTTAAATATATAGAAAACATCCAAGACTCGGAACAAATACTCGTGCTCATCACACAAATATTTGCTCTTACCGGGATTTGAACCCAGGACCTCTAGTTTCGAAGGCAGGGTCACTACCAACGAGGCTAGCGTGTCGCCGTGACATGTCAAAAGCAATGTTGTTTAGCGAGTAGAATAGAGTCCCTCTTTCTAGTAAGGAGCCTAATAAACTTCTTTTAAACAAGCGAAGAACGTTGCACATTCTTGCAGTTATTTATTTCCTTGCATAATATTTTATTTTTTATTTTTATGGCATTGAAAAGGCAAACGAGCGCACTTACCATCAGGTAGCGTGACCTGATGGTAAGTGGAAACTGTGACCCATAGACATTCGCATTCACAAGACTGCAAATGCGTTGCAAACCCTGAGGACTAAGATGGAATGCCTCTATGCTAGTTATCCCCAAATCGGAACACAACAAAACAACAAACAACAACAAATGTGAAAGTATAAACGGCAAACTTAATGCCTAAAGGCATTCTCTACTAGTCACCCACATGATTAATAGAGAATAACCGGTGCATTTTGAGATCTAAATAACTACGCTTTAAGGAACCTCCATATAACCTTGCACTATTTACTTTCTATTCTGTGATATAACTTGGCACTCATTTAGATCTCAATTCTTTTATCGACAGAGTTTACAATTTGGGGCTTATTATGGCCGTGTTTATCGCGTGACTAATCGTGGATAAAACATCCGTCACTTTCTGACAAGTGCAGTGCGAGAGTGACGGATGCTTTATCCATCGCGATAAACGCGATTCTAGTTTAGAATCCTGAGTGCAGCGAGGAATTCAAAGACACGAGATGCTAATAACTTTGGCCTCGTGTAGCCTATACAACGTTTCACCTCAGCAGCGAGAAGCAACCTTAAGGTAAAATAGACTACATGGTAAAAATTTAACATGTATTCCCCCTCCCGTGTGGTGCCACATCACGGCCTCCTTATATAGTTTTTATTTAAACATACTTTGTCTCATGCTCGCAGCAAAATCGAATTTTGCTCACTGTATTTAAACAGTAAAACCAGTATTTTTGTGGTGGATGTGAAAATTAATAGGTACCATATAATAGAGCCTCCTTTATCCCGATGCTGCAGGGGTAGTCGTAGTCGGATTAATAAAGCTATTTATTTCTTTGTTAGTCTTGTAACTTGTACGTTTTGATAGTTTAATTATTAATTTCACATCGGTGCGAGCGATAAGACAATCACATCCCTCCTATCAGTATCTCGGTCAAGGACTTAGACTCCTTCCGTTGCGTTGCCTTATCTTCTGTTATAATTGAATTTCTTATTTCCGGAGTTACCTTTAGTGAACTAGGCGAGCTCGAGAGGTTCCTATTAATATTCTGATGCTACTCGTCTCGATAGGGACACTACTTTATAGGAAAAAATGTAAGTGCTCGTAGTTGCGCGCAAAAAACATAACCCTTCTTCGCAGTCGCGTTGGTTAAAAGCCTTCATTACATGTTTCTATTTGCATAAACAACAGTATCTAAAAGGTGTATTACTCGTATAAAACAGTTCTATCCTTTTTTTTATGACAAGGACAAGGCACAAGAGAACGCAGGCCACCTGATGGTAAGTGGAATTTGAGACCCATAGACATCCGAATTCTCAAGACTATAATCCTAAGACCTCAAATGCGTTGCCAACCCTGAGGGCTAAGATGGAATGCCTCTATGCTAGTTATTTCACCGGCTGTCTTATCCCCAAACCGGAACACAACAATGCGAACACTGCTGTTTGGCGGTAGGTTAATGGATAAGATGGTGGTAGCGATCTGGACGGACCCTGCACAAGGTCCTACCACCCGCGTTTGTTACGCTTTCATGGATAAACCGCTGAACCGATTTAGATGAAATTTGGTATGGAGATTTTTTTGAGTCTGGGGATAACAGGGTACTATTTACGTAACATACATAACAATCACGTCATCGTACCCAGAGTGGGATAGTCAGAGTTACAGAAATACCAACATCCCATATAAGTTTTGTTGGTAATTCTGTAACCACATTTTGCACTATCAGGCTAAGATATTTACCAGTGTATTATTACTGAAAGGTTTGCAAGCCCACCGCCTAGTACTAGACGCCCTTACTCCCTTACGGCCGAACCCTATATTCAAACCGCGGACAGATAGATAGCCTTAATTCGGATAAAAAATTGTCAAATTTTGTATGGGCAAATGTCAAATTTCAACCCGAAGTAAGCCTTATCTATCCGCGGTTTGAATATAGGGTTCGGCCGTTAGTCGCCTCTTACGACATCCTCAGGAAGACGAGGAACATTAAACAATACGGTAAAATTAAGATAGGCAAGTAGCAACAAATTAATCAATTATTCGATAGCTCTCAAAGTAAGGTTACATACATAGGTACAATTTAAAAAAATATATAACTGCTGAATATGTCATAAGTCGAGACAATAAGGGATTTATAATTATTTTACTGCCGTAATATTATCGCATATCTTATCTAGACGTAACATACGTATTTTAGATTTTTTGTGAAGTTTTGTGATCTTAGAGATCGCTCCGCGATTGCGATCAGCTAAGTCTACGAGTATCGTCAAACTTAGTTGATTTTCTAAAATTGCTTACTAACAAAAACATGTTAAATGCAACTTGACAATGCCTCTGGACTCTGATTGGTTAATTAAGTTGGTGGCAAAGATTAATTATGCTTTTTTATTTTTTGTAAACTGTATACACACATCAAAAACGTCCTTTTTTTATTACTGCGATGCGGTACATTTAAAAGAAATCTTGCAAATAAAAACACGTTCGTTGTATGGAAGGGGGGCTCCCATATTAAATTATTTATTTATTTTTAAAGTAAAAGAGTAAATATTCTGTGAATATTTCAAGCGTTTACCTGTTGCCGTTATTGATATCGAGGAAAAACGGCACAAAGGCGTTTGTTATATGGGAGCCCTACTTAAATATTAATATTATTCCGTTTTCAGTACTTGTTGTTATAGCGGCAACAAAAATACATCATTTATGAAATTTTCAACAGTCTTGAATCATGCTTCATGCATGAGATGCAGCCTGGTGAAAGACAGACGGAGTGGAGTCTTAGGGCCGTTATAAACTCATCTCATCCGAGATGCCCGTCTCAAGATACGTCTAAGTAAACGTCAAGCCATAGAACACTGTCATTTTTGACACATCTTGAGACGAGCATTACAGTCGAGATCAGTTTATTAATACGGCCCTTTAGTAATAGGGTCCCGTTTTTACCCTTTGTGTAGGAACCCTAGAAAACTACGGCTATTTTTAATCCCTAGACTTTTTGATCGTGGCGGCATCGAACCTTTGAATCAATGGATTGCGACGTGCGTAGTTCGCCCTATTAACAGGGAGTAGGGGGAACTGCACCTGGAAGCTAGCATCATTCGGTTTATGCACCTCTTCGACCTTGATACAGTTTCTATATCAGAGTACATATTTTTTTAATTGAAATATTTGTGTCCGGTTACAATAATCAAAATACCTCATCCCACTTCCGCTGATTTACGTAAAATGGATGATTTACTCAAGGGCATAAAAAGTGAAGGTTTCCATCTTGCAGTATGCAATGGCATTGAACACGACGAGGAATTAAAAAGGCGATTGCTCGAAGCAACTCAGGTTAAAAAACAATCGTTGATTGATGAACTGGAGAAGTTGGTGTCGGAGTGGTCGTACGTCCCGTTGAGTGCTGCATGTTATCGCAAGTACAGTCAAGGTCATAAATATGTATACACTTTAGTACCTTGTCTATTTAACGTCATGTTTAAACTGCCATATGAAATTGTCACAGCGATTAAAGTGACAAGGTACTAAAGTTGTTACATATTTATTACCTTGACTGTACGTAACTTATTGTAGTTGTCCCGACGCAAAGTACGGGGTGTTATAAGTTTGACGTGTGAATTTGTCTGGGGCATCCTAGCTCCTAAATGGATGGACGGAATTTGATTCTGAGTTTTTCATTAGAAAGTGTTTAGTGTGTATCAGTGACGAAGTCCATTGAGAATGTACCTACGTGCTCGGAGTACGTTGAAGTATTCGCTCATTGCTCAGAGGTTTTTAAGGCGCTAATTAAACAAAAACTATAGACCTAATTAATCGGGTTGCTTCTCAGTTTACGAAAATAGGTTGGGCCGAGATATCATCTCAGCACGGCTAGCACATGGCGGCGCGCGAGTTATGTCGCCCGCGAGATAGACTCCCTGTCTTTTTCTGACCGTTCTAATTAGACAATGACGGGTAGTCTATCTCGCGCGCGACGTAACTTGCGCGCCGTCATGTGCTAGCCGTGCTGTAAGAAGAAGAGGCCATTTGATATTATGTCGCGAGTTTTTATCTATCTGGCGGGTTTTTAAAGAGTTATTTAACTATAGCCAAGCGCAATGAAAACGGGTCACGTAGTAATGGATTTCCGTAGAAGGTGACCTGTTTTCCTTGGTTCTGAGTGTATATTAGCTTCACCCGTAACGAGGTTAACGAACAATGTAATAAATTTTTGTAATACAATTTAAACCTACCGCTAAACTGTCGGATAGACTTGAAATTTGCCTTATGCTATTCCGATGACGGTACAATAATATTGTACCATCGAGCTGGTATGATGAGGTAGACGGAAGGTGGCCACAGGCCAAGTTGCGTTCGCTAACATGCGTTTCTATTCGTTTGGTTTTTAAACCAATCGCGTCACTGGTAGATCACGTGACTTTTTGTGTGACGTGATCTCGTTTAGCGAAAGCATCTTGGCTAGGGTTCAGGCTTGGGACTCATTTGACTCCTTTGCTAGTTAATTTATCATCAGTATTAGAAGTAGATACGGCCGGAAAAAAGTTTATTATAAAACAAAAATATTGAAAAATAGTTTTTTTCTATATTCACGCCCATATTCTGTAAGACGCCCTATCAGGCCTGATTTACGTGATTTTACAGTTAAAATACTTTAATTACACAAATTTTAATGCGCAACACGTAAGATAATTTCAGATTTTAACGAATGTATGCTACTTTTATGTTTTTATTATTTAATTTTGATTAGCAATGTATTGTTTCACAACCTAAGTCTCGCAATATAATTCTCGACAGAAATAAAAAAGTACCTCATTCATTAGTAACTCATTTATTCGATCATAACTGAACTGATATTTCATGATGCATTAACTTATACTTATAGAAAAGCAATACCTATTTTAACTGTAAAATCACGAAAAGAAGCAAAACCGGAAAAAAATCGTAAACTGCTTCTTAAGTGTTAAATTATAATGGGATTTACAATGTTAATTTCATGTAAGAAAAATTCCTCCGCAGAATGAACCCGATCGTGATGCATAAATCGGCCCCGAAAAAACTAGTGCAAATGGATGATTATGCATTAGAATCCGATTTGAGTTGGATGAAATAAAACGGCACTACCATGAAGGGCGTCGTGATCAACAAACCTACCTCGCATTAATGAAAGCTAAGGAAAACGCGAAAAAGCTAACTCATGATTTGCGAAACCTACTAAGAACGTAGGATTACGTTCCGATGAACGCAGCAGGTTTCCTGGGAATGTTACAATCGGAGTAAATTACAAAATGTATTCATTCTACCTCACCTACCTACTAGTAGCTGCTCTGGATTAAAAACAAGTACATTTTGAAAAATAATCTCTTGGAATTTTTGCTTTGAGATGCACATATTCCTCCACTGAGAGATCCCAATCACGATTCATGAATCTCCCGCCAAGGAACTAGTTAAAATGGATGAATAAGGTAAATCACTTTTTGAAATCACTCTATTTCCCCCATTACAAAAAGCAAAAGGTTATTCATCTACAAACTTATGGAAAGTAGAAAAATCTGTAATTTTTCCAGAGCATCTATTAGTGATTTATGCGGACGTCTATATTTTGGGAAACTCATCCCACATAGGGAGTGTTTGCCTAATTTATATAAATTACGTTTGATGATTAGATGCACCAGCGAGAAACAGGGTATCCGGTCGGTCCCGCAAAAACTTTATTCGCATTTGCCTTCCCGTTTAATCAGAGACATGCGAAACGTCAACTTAATGGTAGTTGAAGAGTCTTTCGACATAGTCAAAAGCACAACTGCCATGCCATAAAGTGAATTTAAAAAATCAATTTTTTGATTCCCTTTTTTGTTTGGCATATTGTCTCGTTGATTGCAATGCTTGTTATTGGTTTTTTAAATTCACCTTAAGGCGTGGCACGCGTGTTTTTTTTATTTAATTTGTTTTTATGTAATACCTTTTGTGTTAATAATTTAGACGATGATTGAAAAACAAAACATGCAAATTCAATTTTACATTCAATACAAATATATACAATGACTGCTATCCCCATCTATTATCGGATAGCGGAACTATGCAACATCAAGTTGAAATGACTATCACTCGGAAACGCGTAAATTTTTAGACGATGATGGAAAAATCATGCAGTGTCGATCTTTTTTTTCAATTTTGGCGTTTGTCATTTTGGTACCATTACCACCACATCGTTTTTTAAAGATAACAGACATTTAATGATATGGCCTCGGTGCAGGCATTAAGAAGCTATCGTGAAATAAATAATTTCACAAATCATGCATGAGTCTTGGTGACTGTTTCTCGAAACTTACTAGATATTAGTTCACTCAATACAATTTTCTTCAAGCAGTAGCGGCTTTAGGGTAGGGCGCGGTTGGGCGACCGCCCAGGACCGCACTTAGGTGCACTAACGCACTTGAATAGAGGCCCTGGGCTGGGATTTTACAAGGTAATAACGATATCGTTTTGGACCTGTTTCCGTATTGTCAACGTTTTGATAACTCTTATGTCATTTACAATAAGCCATATTAGACTGTGACATAAACGATTCTTAAACGTGTCAAATACGATATCGTTTTAACGCACCTGAATAGAGGCCCAGGTCAAATACGATATCGTTATTACCGTGTAGAATCCCTGCCCTGGGCGCCAGATATAAAGGGTGCCTGCGGCTGGTTATGTCATTCTATCCGTTCCTTTTTTTCGTATGGGATTGAGTGACAATTGGGGGGCGCCTTAGAAATCTCGCCCTGGGCGTCGGTAATGCTAAAACCATCTTCAAACCTACTAGTGAAATGTACTGCATAGACTAATATTATTACTTATTAGTCTAGTGAGTTCCGAGAAACGGGCCCCTGAAAACATTACACCCTTTGTTTGGGAAGTTACATCCCTTTTCCAGCACTTTATTGAACTTACTCCGAGAACATTGACCTTTTAGGTAAACGATCTGCCAAAAACTAAAGAATTACGAAACAAAGATGTTCCGCCGAGTTAAACCAAGCCAACCAAGGTCATTGTCACCGGAGCCGATGCGTGAAATGGTAATACTGTTCAGACGGGAGGGAAAAAATAGGAGCAGATCCGAGATTTCAATAAATCTTGAGTCAAAAGTCTTATGGCCGTACTAATACTCATCTCGGCTGAGACACCCGTCACGAGATACGTCAAAGTAAACGTCACGCCGTAGAATACTGTAATTTTTGACGCCTCTTGATGGGCTACCCCTGGTTTTAAGGCAGTCTCAGTCAGTAAGTTTTAGAGGTGTAACTATAACGAAGCCTGTGGTAAATTCTTTGGATGGGGCATGGATGGGGACCATAGCTACAAAACTTTGTGAAAAATGGTTATTTCTGAGTACCTATGCGGCCTCTTGGGCCGGGGCTCTCTCGGGTCGGGGGCCCGTGGCATTTGCCAGCCCTACCACCCTATAGTTACGCCACTGGTAAGTTCGCTTAAAGGGAAGTTAAAAAAGTTGGATGAAAAATTATACATACATACATACATAACATCACGCCTTCATTCCCAGAGTGGAGTAGGAGTTTTTGATACTTCTGTAACCACATTTTCCACAATCAGGCCAAGATGTTTACTACTGTATTAGTTACAGATTGCAAGCCCATCGCAGTACTACGAGCCCAGTACTGCATTATACTCGTATCATTTTAGTGGTGGTAGGACCCTGTGCAGGGTCCGTCCGGATAGCTACCACCATCTTATCCATTAACCTGCCGCCAAGCAACAATGTTCGCATTGTTATGTTCCGGTGTGGGGATAAGACAACCGGTGAAATTACTAGCAAAGAGGCATTCCATCTTAGTCCTCAGGGTAGGCAACGCATTTGAGGTCTTAGGATTAAAGTCATGAAAATTCAAATGTCTATGGGTCTCAGATTCCACTTACCATCAGGTGGCCTGCGTGTTCGTGTGCCTTCTCCTTAACATAAAAAAACGCTTCTTCAATCGTAATTACTTTTAGTTAAAATTGAAATTGGAAAAAGCGACTCCCTGTCGGGTCTCCCCACAGACGAGAGGATCAAGAAAACACGGTTTTAAAACATTATAAATAGTATAAAAAAAATATTTAGTTAATAAATATATAATAATAATAACAATAATAATAATAATATACTTAATAATAATAATAATAATATCACGCGACAATGTCACACAAATTGATCTAGTCCCAAACTAAGCTCTAGGCTTGTGCTATGGGTACTAGACAACGATAAACTTACTTAATATAGAGAAATATATACTTAAATACATAGAAAACATCCAAGACTCAGGAACAAGTACTCGTGCTCATCACACAAATATCTGCCCATACCGGGAAAAAATCTACAGAAATCCACAGCATCCCGTTACAAAAACCTTGGACGGATATCAATCTATACAGAAACAGTGAAAATAGCACACGTTCACTGAACATAATTTAACGCCAATACAAGTCGGATGTTTCACATCTGGATACACCGGCGGAATGCGTTGATCGCTCAGCAGATGATTTCCTGTCTCTCTAGCAGAAACTATAATCTTACTTTTTATTAGAAGCCATATTTAATATCGGTGATGTAGCCTACATCATGTAGGCAACGGTAATTGGCGTAACCTTGACGCTATTTCAGGGCCTCTATATTCAGGTGCGTTAAAACGATATCGTGTTTGACACGTTTAAGAATCGTTTATGTCACAGTCGTCATTATTGTAAATGACATAAGAGTTATCAAAACGATAACAATACGGAAACAGGTCAAAAACGATATCGTTATGACGCAGTTGAATAGAGGCCCTGGGCCTCATTCTTAAACGTGTCAAATACGATATCGTTTTAACGCACCTGAATAGAGGCCCTGATAGATAATTGAATAACGCAGGAACTACGAGTAAGCTTTGCTTTGTACTCGGAGATGGGCAATTATTATTCGAATAACGAATGAAATTCTCGAATGATTATTCTTATACGAATAAATTGCCTCGAATAATTATTATGGAATACCTGCTGCTTTTATCCGAATAAATTATTCGTTATTCAAAAAGTAGGTAGTCGAATGATTCATTCGCGGATATTTTTTTTTTTTTTTTTTATGGAATAGGAGGCAAACGAGCAGACAGATCGCCTGATGGTAAGCGAATATTGTCACCCATAGACACCTGCAGCACCAGTGGAGCTACAGGTACGTTGCCGGCCTTTTAAATGAGAGTACGCTCTTTTCTTGAAGGTTTGAAGGTTGTAATGGTCCGGAAATACCGCAGGCGACAGACCATTCCACAGTTTAGTTGTGCGTGGCAGGAAATTCCTAGTAAAACGCACGGTTGTGGACTGCCAACCATCTAAATAATGGTGGTGGAAATTCTGTCGCGTAGGACGAAGGCGGAAGGATGTGGCAGGAATTAATCCGAACAGCTCCTCGGAGCACTCCCCGCTATACAGGCGATAGAGAATGCATAGCGATGCTACATCTCTACGCAGCGCCAAAGAGTCTAGCCGATCAAAAGTACGCAGTCAGCCGACAATTCGAGTCGCTCTCCGCTGGATGCGGTCCAGAGGGAGAAGCTGGTACTGGGAAGCCCCAGCCCACAGATGAGAGCAGTATTCCATATGTGGCCGAACCTGCGCCTTGTACAGCTGCAGGCGATGGGCCGGAGTGAAATACTGTCTCGATCTGTTGAGCACACCGAGCTTCTTCGAGGCCAATTTGGCCTTACCCTCTAAATGACCGCGGAACTGGACATCACTCGAAATGTCGACACCAAGGACTTCGATACTGGCTGTGGCAGTCAGGGGAGTGCTCTCGAAACGAGGAGATGCATCAAACGCCATCTTTTTTGTGGTGAACGCGCAAACCTGAGTCTTTGTGGGGTTAAAGCGGACTAAATTAAGTCGACCCCATTCTGAAACTTTTTTTAGGGTAGTCTCAATTTCAGACACAAGTTTGTTGCGGCTCTCGACGACGTTGTCCCGAGAAATATTGGCACGGCCGGTGTAGAAGGTATCGCCCGTGCTATCATCTGCATAACAGTGAATGCCGCAGATTTGCAGCATGTCATTGATATGCAGAAGGAACAGCGTGGGCGATAGCACACAGCCTTGAGGGACACCAGCATTAACAGAGATAGATTAGAGAGAGAGAGAATTTGTTCACGAATAAACCATTCGCTAATGGGTACTAGACAACGATAAGCATACTTAAATACATAGAGAAAAACCAGGACACAGGAACAAATATTCGCGCTCATCACACAAATATCTGCCCTTACCGGGATTTGAACCCAGGACCACTAGCTTCGGAGGCCGGGAGTGACCCACTCCCAACTAAGCCACAGTGTCGTCATAAAATTTAAGGTAAATTAGCTCTGCTTACGAGTACATTCCGATCATTGATGATAACCGTTACTTCAAATTCATAATAGCTCGGTTCAATGCCGTCGAGGAATTATAGCCGTAATTTATTCGTAACTTTCGTTGCCCACTCTCCGATTTTCATAAAAAAGTCGACTCCAAATTGAGTCCTTGGTTCTTAATGTGTTATGTATGAATCTGTAGATGAGTTTCTCCGAGTATTGTTCTGGCTTTCTGTCCATTAAACCTTGCTCCTTGAATGATTTCTCCTGCTGTGTAATAAATCTAATTAATTCGGTCCGCGTGTTGAATGCTGATCTCTAACTGACCTGCCATCCGGTGTCACCCTGCCGTGATCAGATCTTGAGATGTAATTACAGATGACTTTAACCCTTTCTATTGAGATGTCATCAAGGATTAATCTTAATTACATACATACATAACGTCACGCCTTCATTCCCAGAGTGGGGTAGGCAGACCTACACAAATACCAACAACTCTAAAATACTTCTTTATTCTCTAACCACATTTTGCACAATCAGGCTAATAAGTTTACTAGTGTATTAGTGCCATGTTGCAAGCCCATCGCCTAACAGTACCACAAGCCCTTATTCCCTTAGTCGCCTCTTACGACATCCACGGGAAGACACGGAGTGGCACTATTCTAACCCAGCAACCGCACATTTCCAACAAATCTTATAAATGCGAAATACTAAACATCTTTAAGTGTCCATAGTAGCTGCTTTGATAAATGCTCTTGAGTATTAGTTAGAAGACACGTCAAATTAAATATCAAATCATAAAAATGTTATTTTTGACGCGCCTTGTCACGACAATTTCACGTACGATTACCAGCTATACCTAATGAATATAATCATATCCGTAGTATCAACGTTATAATAGGCTCTTAGTTACTTGATAGTAATGGTAGCGGAGTTAAAAACAATACGAGAACAACAATACGTGTAGTGTAGAGACACAGTAAAGAAAGGTCCCAGGTTGTTGATATGCCCCTAAATGTTCATGCTAATGTTTTTATTTAATACTACAATCGTACTTCAGGAGCATAGCCTTATACGCCAGTGAAACGTGGACACTGATACAAAGAGATAGAGAAAGATTGGAGGCTTTTGAAATGTGGTGTTGGTGGAGAATGGAAGGGATAAGTTGGACAGAAAAAATACGTAATGACCGAGTGCTATAGACGAGGAACAATGACAAGACACCTTTTTTTTAAAAACATCATAGAAGGAAAGATAGAGGGAAAGAGAGGCAGAGGAAGACCAAGAATAAATTACTTTAAGCAGATAAACGAAAAGGTTAAGGTTGGGTCGTACCAGAAAGTCAAGCAGTTGACGGAGGACTGGAGCCGTTGGCGATTACTCCACCGACAAGAGCATGGCTCTTAAATAAAGAGAGAGAGAGAGTACAAAGGCGAAATTATCCCTTTACGGGATCTATTCCAGTTAACAATGCAACAGACCGTCTATTCTACAGGGTAAACCCATATTGCATAGCTCTTATTTACTTGACAGTAATGGCGGCGGTTAAAAACAATACGATAACACGTCAAAAGCAATATAGGTCCATGTATTGGAATAGAAATCATCAGTTTGATTCGATTATTATTTGTCTGACCTTGTATCTACTACATTATTTCCAGAAAACTCGAGCATAAAAAAAACAATTAATTCAGACAACGAGATCCATAAATTGTAGCATTATATTTTGCTGAGATAATGGCAACTCTTTAAGCAATTAAACAATTGAAAGGAATTTAGCATTGACTACAAACACAAAAGTGACTTTTTACGCTGTCAATGCTCTGTAATAACTATTTATTCTTAACTCTGTAAATTAAATGTTGCCTAATAATTCAATAACCGCACCTAAAGAAAGTTATTCCTTCAACGACAGGCTTCACTCTAATTTGAAATAAGTATTAAGGTAACAACACCAATGTTCGACACTTTTAGCTGACATGCACCAATAATCGACAGAAGCTTTTAATTCTAAGATCATGGGTTATAAATTGATTGTTGCAAAACAAATGAATAACTCTTATCTTCTTTGAATAAGAGTCAGTGTCGAACATTGGTCCTTTGTCGAGTACTGGTGTCTTTACCTTACGTAATCGTTCAGAAGTTTCAGTCATAACATAATACGCTATCTATTTGCAAGCAATTTGACGGTGATTTGCGATCATTTCTGAACCGTGCGTGGAAACTGTCTGGTCTTGTTGCAAAAGGAATCAATGGTCTTGTTGGAGAGTTAAGTACTAAAAACCCGATACCGTGTCAGTTTTGATTATAAATCAGACAACTTGGCACTCAATGTATCGTCGGCAGTTGAGTGGCCGTAAATCGGTGGGAACGGTCTGTGGCCGACAGTGCAAGTTTTGTGACCTAGTATCTTTGAAAAACCTACGTTTTCTAAGTATGTTTTCGAAAGGGAAAACGTTGCATGATACCCGGCAGCCGGCTTCTGCCCAAACGAAGCAGTACAACTACAAGCCTCTTGCTTCGTTCGGGATTAAGTAAGTAGAGATCAATTTTGTGCGAGATAAAGCTCGGTAACTCATCACTTTACCGAATTTTACTTCATCGAATGTATCGTTTCATCGAATTTCATTTCATCGAACTCTATTTTCTGCTGATACCATAATGTTTTCAGGGTATCTTAAACATTCATTACGTAGGTTAGGTTAGGTTAGATGTTTAAGATACCCTGAAAACATTATGATTTCAGCAGAAAATAGCGTTCGATGAAATTAAATTCGATGAAATGATACATTCGATGAAAGGTGTTTCGATGAAATGATAGACACCCGACAAAGCTCACATAATACATAATTATTTTTACTTCTTTACACAATACATTTATAAGTAAAAATTACTTGGCGAATTAAATGCCTAAAGGCATTCTCTACCAGTCAACCATATGGTAAACAAACAATAATCTTCGCAATCAGAAATCTAATCGCATACATTCATACGTGCTTATGTATATGCTACTTAGGTATGTACCTACCCTACTCCGCGATTTAAGTGCAATACATAATTAAATATCTCGTATCACAATGATTGCAATGTTATTGCTTTCTTAATTTCACTTTAAGGTGTGGCATGCTACCTTCTCCCTCCCCCCCTTACGTATCCTTTGTTAAAAATACGTTTTAAAAACTGATTAACTTCACAAACATATATAATTTGGCAAACCGCTTTTTTTCCAACCATCGTGTAGTTCTATAAAAATCCTGAAATATTTACAGTTTCGGCAAAAGAATCGGATTGCCAAATGATTATGTTTGTAAAATCAATCAGTTTGTGAAATGATTTTTAACAATTGATGGCAAAACTTTTAGTTTGTACTGCGCCTACATTTATATTTCAACTTCTCTTTTTTATGTTAAGGAGAATTAAGGCATACGAGCATTCAGGCCACCTGATGGTAAGTGGAATCTGAGACCTATAGACTCCACCGCTAAAACGGTCAGGTTGTCTGGAAGAGATCACTATTTAGCGTTAAGACCGCCATTTGAGTAACTTTGTAATATTTTTTTTGTACCTTTTCGTTTTTACTTTCCATTCTGTTGTTGTGTATGGTGTTCTGTTCGATAAATGATATTTGGATTGTATTGTGTTATGATTTACTTCTTATCGGCCTTGTACAATATTCCTCTAAAACCTGGAAGCTTAAGGCAATTAAAGCTTCGTGCAAGGATTGATGCGTTCAAAACGTGTTGTTGGCGCAAAATACTAGGAATCCTAGGGGATGCATCCATCCTAAGCCTATAACGGCCGAACCCTATATTCAAACCGTGGACAGAGCCTTACTTCGGATTAAAATTTGACACACTTTGTATGGGCAAATGTCAAATTTCAACCCGAAGTAAGACCTATCTATCCGCGGTTTGAATATAGGGTTCGGCCGTAAGCGTCTCTATAATATGCCTTCGGAGAGCTCTTTCCTTTTTCTGCCACGGGAACCCAACAACCTGGAGAAACTACTGTTTGGCCGCGTGGAGGGAACGAGAATCAGAGGGAGGACACCAACTTGCTGGCCTAATCCCTTGGAAGCCCTTAACTTCAACACCCAGTCAGCACTCCATCAGGCTTAACAAAGAGCAACCTGGAGTGTTCTATCTAAGAGAGCCACCTATGGTGGTCACGACCCTCAGCCGTGAGGAAACGACCAAGAAGAAGTACAATAGTTACAGCCATATAGCGATACAAACACATGCGATGTTATCAGGACAGGTCACGAGACGCCGCCAAGGCAAAACAATGGGAAAGCGGCCTCAATCTCTCGATTGCAATACCGACCTTGCCTCCGTTTGTTTTGCTATTTGCATGATGGTTTAATTTACACGACACCTATTATGACATTGACTTTTAATTACTACTCACGCAGTTTTATTTGCTAGAAGACGCATGGCGGCAGAAGTGTGATCTTGAGATACGTTTTGTGTTTTGTATGTTTTGTTTTGTTTTGTAGGTAGGTAGGTAGGCTTAGGCATAGAGGCATTCCCTCTTAGTCCTCAGGGTTGGCAAAGCATTTGGGATCTTAGGATTATAGTCTTGAGAATTCTAATGTCTATGGGTCTCAGATTCCACTTACCATCAGATCGCCTAAGTACTCGTGTGACTTCTCCTTAACATAAAAAAACTAAAAAGCAATAAACATGGCCGCCTTAGACATGGAAATTCCTTCAATTGTACACATAAGTATTTATTTACTCAGGACAATTGCTTCAAATTCAAATTCAAATACTTCATTTGTTAAACATGGGTTGTGTAAGATATTACATTTTCCATTTTGTGTGTCACTACGTCCCGCCCTAAGGCATACAAATATCACAAGTTTAACATGCATCATGCTTTTATGATCACGTCATGCAAATACTTCGAACGCGTAGTGGTAAAATAACTTAGTTTCCCGCTACTTACCCTATTTATATTCCTCCCATTGGTGGTTGATTTTAGAAAAATCCTTACTTACGCACCCTACGAGTGAGGTAGTACGGTGTTCCTTCCAAATTACAAGCTAGGCCAGCTCTCTAAGGGCTGTATTACTAAACTGATCTCAACTGTAAGGCTCGTCTCGAGATGCGTCAAAATTGCCAGTGTTCTATGGCTTGACCTTTGTGAAGAGCATCTCAGCCAAGATGACTTTATTAAGGCCCTTAGGCCTCCATCAACATACTGCTGCTTCTATGCAAAAACGCCACAAATCAAACACAAATACAGTTTGATTCAAAACTTTAAGTAAATAGCGCTCTGAATTTAAATGCAACAAATACTAATTTTGATTTGTGGCACTTTAGTATATAGCAACGTCAAATTAAATGTCAAACCATAGAAAACTGTCATTTTTACGTATCTTGAGACGGACATTTAAACCAAGATCAGTTTATGGGCCTTAGATGTGGATTAACTGTTGTAGATTATGCCCAATCTCAGCTATGTACACTCGGCTTAGACAAACATGCCCTTGACTGTACTTTACTACTTTGTATGACATGTTCTAATTCTTATTATTGTTTAAAAATTCTGTTTACCTTAGTTACCACTTCAATACTAATAAGTATGATTATACTTAATTGCCTATTACCACGTAACCTGCGTATTTTCCAACAGTTATGTACTAAAATTCTAAATTTTAAACCAATTGCAATAACGGGAACCGGTTACAAATTGACCAATGCAAGATTTGAACTTATAAAGCTGGGTACGAATCTGAGCGGCTCAGCCTGAGGCATGCTCGCACTGCGCGGCGAGCTGCTCGCGAGCCAAATTGTTGCACATAAACATGCGCGGGTGAGGCAGCGTGCTTGACGCGAGCCGACATTTCAAAATGGCGTAAGACACGATGACAGCCGCGGCTGCGTTTATCATAATATTCATAATACACCGAATTATTAACAAAAAGAAGAAATCGCCTCGGTGTTGAAACGCAACAGCAACTTCATCAAATTTGTACACACCTTGCCACAGACAAGTTAGAACTTGTCGTTCTGCCCGCGGCACGCTCGTCACGCACGTCAAAATTACGCGAGGCACGCACACCAAGGCGCCTTTGAGCAGGGTCAAAAGACCGATTCTCGGCGGCTCGCACAGCGCGTGAGCGCGTACGAATTCGAGCAAAATAGGTGAGCCGTGCGTAACTCAACCCGAGGCTTCTCTAATTCGTACCCACCTTAAACTCTAGACTCACAAGCAAGCTGTGGTAGGACGTGGTCAACACTACCCATACTGCCACTGATAGGCAACGCACAACCGAACCCGCTGGACCTAGGGACTCGATATTTGGAGGGAATATTCCTTGGATACCCTAGGGGTGCACTAAGCAAGGATTTTTTGGAAATTCATCCCCTAAGACGTTTTAAGGGAGAGTAGCGGAAAACCAATTCTATACGTACGATTTCGCTGGCGGCCTCTAGTTTATAACATTATTAAAAAGTAAGGATATAAAGACTGTCATGAAAACAATCAATGCTTTTCCTCTGGGTTACCTTCGTTTCGTCAAAAAGTTTTTGCTCAAATGTTTCATTTTCATTCTCTAATTTTCATTTGCCAGGGTTTTATAAAAGCTAACCTAACCTAACCCATAGGGTTCTAGACGATGAAACTAAAAAAAATCTGTAAAATTTATATAACATTCGTTTGGCAAATGAAAAATTTGGGACAATACATTTGAGGTTTGAAACGGCAGGCTCCCTTTTCCTTTTTTCTTGTGTCATTCTTCACTCCTCACTACTAATTGGATAGGGTCAAATAGGAGGAAAACGCGAGATCAATTCGCATACTCATAGTTGGTTGATTGATGTCAAATACATGTGACATTGAATAACAATTTAGTGAATTACAAGACTTTTGTTTGACCATTTTAAATACAGCTACGAGATATCTGTTTTATTTTTAGGGGACCATCTCACACAAATTGACCTAGTTCCAAACTAAGCTCTTGCCGGGATTTGACCCCAGGACCAGGACCAGCTTCTAAGGCAGAGTTACTATCACGTAGGCTAACGTGTCGTCCAATATGTATAACGAACAACGTGAATTCCAGGAAAGGCACGTGTATTCGCGTGCCATCCTTCTTTATGCCATGGAAAAGGAAACAAGTACACAAACCACCTGAAGGTAAGTGGAATTTTAGACCCACAGACATTTTGTTTCTCAAGAACCACCGTTACTGGTGGCTGCGTTAAAAACAATACTAAAACACGTCAAACGCGATATCGCTTTAACCCACAAGAAATAAGGCCTGTGTTGGGACAGGGTTCTACAGTGATATGCAACTACGTTACTTGAATACACATACGGTTAATCGCAGAGCCCACAATCTCGTCAGTAATGGAGTGCTCATACAAAATAGACTGGTTGGTGAGTCAGCGGATGCGGACGCCATTTCCTCCGAGCAGAGGCAAATAGAACAAAACGAGGGCAAATAGAACGGATACACCTGAAGTGTGAACTATGAAGATATATCTTTATCTCCGAGTTATTATAGTTGTTTGTGGAACTATTTTTTTTTTCCGCTAGATGGCGACACGAGTGAACTGCTTAATTTGTGGGTGCTACGTATATTAAATAAGCTAAAATAATTAACTTTGTTGGATGCATTATTGCAGAATATCATTTTAGTAACGCGCATAAGTGTTTTCGCAGCCAGTGAATAGTGCAAAGACGGTACAATCCAGATTATTTGCCGTCTACGCGCGACCGTGTTTTTATTGAGTACGGTAGGTAGATTCGCCTGAACCTGATAGTGTAAGCACGTACATTTAACTCGCTGCGTATTATAAATAACCGATTCTATCAAACAATTAATGACCCCTATCGAAACAAAAAAATATAATTTTTATAAAGCCAACTTTTCCGAAATAATTCGTAAACTTGATTCCATATAATACTGGCATGGTAAACTTGGCAACTTAAATGCAACTCATGCTGTAAATAAATTTTACAGCATTGTTTATCAAGTCTTAGATGAACTCATACTAATTATTAAGTTACGTTCTAATCGTTATTCGTGCTGGTTCTCTAAAGCTTTAATTTCTTCTTTAAGAAGAAAATTAAAGATTTGGAAAAAATGGAAAACTTATGGAAATCGGCGTGACTATATGGAATTCAGTCTTTTACGATTACGATGCAAGGAGTTAATTATTCAATGCTATAGTACATATTTAAATAACGTGCAGGACTCAATCCCCAAGAATATTAAGTCTTTCTGGAAGTATGTCTCTCAATTAAATCAGTCCAAAAGGGGATTCCAAATAAAATATTTTTCGAGTCGGTAGCGTCCGAAGACCCGAAAGAAGTTAGTGATATGTTTACCAATTACTTTGGATCAGTATTCGAGCTTAGCTCTTATGTTACTGATGACGAATGAATGTCAATAAATCCAAAACCTGAAGCACCGATGTTAAACCAATTAAGTGTGAAGGTTTCACTAGTCAAGCAGCTGTTGAGATCCTTGGATACTAACAAGGGACCTGGGCCCGATGGCATTTCCCCTTTTTTGCACAAAAAACCAACTCATCGCTTTGCTTACCTTTGACAATTATTTTTAACAAATGTCTCCTGGAAGGTATTTTTCCTGATAGGTGGAAGCTTGCTTACATCACGCCATTACATAAGTCGGGTTCAAAGTCACAAGTAGAAAATTACAGGCCAATATCGATTTTGTCGATCTTTCCGAAGATATTTGAGAAGGTTGTTCACTCCTTGATTTCCATCGTTGGAGACATTAATACTTGAAGAGCAGCACGGGTTTGTAAAGAAGAGGTCAACTTGTCTTTTATCGCAAACTCTTCTACGCGCCCAACGCGCTGAACACGCCGTTCGCCTCGCCAGTTGAACCATACCTTCTAATCTGTGGTTGAACCGACGCGGCCCGCCTACTCGGCACGCACTGACCAAATTTTTTAATGTACCTACTATATTTTTAAGTATTTAAATTGTTATTGTGTTTTCGGCAGTATTTTATCGTCGATTATAATTTGTTTAACTCAAAGGTGGTTTCACTTAATATCCACAATAAAATGGCGTCCCATCTGCAGGCCCGATTGCCTACAGCTTAAATAAGCTATAAACTCAGTTAAGTGAACATTTACAATTAGTAAACAGTATTGCATTAGACATGCCGCGTAGACGACAATCTTTGAACGAATCGCAGAGTGCGGAAGCCATTGAAAACATTACGATGTCGCAGGATAACTTCGCGATTCTACTCTCGACAATCCAGCAAACCCAAGCTGCGATGTGTGACCAGGTTTTTCAACGGCTGGAAACGGCTATCGTCATTGTCAACGACAGCACCGCCCTCCCCCGCCCAACGGCCGACGCCGCTGAGTCCTTCGGCGAGCGAGGCGCCTCCGCCGCCGCCAGGCACTTTCGCAAACTGCACGTCGAGATTCTCGGGACAACCCGATGAAAATATCGAAGCGTTTATAGATGCTATAGAGTCTTATAAAGAAGCCGCAACGCGCGCGTTTCGCGTTTCCGATGAAATAGCATTAAAAGGTATGTGGATATTGCTGACAAAGGAAGCCGCCA
The DNA here is from genome assembly GCA_949316455.1 of Acleris holmiana. NCBI lineage: Eukaryota > Metazoa > Arthropoda > Insecta > Lepidoptera > Tortricidae > Acleris > Acleris holmiana. Next base: position 2,810,044 of record OX438766.1, read on the forward strand.
CTTGGTGGCAAAGTGTACGCTCCGAAGTCGCTACTTGGGCGGAAGCGCTAGAGTACCTAGGCGATACTTACGGTGACCGGCGCTCGGAATCCCGTATATACAGAGAACTTTTTGCTACAGAGTAAGGCGATAACGAGAGGACAGATATTTTTGTCGCACGAAGCCGAGCCTTACTTACACGCCTGCCAGCGGAGGATTTATCGGTAAAGGTGCAACTCGATATGATTTACAGCCTACTCTCTGACAAAATTACGAAAAGAGTCCGACGAGACGAGTTTAATTCCTTCAAAGAATTACTTACGAAGGCGCACAGAGTTGAAGACTCATTCCGCGATGCAAACAGTAAATCAAAGCTAAGTGCCCCTGAAGTACCTACCCGGCCCACGAATGTGGTAACGAAATCCGAAGCGACTCGCAGCACCGCGATAACGCGCGCGATATGCCACCGCCGCGCGCCGATCCTGTTCCTATTGTAAACATTATGGACATTCGCGGGATCAATGCCGTAAGTTAGCGGCCAAGGGTGAGTCAACAGCTAATTCTAATCTCTTATCGTGTTACAAGTGTGGTGCTAAAAATGTCTCTCGAGAGAACTGTAAACAGTGTAACAGGACCAAAGATCAATGTTTTTATAGTTTGGACTCGGACTTTTCTCGTCGTGCTTGTGTCGTCGTGTCGAATTCAATTCATTCTCAAAATAATGACGATGTTAGTCTTGCATCCACACAACACAATAATAATGATGTTAATGATATTAATGATGTTAATAATATTAATGATGTTAGTGATAATAATGATAATGATATTTGTAATGAAACTTTATATGTCATGGATAATGTAAATTGTATTGATTTTCCAAACATGTCTTTTCATGTTTCCCAAAATGATTGTTTTTGCTCTAACGATGTTTCATGTGTAGATGATAGGTATCGTAAACATTCTAATGATGTTCCGCGACTCAGTGTGAGCTCGAATCGGTTGGTTCGTCGCGTTTTACGACCTATTTTTGATATCGAAGTTTTGGACTCGCGTGGCACTGCGCTTATTGACACTGGTAACACTGTATCGCGGGTCATACTTTGCATATACTCCTCCTCCGTAAGGGTCACCCTCTTCAGCCGGCTCGCAGGTTGATCAAACTCGCCGACGGTCACCCACGAGAGGTGGACGTGCTCATAACTACTCTGGAAGTAAACCTCAAGGGTAAGGTGATTAGAACACCGTTTTTGATACTTCCGGAAGCGCTCGTCCTGCGCTTCCGTGGATGTACTTAGAAGTGACGAGGGGTCACATTTGCAACCAGCTGAGCGGGAACAGCTGGCACAGTTACTAGTGAATAGTGTGGACATTTTCCAGCCAGGAGGAGCCCCGACTCCTTTTGCTGAGCATCACATAGACACTGGGGAGCACAATCCGATTTCTGTACCTCCGTACCGAATGACACCCGCAAAGCGAGACCTGATGCGTAAAGAGATCGATATTATGTTGAAGGAGGACATCATCGAAGAGTGCGAATCTGCTTGGTGCTCTGCAGCGCTTCTGGTACCCAAGCCAAATGGGAGCGTACGATTCTGCGTAGATAACTACTAAACTAAACTACCTTTTTGAGAGTCTGGATAATCGCATCCAAATAGATGCGATATATACAGACTTTAAAAAGGCTTTCGATAAGGTCGACCATTCACTGCTGCTTAAAAAGCTTGCCTATAACGGAATAAAGGGTGATTTACTTAGATGGTTCAAGTCTTACCTTACAAATAGGACTCAGGCAGTAGTCATTAATAGTTATATATCAAAAGAAATGGTCATAACTTCCGGCGTGGCTCAAGGGTCCATTATTGGGCCATTACAATATATTCTGTTCATTAATGATATAAAACGTTGCTTTAAGCACAGTAAATATTTAATGTACGCAGACGACTTAAAAAAATATAGAAATATTAAAACCTATGATGACTACCATAATACAGGAAGACCTTGATCGCCTTAATTTATATTGCATTCAAAATAAATTGTCTCTTGCCTACAACAAATGCCACAGCATCACATTTTCCAAAAAAATGTCTAGTTTTAAATATGATTACAATATTAATGGTCATGCATTGCAATCAGTCGATCAAATACGAGACCTAGGCGTACAGTTAGACAGGAAACTGGTTTTTGATAGTCATATAAGAAACATATGCAATAAGGCATTCAGTTTATTAGGGTTTATATTCCGATGCACTGTAGGCTTTAAAAAGGCCTTAACTTATCTTATCTTATATAAGGCATTGGTCCGTTCACAGCTCGAATATGCAAGTAGTATCTGGAGTCCTCACTATAATGTTTATAGAGACAAAATCGAAATGATACAGAAAAAGTTTCTCCGCAGATTAAACTGGAGACTAGGGTTGAAGCTTATATCCTATAAAGATCTCTTAATAAAATATAAAATTACTTCGCTAGCCGACCGTCGAACTTCTACAGATACGCTCGTACTCTGGAACATATGTTGCAATGCATACAATTGCCCATCTTTAGTAGAAAATATAAAATACGCGGTACCTTACATAAAAACTAGATCAAATTTTTTATTTCACTTGCCCAGGACCCGCACAAATGCTGGTCGACGCGCCCCAATCTATCGCATGACAAACATGTATAACAAGAAGTTTTTAAATGTTGACATATTCTCCCTAAATAAAGTCAAATTTAGGTCAAAGGTGAGTAAAATCCTCGCTCCGGAGTAAGTGATTTCGCGTAGCCAATACTGAGAAATATTACTCCAAATATTCTAATTCTTGTTATTTATTACTTTTTTGATTTCGTTAAAGGCAAGAACGTATGCAAAATAACGGTTACTTATTCTCATCTTGAAAAAAATCTAAGTAAAACACTAAGTCACCAGTACCACGTTATCCACTTAACATAAAGAAAAAATGGCTGTAAATTCAATTGTTTATCTGGCCCAAAAAGATTCAGTATCCAGGTCAGTAACACTATAAATTAAAACTGTTAAACGTCACAACTAACCGTTACCATGGCAACAGAAATGTAAACACGGCATCAAGTTAACCTTAAAGTTTGTTAAAGTTGAACAATAATTCGTAATTTCGTGATAATTAAAGTAAATTAACCATGAGTAGCATGACGCGGTGGCTGGATGTGGAAGTGGGAACTGATGACGTGGAACTCAACACTCTGCCATCTATTTTGAGTCTCGTTGATCTACACAATGATAACGAGTTTAGATTGCTCCTTGGAGACTTGGGACGTGGTGAAGAGGGGCCGAAGTTGAGGGTACGAGTGTATACATAGTTAAAGAAAGAAAGACAGTAAAAAAAAACATTTATTCGTGACATCACAATATAGTGCCACTCCATGTCTTCCCGTGGATGTCGTAAGAGGCGACTCAGGGAATAAGGGCTTGTAGTATTGTTAGGCGATGGGCTTGCAACCTGTCACTAATACACTAGTAAACTTCTTGGCCTGATTGTGCAAAATGTGGTTACAGAATTATCGTCTTTTTAGAGTTGTTGGTATTTCTGTAGCTCTGCCTACCCCACTCTAGGAATGAAGGCGTGATGTTATGTATGTATGTATCACAATATACAGATTAACACGCACAAGAAGAATGTAGCAGGGTCATACACAGATTTAGGTTACCGTCTTTCATGTGGGCACACCGAAAGTTAACGTTTTTAAGGCCTAATTTTCTGGCTAAGCCCATACCCGCAAAAACGCCGTCAGGACTGCTTTAGACCTATCATCTAAAAACATAACTTATATGCACACAAGCTCTTAAATATTGACCACAGGAGAGACAACTTTTGTTTTTAAAAGTGTGTATGATCCAGCAACGAAAGGCTTGTTAGATAATTTTCACAAAAGCATTTTTTTATAAGTAGAAGCCAATTTTCACATATCGCGGTCTTTCCTATCGCAAATTGAATTATTCGTCTTTCTTCATGTACCGGTTTTTCATAAAGTTCTGTATAATGTTCGCGGTCATTTTCTTCGCATCTTTGACCAGTAGATTATTTTACTAGTCGCATTTTTTCTTAACCTAATTTGACAGAGACAGAGTCGTAATACGGTTAGAATTCGTGTTTATATCAGGTCCGCAGGGCCAAAATAACCTAGTAAAAAGCTCCGTCGACTACAGCCAAAACTACAAATACTAAAAGTCTGAAAATAAAACTATAACGAATTTTAAAGGAAAACTTTCTCGACTAAGTAGACATCATTGGTTCTTGAGATACAGGCGATTAAAGTGTTTATACCTACTAAAATAGAAAATTAGTTATTACTTGTTGATTGTTATGTTTGTAGTACTTAACGGCTTCGGAACCCTACACTGAGTATGGTCCGACATGCTCTTGCCCGTTTTTTTGGCATGGGTAAGGCTAACTGGCACAGACCTCATGATGGTAAGTGGGATCTGTGACCCATAGACTTTAGCATTCTCAACACTACAATCTTAAGACCGCGACTCTAAAACCAGAAATGCGTTGCCAACCCTGAGGAATAGTAATTTCACCGGTTATCTTATGCCTACATCGAAACACGACAATGCTCGCATTGTCATGTTTGCGTTGCACAAAGTCTTACCACCTATAAAACACACGATTTGGTAAGAGTGTTTTATTTATGAGCGATATCACAAATTATGACTTCGGAATTACATAGTGTACCCAAATAGCATGTTCCCGTTTGTCAGTTTAGCTTATAATTATTACATTATTCCTTTGTATCGATTATATTTCAGAGTTCACTAATCGGTTCTCGTTTGCGTTCTCTCATTGCTATGAATCTCGAACCACGATCCTCTTTTGTTATTCGCCAACGTTTTTAGTCGCATTTCACCTCGGTCGAGTGTTTTGGAATGTTACTTGGTCTTAATCTCCTATTTTATTATGCGGCAATATTTTTAGTTGCAGTTTACCTTGATCGCGTATTTTGTAACAGCATTTTGTCATGTTGCACTTTAATAGCTCAATGTCTAAATTTGTGGCATTCGAAGCCGTTAAGTACTACAAACGTAAAAAACAACAAGTAATAACAAATTTTCTATTTAAAGTCAATCGGTGCCGTCTTAGATGATTTTAGTACCTACGTATAAACACTTTTATCGCCTGTATCTCAAGAACCAATCATGTCTTCTTAGTCGTGATAGTTTTCCTTTATAATTCGTTTTGGCTGTGGGGGGGGGGGGGGGGGGGGGACTTGAGTCTAACAAAAATTAGCGCTTTAAAGCTTAAACGGGTTACTTAATTGAAAGATTGTTTTCACAAACTCGTAATATTTTTGAAAGACCTATCGAACGATATTTCACATTATAGGGTAGACGAGAAAAAAAATACATCCCCACGTTACGTGCAGGGGAGGTAGCCTAAAAAAATATTTTTGATACATTTTATTATACCACTTTGTTGGCGTGACTAATATGCATATTCATGCCAAATTACAGCTTTCTAGCACTAAGATTTTCTGCGCTAGGCTGCGGACGGTCATGGCGAAACTATAAGGGTTCCTAGTTTGACTACGGAACCCTAAAAATCGATTGCGATGAAACGCGACTAGGATAAACACCACATGAAACTAATCCGTCATGAATTTAATATATAAGTATCTATTGCTTAGGTACATAATTATGCTTATGAGGTAATCTACTAATTTACGGATATTACTATAAAAACGAAATAATACAGTGCAGTAACGAATGATAACATATTTTTTTAAGATCTTGCTTGACTTTAATTAATCATTGATGATGACATGTATCCGCTACAGATATTCCAAGGAGTAACGCAAGTATCAGATATTGCGCTGCCCGATTTCCCTCTGGCAGTGGCGAGCCTGTACACCAATGGGCAGCCCACGGGCCTGCCAGTTATTGCCGTGGCATTCAGCTCCTGTGTCTACATCTATCGCAACATGAAGCTGTTTTATAAGTATTATCTACCCAGTGTGGAACTCAGTGCGAGCGAAACAGAGACTTGGAAAAAGGTGTTTTTTTCTTGGTTCTAATTATGTAGTTTTTCCTGTGATGTATATTTTGATTCATATTCAAAAAGAATACTAAAGTAGTACATCTAATATATAAAATTCTCGTGTCACGGTGTACGTTATTGAACTCCTCCGAAACGGCTGGACCGATTTTAATAAATTTTTGTGTGTATATCGGGTAGGTCTGAGAATCGGCCAACATCTATTTTTCATACCCCTAAGTGATGTAAAAAAATAATTGCAGCGGCGAAGCCGCTGGCGGGTCGCTATTAAAAATAAATGTGAAAGCGTGGATGTTTGTTACGCTTTCACGCAAAAACTACTTGACGAATCATCATGAACCTTTGTACACATATTCTGGGAGGTACTAGAAGTAACATAGGATACTTTTTATTAAAAATGTTTTACAAAAATAAAAATAAAATAGTCAAGAAAAAAAATGCAGCGGGCGAAGCCGCTGGCGGGTCGCTAGTAATCAATATAATTATATCAGAGGACAATCTCACACTAATGGACCTGTACTATCTGGGTACTGGACAACGATAAAAATACTTATAGAGATAAATAAATGCTGAAATACAAATAAACATCTAAGACTCAGAAACAAATGCACGCGCTCATACACAAATAATTGCCAAATAACTACACCAACAAACACTAAAAATAACGTAATAATCATAAACCTTTTGAATATACAAGATACCAGCAAACAACGCTTTCAGCTCTTAGACCCAGCCAACCAGAACGCATCAACTATTGCCACCATCGCAGACAGCCTCAGATCCATCCCGGAGAAGGTCCTCAGCCTCCAGTCTCAGAACTTCCTCGCTATGGCCGCAGAGCAGCAGCTTGAATACCTGGAGCAAACCTCGGAGCTGCCAGCCATGGATGTGCCCGAGATCACCTGCGTGACCAGCATGAAGATGAGCTCTGTGGACCGGCATGCGGCTGGCTGTTTAGTTATTGGGACTGAGGATGGAGATGTGTACGTGCTGGAGTCACAGACTTTTAAACAATTGTCACAGGTAAGAACTGTTACTCGTATTAAACCGACTTCAAAAAAGGTTATCAAGTCGAGTGTATGTTTTTTTTGTGTTTGTTACGCGATTACTCCGTTAATTGTGCATCGAATTTGATAATTATTTTTTTGTTTGATATAGTGTATTTCCAAGGTGGTCCATTGCCACAAAAATGGTATCTGATGAGAGGATCCGAGAGGACTTGAGATAACTCCTCAAATATTATAGGCATACATATAGTGCTTTTGGTATTTTCAGCAACAAGTTTATCATTTGCATGCAGAAAGTGTCATTTGTAAGTGAAACTGATGAGGAAACCCGCTTATGGTCGAAGGAACTCCTCAATGACACCTATTTAAAGGGTGGCGATGAGATATCTCGATTTAGACAGTTCAGCGACTATGACGAAGCACTTTTGAATATTCTAATATTATGGGAACTAGACACGATAAACTTACGTACATAGAGAACATCCAAAACTCAGGAACAAAATACTCGTGCTCATCAAAAAAATATCTGCCCGTACCGGATTTGGACCCGGGACCACCAGCTTCGCAGGCAGGGTGACTACCAACTAGGGCCTTAGTTACTAGGCTAACACATCGCGCGTTAATAAATCAGAAGACCATCGCATACAACTAACCACCCAAAGCCCGTGTCTTCCCGTGGATGTCGTAAGAGGTGACTATGGGAATAAAGGCTTGTAGTACTGTTACGCGATGGGCTTGCAACTACTAATACATCGGTAAACATCTTAGCCTGATTGCGCAAAATCTGGTAACAAAATCAACAAGTTTAGAGTTGTTGGTATTGGTTGGTATTTGTTTTGTGCTAGGAATTGTAATAACAAGATTATTTTACTACTGTCAATATTGTCAATATTTAGAAAATTCATGGTTGTGCAGTGTGTCAAGATTTACCTCTTATCTGGCTATTACTGTAGACACAAACTAAGCTATAGGTAGGTACAATGGATACTGGACAACGGTAAACTTACATATGTCCAAAATCAGGATCGAATACTCGTAAATAGTTGCTATTACCTGGAATCGAACCTGGAACCGCTCGTAGACAGGGTCACTATCACGTAAACCGTGGTATCAGTTAGTCATATCTTCTTTATTTTTTTTAGAAGTACTACCGACAGCTTCTTATATTTAAACAGCTACAAAAAAATATAACGTCTAAATAAAAAGAACAATGAAATTATATATTTATACATTTACTATTTATTCACAACGTACATAGTAAATATGCATTACATTGTAATCCCTCATCAATATTTTCAGACAAGCCGTTTTGTTACTATCTTGTTACAATTCTTTAAACTCAGTAAAGTACATGAAAAGACAAGCGCCTGACGCTTTTGGATATCTATCTCTTAATTCCGTTATTGCTTGTATTTTTGTATTAGGAGAATGTAGCCCCTATCGATTGCTGCAGGCAAAGTTGTGCGTGGTCAAAAAGACTCCCTACCAAATCGTGGCGACGGGGTTGTACAACGTGGAATACCGGCTCACTGTGGCCACGAGGTGACAAGAAATATGAATGATCACTACAAACACTTAAAAAGCTTTTGCATGTCATTGTTCACTTTGGTTTATTGTTCTTGTTCCAATTCATTTACGCAGAAATGTCCATATCCTGTAGTTGCTTTTCAGCACTTTGTTTATGCCTCATTCATTATCCCTCTTACCTTCCCATGAGGTTGAGCTTCATGGTGAGCGGTTCCCAGAATCGCTGGTTTTATTATTTTCCTCAATCACTCAAAGGTTAGCTGGAAGACATCCCTTGAAGGGATAAGTTTGCCTTTGTACATTTATATTCTGTAGATATTCTATTTGAACTTCTGTGTTTCGTACAGTCAAGGGCAAAAATATGTATACACTTTAGTACCTTGTCTATTTAAAGTCATGTTTAAGCTGTCATATGCTATTGTGACAGCGATTAAAGCGGCAAGGTCCTAAAGTGTATACATATTTTTGCCCTTGACTGTACAATAAAGTGTTAACATACATACTACATACTTTGTATGTAGAACTGTAGAATATTGCAAGCATTTCTTTATAATATTTTTTGCTATCACAATACGCACATTTCACTTTGCCACCTTGTAACCTTATTATCTGTCGCCTATAAAACGATGAAGTAAACTGGTTTAAAGTTTTCAGTTTTGTTTAACCACCTAGGCAAGTGTTCTCATTCCACCACGTCCCGTCCCACTACTTTATTTATGATATATTGACACAACAGTGCAACGTCAATGTGACTAACGAGGCGTGCCGTCGTGGAGTGAATACAGTGTCCATTTTTCATACAGAAAATCGAGAAAAAAACAAATTAATTGTCTCCAAAATGTCTCTCAGTATGGTGGCGGTATATTATCTGCTTTTTTTTTGTACGTGTCTTAGATTGTTTTGCGATATTACAATGTTGGGGTAACTTTTCATGGCACCTATGTAGCCAGCAACTAGGCAATAACACATGACAACCATTATAGTGTTTAAATTGTCTTGAAATATTTGCATTTAAGCCTTATTTGGAGAGTTACAACAAAATAGAGACATCATATGCCCCATAAACATGTATGAAATTGTCTATTATGTTACCAGGGCGTTTTCCAAAAAAAAACTATAGTCAAGGACAAATATTAACAATGGTAATTTTTCCATGACGTAAATAAACTATTACTGTTTTAAGAGAAAAAAGTGGCATCTCAGACAAAATTTCTGTAGCAATTTCAACCATATTACTAACAGGTTTGAATCTGTTATGCTTATTTAATTTGAAATACCACCTATTGGCTTGTGAGGGCAGTATGTAAAAATATGACTAATTTACGTGACGTAATGGAAAAATTACCGTTGTAAATTTTTGTCCTTAACTACAGTAGGTTCTTACTTGAAAAACGCCCACCAAGAAATGTATCGAAGTTAGGTAACAGAACGGACAAATCCATCCATCGTTTTGGGGACCAAATCGGAAGAAAAAATTAATCAACTGCTTTTTTTTTTAAACTCTCCATTGCCCTGCCTTATTTCTCAAATCACCACAAATTCCTGAACTTTAAACCTTTGACAAATACAAATACCTAGCTAAATAATTTATTTTTAGGGAGAAATCAGTCTGCCTGCTCAAGAGGGAAACCAGCGAGGGTCGCATACTCTTCAACACGGATGATCACATCGTCGCTATCGAGGTGATGCCAGCTGACAACAGCGTCATGGTCATTTGCGCAGACAGCACCCTTACTTGTTACAGCCGAAAGGTAAGAGAGTGCCACGCGAAACTGTGGTTGAAGTAAGATAGGTTCGGTTCGACTAGTGAAGTAAATATTTGATTGATCAATAAGGGACCTAAACTCTCTTCCTCCATTTTCAAATGCTACGCATGCTTGCTAAAGCCCGTCCACGCACATTCGATTTTTCAGTAATAGCCGGTGTTCATGTGCGACGGTGCGGTGACTGCTTACCATCAATACCATCATTTGACCCGCTTACTCGCGTACCTTCTTCTTACACAAGGAGAAGTCTTACACCATTTCAAGCCTCTAATCTCATCCACTTATTTCCAACTTTTAATGTTAGATTAAGAAAACGAGCTAACGCGTCACCTGGGCTCCTAGTCAACATACCAACTCTACTAACTTTTGTATCACTCAAAATGTATGAGATGACATTATCGTGCATTACGATGAACCACGTAGTCAACTGTCATTCCATACATTTTGAGCGATGGAAAAGAAAAACGTTAGGAGAGTTTGCATCTTGGCTAGGGTCTCGGCTTACGTCAATCCTGTAAATTTGGCGATTCTCGTAAATCGCTATCTTACCGTTCGATATCTTTAGCAGGTGCGTTGCCGTCTTTTGAGAACTGTTAAATCAGATCGTTCATTAGCGTACATATTAGCCGTGACATGGTCTGTTAACATTAAGGTGACACAAAAATTAAGGTGGCACTGAACTGCAATGAGACATTGCTGATAATTCCAGGGTAAAAAGCAATGGTCTCTAAACCTGGAGCACCGGCCGGTCGCGATGACGCTGGTGCCGGTGCTGCACCTCGGCATCACGTTGACAGCTGTCGCGCTGGCTTCGGGACATCTGCACCTGTATGACGGGAAGGCGAGGAGAGACACGATCTTCGTTAGAGGTAACATGGTAGACGTGGTGCTTCTTAGAACAACGGATCACTTTAAATCACTTAGAAGATTTGGGACTTTGAAGTGAATAAAAAAAAACATCATATTTTTTTTAAACTAACGACTTTATATTTTGTTCCCAGATGTCGCGTCGGTGTTAAAGTTCGGCCAGTTAGGTCAAGAGGAGCACGTTTTTATAATCGTTACTGGAAGTAAGTCAAATTAAAAATATATAACTAAATACACAGAGCCTTAGAGAACAGAGCTAAATTAAATAATAGGCAGAGAACTGCATAAATAGTATGGTACCTTCACTAATGCTAAATAAAACTTCCTTACTCGTAAAATCTAAAATGTTAATACATTTTCGTAGCGAATTTCCATCATAGATAAAATTAAATCGGCAATACGCGACATAAAATTTTCAGTAGGTTATTGTACGCGTATTTTGCTTTGACATATTCTGTCCTCGGGAGTCGGGACCTAGTAAAGATGCATAACGCTAAGTTAGCAATTTTCGAATATCTACAGTTTGCGTCAACTGCTTATTTACTTCAAATTCATACATTTTGAGTGGATAGAAAAGAGAAACGTTAGCAGCGTTTGCACCTTGGCTAGGCCTGGCGTTTTCTTTTGATATTGACATTTAAATCGATTTGCTCTTACTCCTAGTGAAGACCAAAGAGACAGGACAGGGTCGAAGTAGTCAAGGTCTGGATGTGTCAAACACATAGCTGGGCATTAACTCGTTAATCCGTTAATCGTTAATTAACGAAGTTAACTTTTCAAGCAACGGATTAACTTTTGAGTTAAAAAAAGTTAAGGGATCCGTTAACTTCCGTTAAATTTCCCGTAATCCGTTAACGAAAATTGATTAATGTTTATGAAGGGGAAAATGAACTTATGCCAAATTAATAAAAACCCACTCCAATTATAGATATATTTTTTTTGTTCCTAATCTGTTAACTTCCAGTACACAAATTAACAGTTTTTATAAGTAGATCACTATCGCAACGATGTAAATGCATTTGTATCAAGTTTTAACGGATTAACGTTATTGTGCGTTAAATCTTCCGAAACCTAACGCTTTGACGTTTAACGAAATTAACTTTTTTAGTAACGGATTAGCGATTAACGAAGTTAACTATTTGATTAACGGTACCCAGCTACGGTCAAACATGAGAATCGTTCCTTGTTTTGTGTGTAGGTCTAAGTTATATATTATATGTAATGTCTAACAATAGCCTGCTGAAGCTAATACAGATTATAGTGTTAAAATATTAATGATTCCAGGTGGAAATTTGATGCTGAAAATACTTAAAAGAACGGCGGACTTTAACGCACACGGCGGGGGCGTGGACACGGCTGCCCCCACTGCTGGGCAGCGGCCATGGCTCATCCCCAAGAAGTCCAAGCTGTTCTTGGAACAGAGCGTTAGGGAGAGAGAGAACGCCATTGGTAAGGCAGTATTTAATGAAAAATTTAAATATAGTCACAAAAAGCCAAGAAAACCTCTCTCGTCAATTCGCCCTTTGTAATGACTATTACATTTGCTTGGAGCTTTTAAGTCTGATATGCCATGTGAGTACATTGGAGATGATAGATAGCCTTTTAATGAAGTGACACAAATTTTAATGTGATTTACTGATTAATCTATTTCATTTCATTTCATTGAGCGCTAATTATGTACGCTTTTCGAGAGATCATATAGGGCGTTATCCAAAAAAAATACCTATAGTTAAGGACGTCAATTACCAACCGTAACTTTTCCATTACGTCACGAAAATTAACTAATACTGCTTTAAGAGAAATAGTGGCATCTCAGACAAAATTCCTGTAGCAAGTTTGACCATGTTACTAACAGGTGAGGTTTGGATCTGCTATGCTTATTTAATTTGAATTACCGCCTGTTGACTTATGAGGCCAGTATATAAATAAATAACTAATATTCGTGACGTAATGAAAAAATTACCGTTGTTAAATTTTGTCCTTAACGATTGGTACTTTTTTTGGAAAACGCCCTGTAACACCAGAAATTTTGTAACAATTATAATAAAATGTTCAATTGTCTTTAAATATGTTTTATTGGTTTTGGGTTTCAGCTGTAGGATTTTCAGTCTCAATCTCAACAAGTAACTTGTTCATTATTGTGCTTTAACATGGTTCCAGGAATGCACGTATCCTTCCAACAAGAGATGAATCGGTTAAGACTGACGGCTGCCAAGACCCTGTTAGAGGCGCACCTTAAGAGCGACAACTCAGTGGGAGCTGGCTCTCTGGAGCCAGTTAGACTTGCTGCTGAGGTAAGTACATCATCATATCAGCTGTTAGACATTCACTGTGGCTTGGCATCTGGCAATTATAGTAAGGCAGCTATTCTGTTCAGGTGGAGGGGCTGGGCCCGGTGTTCCGCGTGACTCTGTCTGTGGCGAACACCAGCGACAAGGCGGTCGTCGGCCTCGCTATACTGTTTCACGTACACACTAACAACTATAAAGTGTCGCAGCCGTACATCAAGGTTAGTTGGGGAATTTAAGGGCTTATTTACGAAGATGCGACGCGTAATTCATCAACGCTTACGCTTCTACGTTCTCTTTAAGGGATTTGAATGACTAGCAGTCTGATTAAAACGTAAATTTTCCGTGTTATATCGTGGAAAGTTCATAGCCATATCTATGTTCGAATATACGCGTACTGCGGGTCGCTCCGCATAACGCGCACTGCTTGCTCGAAAAAGGTACACCTTGATTTAATCTTAACACTAAATTGGAGATTGACAGTTTCTTAGATTTCGACACAGAGTATAATTTTCTTGGACTTAAAGTTAAATAAAATAAACCTTGACTTACAGATCATATCTTTGACCTTTGAAAATGCAGATCTCAGCGAGAAATGTTTTGAAGTATGTTTCAATATTAAGCAGTCCGTGGGGAGTTAAGTTTCAAAAATCTAAAAGTATTGTATTTTTTTTTGGACCATTATGTTGTCTGATTTTTAATAATAAATAAATAAATAAATAAATAAATCTATTTAAAAAAGACGCCAATTTCATTCTTTACAGGTACCCCTCCTCGCGCCAAACAGCCAGCTTCGCTTCCCGACAAAAGTCGAGGAAGTTTTTGACAGCGACCTCAACCCGGACATCTTTTTCCGGTCAGTGACCGGGCAGGGGGGGGAGCGCGCGCTCATCAAGATCCTCCTCCTCAAGGGGGGGCGGCGCGTCCCAGTCCTGGCAGCCACGGTGCAGATGCCTCCTACAGACCCTATGATGCTGCCCTATGAAAAGATACAGGCTACCCCGGGTTTTGGGTCATAATCACATCAATTGAAGGAAAGATGTCCACTGCTGAAGTTAGGCCCAGGGTCGATCCAGGGGAGGGGCAAGGGGTCTTGAATCATGAATCTCATGATACATCCTTGGCCTTTATCTGTGCCATAAAAAGTTATAACTGTGCGCTCCTCTCCCACTGGACCAAATTCTGGAGCCACCGCCGTTGCATAGGCCTTGCCCAAGGATCCCGTGCCGTAGATTCTGGTAACCAAACCACTTCGTTGATACTCCTGAAGGCCTAGGCATGCTGCGTGACCACCTTTCTAGAACTCTGACCCCATCGGGAATTCATGCAATGATCAACAGTGCATAATCCCAAAAATATTGAAAGGCTAAATGTATAGCGTCATGGGACCTAGCGCCAAACTACTTAAGTTCTAGACTTCTGGTGTGGGTGCTAGGTTTCTCTATATATAAGTATAAACATACTTATTTAGAGAAAAAATAATGGTACCTACATAGAAAACACCTAAAACTCAGAAATAAATTTAATATTCGCACTCATCACACAAATATTTGCCCTGACCGGGGTTCGAGCGTGGCGCTTCGTAGGCATTGCCACTACGAACTGAGCTAAACGCCTGTTAACTTAAATTAGTTAGTGAAATCCAACGTGACGGTCTCCTCGAAGTATTACTGCATATAAAGCTTACCAACATGTTACATGCATGTAGGCATGAAGCATGTTCATAGATCTTCAGAACTGCTTGGGTTGCCGTTGGCTTTTTTTCGGGCCTGGAGACGGCAAAATGTTTTTAGTCATTATCACCGTGTACATAAAGTACAAATGGCGGACGTAATGCCCAACATTAAACTTAAACAGACAATAACCTACCAGCCCCAGAATGAAAAAAAAATACTTATTATATTACCAAGTAACTCTTATGTGGTCTGTTATTACCTAATTTAGCCTCCTACAGAGATATCTAGAAGGATTAACCGAAGTGATAGGAAAAGGATGTCGTTATCGCACCACACGACTCTAGTGCAATATAAGGTTAGATTAGGTGGATACATTTAGATTATGCAAATTATTATCATTGCATAATGCAAGTTTGTTGCAGCCAAGGTTGACTGCCTATCAGCGGAAAAAGACTATAACCTAGACCGTGTTTTATTCCAAAGGTCCTAAATATTTCGTTTAGGTTTTTGAGAAGATGCTTGCGTACTTAGCATTAAAAAGAAATTGAAAATGTGCTTGCTTTATTTGGAGTATTAAAAAATATTCCAAAACCATCCGGGTAGAGCGATCACACTGTTGAAAATTACGAAAAAAGTAAAATATAGGCAGGTTTTGCTATTTGAAGACAGTGAACGAAATTCTATTTTGCTTCAAGCGTGAGAAGTAATTTTGTATATAATTTCTAGCCTTCGACTACAAACAATATTTTTAATAGCTTGCTAGTAGACAGAATGAAGATCATAATGGATTAAGTTCCACTCAGACATCATGCCTGCTGCCAATGTGTTCAATTTTTTCTAAATTTAGACTCTACATGATCATACACACACTAGGAGCGGTTCTATTCTTTATCAGATAGCGAATACCACATGGTGGTAAATACTCGTTTAAAATCGGGTTTTAGTTTTTTAATTCACAATATAAAGATAAGCATGTATGAATGTGGAAGAAGCGAAAGAGATCTACCAGGACCATAGCTGGTAGAATGAAGTGGTCACTGCCTTCTCCTTTGGGAAACAGGCGTGGTGGTGGTGTGTTGTGGTGGTGAGGAGTGGTGTGGTGGTCAGCTGGGTGGCAAATGTATTAATTCAGAAAGTTTACCATGTTTTCTAAGTTGGGTTCATATGTTCTCGCTGCTGAGGTGCAAAGTTGTATGTGTAACACGAGACCAAATCGCACATCCTCTAAAAAAGAGTCGTAACATAAAAACGGGCTTTTTGAGAAAATTGCAATTAAAGTTTTTGACGGCGTCTCAATGTCACTCCGGATTAAACAGACACAAGCGCGCTTCCGCGATTTTTTGAGTTAAGAATATGGCGTTTTTGTAGCTTATAAAGAAAAAAGAGTGCATTTTTTTTGTATCATTGGTTATTATTTGTAGTTTTTTGTGTTATGACAGTTTTTTACAGGATGTGCGAAATATATTTAAATCTCATGTCGTTCAGGATTCTAATATAGAATCACTCGCTACTCACGTGATTCAATTCTAGAACCCTTCGCTAACTCCGCATTCAAAATCAACACTCGCACTAAAAAACCACTTTGGTCTCTTGTTGCACAAATAACCCACTATTCAAGTATCTTAGTTTCCTTTTTATGTAAAATATATGTTCTTATTTTAGTTTTAAATTTGTATTTAAATGATAATTATTATTGTAAAATAAATATTGTTCTCATATTATAGAACCGTCATCTTATTTCAATGTGGTTTTACCCTTAGAATAGACCCAAAACTAAAATATAGAACCACAGAAAATTTCAAGTGTTAATGATAAGGGAACTTTAAAGCGATTGATACCTTATCTACCCGTAAGTGCGAATGTCAACACGATTCGACGCGCAATTTCAACTTATCGCGGTCTTGTAGGATTTCGTCTTATCAGTCAACAAAACATCATCGCGAATTCCAAGTCCAAAACTAAAAAGAAACAAGTTAACGGTAAACCCTTCTACATTTACAACCTAACAAAAAAAACCCAAGGTTTAAATTGTAATGCAAGTTTTAACAGGTTACGTTTATTTTCTTTATAAACTGCGCATGACCTGTCACGTTATCTATCGGGAATCCGCAAGGTGTGTCGGAGGCGTGTTGCCAAAATTTTCCTCCAGATAGCGATAACCGCTGGAGTGGATGACAAACAGGGCATGACCTACTTGTCCGGTTAAATTCTAGAATTTTCTTAAGGGGTTTGGAAAGAAGTTCTATGGGTAAAACACACACATCATTGACTTTGGGTCTGTCTACTGCTTCCGCTGCATTTGCTCCGTCCAGATGGCATTGTATTCCGTGTAGGAATAAAACAATCGATGAAATAACTAGCATAGAGGCCTTCCATCTTAATCCAAGACTTCCTCCTTCCTTCCTCCTGACTTCCTTCTGACTCTTAGGTCAAGAATTAGGAAGCAGTCAAGATTGCAGTCTTGAATGAAATATCTATGGGTCTTTGATCCCACTCACCATCTCGCATGTGTGCTCGTTTGCCTCTCCATGACATAAAAAAAACAGCCGGCATAATTGGATGAAGCGAGCGTTAGACAGCAAGCTGACGCTCATGAGAGGCATGCCCAGCAGTGGACTAACGTAGGTTGGTGATGATGATGAACTGGTTTGACATCGGCCTCTCCCATTGCACATCACTAGCCAGCAACACACAGGGCTGCTGCAGGTATTCAGTACAAGACGCTTTATTTCATTTTATATTGCATACCACAGAGTTCAATTTTGAAACTAATAATAACAATTTGACACGTGACGATTTGATTTTGACGACACGCTGGCCTAGTTGGTAACCCTACCTTCGAAACTAGTCGTCCTGGCTTCAAATCCCGGTATGGACAGATATTTGTGTGATGAGGACGAGTATTTATTCCTGATTAATAAACTAAACTCGGTTTAAATGCCCGTCTCAAGATACGTCAAAAATTACAGCTTTCTATGGATTGACGTTTACTTTGACGTATCGGCATTTAAACTGAGACGAGTTTATTAATAAGGCCATAAGTCTGGGATTTTTTATACGTATTCTAATATATAAAATTATCGTGTCACAATGTTCGTTCCCATACTCCTCCGAAACGGCTCGACCGATTCTTATGAAATTTTGTGTGCATATCGGGTAGGTCTGTGAATCAACCAAAATCTATTTTTCATACCCCTAAGTGACATGAAAGAAAAAAAAATGCAGTGGGTTAAGTCACTGGCGGGTCGCTAGTTTAAGTATTATATTTACAAACAAACAAACAAACATTTATTGATCACAAAAGTATGAATTTGCTTACAAGATTACCTGTGATTCCCACACTAGGCAAGGCCTGTATCGTGGGATTCAATATCATTAAGAATTACCAGAGTAGTGCGGCTTGAGATTTAAGTTAAAAAGTAGGTACATTAGATCTAATGTTTCGATACACAATAAACGAGTAATCTATTCAAAAATAAAGTAGGATAGGAATAGGTTAGGAGTATTTCTCCTAATATAAGTAAGTTTACCGTTGTCTAGTACCCATAGTACAAGCCTAGAGCTTAGTTTGGGACTAGGTAAATTTGTGGGTTCTATCTTTCTTTTTATGTAACGTGGTGAACAACTGTAATATGGTATATATATCATTACTCTACCTAGCCTTGGTGAAATTTGAACCAGGTCCAATCTTAATGGGCTGAAATTGGGTAGGTAAAGAGTTATTGTAGTTTATGTGAGCTGATCCTGAGAAAGACGGAGCTGGTAGTAGTTTAATGCAAGAAAAGGACAGCAAAAACTTATTCTATAGAAATGTCTATGGGATTCTTACTAGCAATTACCGAGACGGCGACGACAAAAGATCCTAGATATCGAGTAATGATAATAAGTTTTATCTATGATATATATTTATAATTATGTGTGTTTTATGTATCATAAGTCCTTTATAATGCGTTTAGAACCTGTTGTCAATGACCAGCATTACAGCATTAAATTTTGCTATCTGCGGTGGTGTGATCGTGGTGGGTGTGCTGGAATTCTACAAGGTAATAACGATATCGTTTTTGACCTGTTTCCGTATTGTCAACGTTTTGATAACTCTTATGTCATTTACAATAATGGCGACTGTGACAAACAATTCTTAAACGTGTCAAACACGATATCGTTTTAACGCACCTGAATAGAGGCCCTGGCGCTGTAACGTAATGTGTTCTTATAACGTCATTAAATCGCACTTTTAGAATTATAGTGACCTAATTCAAACATTTTCAGCTTTCGATTTCGAGTCACAAATTTAGTACTATAGAGACCTAAGTCGAAATTCAAAATATTTGAATTAGGTCACTATAATTCTAAAGATGCGAAATATAACTTGTGGATTTCAAATTCAGAACATCTTCTAAAACCAACCCAAATTAAATAGGCCCCAATTGTAGTATCAGTTGAAATTGAAATTGTGTCAATACAAAACTTAGCTTAGCATCCATAGATATATCGACGGTTCTGTGACTCAACCTCGTATATAGAATATTGTCTAGTATAAACTTACACGCACTAAGTATGCACTCGCGTACTTAATGAGTGTCAGTTTATACTGGACATTACTCTATATACGAGGTTGAGTCACAGAACCGTCGATATGTCACAGGCTCGTTTCATAAAACCACACTCGTGTTTTAAGACCCCTCATTATGTATCAGTTACATAAAATACTATATTATAACACTCAGAAAACCTAATTTTACTAAACAACTCCTTTTGTCCGAGAGGTGGGTGCGAACATCTAGTCGAGTATAGACTTGCCTCCCGATGATAGGGTCTTCGGAGCACTCTTTCCTTCTTCGGCTACGTAGAGCGTCGGGAGCCCAACAACCTGGAGAAGGAACGGCCTGGTTGGCCGCGTGGAGGAGGAACGAGAAGCAGAGGGAGGGTACGAACCCGCTGGACTGATCCCACCAAAGAGCCTGGAAAGCTCTACACGACGACACGTTGGCCTAGTTGGCAGTGGCCCAACCTTCGAAGCTAGGAGTTTTGTGTTCAAATCCTGGTAAGGGCATTCGTGTGATGAGCACGAGTATTTGATCCTGAGTCTTGGATGTTTTAGTATTTTTCTATGTCAGCAAGTAAAAGATAAATCGTTGTCTAGTACCCATAGTATAAGCCTAGAGCTTAGTTTGGGACCGTCAATTTGTGTGACATTGTCCCGTGGTATTTTTCATCTAATAGAGCTACTTGTGGACGACCCTCAGCCATGAGTCCATCCAAATATTTACCACCATCCTATCCTTTAACCTAGCCAAACAGCAGTGTTCGCATTGTTTTGTTCTGGTGTGGGGATAAAAGAACCGGTGAAATGACTAGCATACGAGTACTTAGAGGTATTATTCCATCTTGGTCCTCAGAGTTGGCATCGCATTTGCGTTCTTAAGGTTGTAGCTTTGAGAATGTCTATGGGTCCTACTTACCATCAGGTGGCCTGTGTGCTCGTGTGCCTTGGAAAATACGTGAATGCTTTTTTTTTTTTTTATGTTAAGGAGAAGGCACATGTGCACTCAGACCACCTGATGGTAAGTGGAATCTGAGACCCATAGACATTTGAATTGTCAAGACTATAGTCCTAAGACCTCAAATGCTTTGCCAACCCTGAGGACTAAGATGGAATGCCTCTGTGCTAGTAATTTCACCGGTTGTCTTATCCCCACACCGGAACACAACAATGCGAACACTGTTGCTTGGCGGGTGGTTAATGGATAAGATGGTGGTAGCGATCCGGACGGAACCTGCACAGGGTCCTACCACTACTAAACTATGCTGGCTGTGTAATGTGTAATCTATCTTGGAACGCGCCGAAATATTGATAGTAATATAATCAGTCACACCTGAAATCAATTAGTACAGTCGGGATTAGATACGATCGGTGAAAATGATGTCTATCGAAATGGGCACAAAATGATCTTTTCCGGTAAAAGTAAAATCTTGTTTGTCTGGCTTTTACGTGGAACAAAATCACGGAAATGGACTTGGACTAGGTCCATCTGAATTCCTGTAGGAAGAGGCATCTCACCCACGGTCAAGAGCATGTCGGACCATACTCATTGTAGGGTTTCGAAGCCGTTGAGTACCAAAAACATAAAAACCATCAAATTATAACAAATTTTCTATTGAATGTAATTCTCTGAATGTAGATCTCAATAACCAAAACGCCGCGGAAAAGTTATTCTGCATAGGTATATTTAAAAACAAAGCGAAAAACTATCTTAATCGAGAATCTCATCGCTACCCTTGAAAAAGGTACCATTGAAGAGTTCCGGCCATCTGTGGTCTTCATCATCAGTTCCATTTCACCCAATGATACTTTCGGAACATAAATGTTTGAGTTATTAAAAAAAATATCAAAATTACTATAAAGGGTGTGTCCTGTAATAGGAGCAATAAATTAAGGGATCGTTTCCACACCACAAACGTAACAACATTTATTCTACAACTTTTGGAAATAACTTATTGTTAACTTCATATTAATGAATTTAGATTTTCCAAGCAAGCAATGTATTGCGAAAACTACGAAGCTTGTGGGCTGACAGTAGATGTCAACTAGACTATTTGGAGTACATTGAAAATCCTATTTAGTTTGTTCGAAAAATCCCAAATAATAAATTACATATTTTTTTTAAAGTTGTAGAACAAAATAATGTTGCTACGTTTATAGAGTAGAAACGATCCTTCAATTTATTGCTCCTATTACAGGCCACACCCGGTATATATGGGCCTATAATTTTTGAGGAGTTCCTCATCGATTCCATGAATCAATGACATGAATGGGACCAATATAAATGTATAAGGATTTTTTTTTAATTTGTTTTTGAATTTTAATATTAGTCTTCAATAAGTTAAAAAAGGAAAGAGTATACTCCAGTAGAGTAGAGTCCAGTTCTTGCAAAAACTATCCGTACACACCAAGGTGTTGTCAACACGTGTAAACTGGTCACCAACTAATCACTAAGGTCGTAGATTAGCCTATGCAATGTATGCATACATAAATAAGGTTCATATGCAACAGTGTGCCACAGTGCTGTCTCTTTTTGGCACACTGAATCCCAATAAGATTGTGCATATCAGCTATCTGTATTTTGCCTTTTTTATCGCTCGTTCTTTGCCTTTAGTTCTTATTCTATGGGTTTTCCCCGTAGAAAAGAGGCCCTGTGTGTATGTGTGTACCAATCAATAACCGTAGTAAATAAAAAATTCTTCATATTTATATCATGAAGACGTCAAAGATATAAATATAAGATTTATGGATAACAAATGATGATAACACTTTTTATTATGGCAAATCGGCGGTTTTTTATGATGATTCCCAATAGGGTTGTCCATAAAAAAGTTGTGAACATTTTTTACAAGATTTTATATAACATTACTTGTAGGTTTCTGTTTTAAATTATTATTCTTTACTAGCTTCTGCCCGCGACTACGTAGATATCGAATATCGTTATTCCCTCGGGAGCTGTGAAATTTGGTCGTTAGTTTCACTTTAGTTAGTGATCTTTTCTCCTCCTTGACGATGCTGAAGAGGAAGACTGCCAAAATTTTCACTTTTTGTCTCAACTAAAATGTTCAGTTCAATTTTATCAAAAGTTAAGTAGTTATTTGATTATATAATGTAATTACTGAGCATGTTTGTCCATATCGCAAACTGAATAAAAGTTGTTTGTTTGTTTAAAATTGATATGTTCACCAAACCCCCCTAATATTCTCTCAAGGGTTAGCTGGAAGAGATCCCTTAAAGGGATAAGTTCGCCTTTGTACATCTTTTTATTTTTATTCATTGTATTGTTTTGGTTTTTCTTTTGTACAATAAAGTGTTTACATACATACATACATATTGGTCGAAAATGCCGTGTCGTTTTTTTACGAGTACTACAAATACTAATGAGAAGGGGTCCGCCAAAGTTCATATAAAATTATAATTTGACGACACGCTAGCCTAGTTGGTAGTGACCCTACCTTCGAAGCTAGGGTTCTTGGGTTCAAATCCCGGTAAGGGCAGATATTTGTGTGATGAGCGTGAATATTTGTTTCTGAATCTTGGATGTTTTCTATGTATTTAAGTATATATTTCTCTATATAAGTATGTTTATCGTTGTCTAGTACCCATAGTACAAGCCTAGAGCTTAGTTTGGGACTAAGTAGGTCAATTTGTGTGAGATTGTCCTCTGATATTTATTTAGTTTATTATTTATTTATTTATTCCCAGAGTGGGGTAGGCACAGCTACAGATAGGTATACCAAACAACTCTAAAAAAACTTGCTTATAATTCTATTACCACATTTTGCACAATCAGTAGCCAAGAAGTTTACTAGTGTATTAGTGACAGGTTGCAAGCCCATTGCTTAACAGTACTACAAGCCCATTATTCCCTTAGTCGCCTCGTACGACATCCACGGGAAGACACCATTCTAACCCGGCAATCACACGGGATGATGTACTCATTTTATTAGTTTATATTTTAACTTTTTAAGCTTAAGGTCTGATTTTTATTTCCACAGAAAAAACGTAAACTTCTTAGCTTTGAAAAGAAAAGTTATCACACCACCGGCGTCCGTAATGTTGCAGTCCTGTGCCAAGCGAAAAAATACTAGCCAATCACAAAGCGTAGTTTTTTTTTTATGCCCTGGATACAGCAGCAAGTTTAAGTAGATTTTTGACAATTTTGTACTGCATCGAGTCTCCTTCAACAAGGGCACATATTATTTAAATACGAAGTTCTATTTTCAATTTTTTTTCGGTTGTCTTGAGAGTATCGAAATTGTTATTTCGGTTGTTTCGGAAGTAACATAGACTATTCAACGCTGAAAAGAGTGACGTTACAGTATTCTCTATGAAATTTTAAATCTGAAAACAATAAGGTTACAGCAGAAATTAGCTTTCTATGAAATGAAAATTCTGTGAAATGATACATTATACGAAATGAGTTTCTGTAAAACAGTGTACAACCGAGTATTTCAATGAATCGAGATTGTTATCCCCTTAATGCCCGTGATACACAATGTTATTCATTACATTTGTAAGGAAACATAAAAATACTTACAGAGTAAAACAATCAAAAAATATGCGGCACTCGACTCAGTAAAAGAGATGGTAACTTTTTTCAATAATGTATTATTCCACAGATAATGTAGAACTGCTATTATTTTTCAAACTTGACAGGCCATACTGTCGGATCGTAGGTACCGATTTTCAAAATGATATTTGTTGCAAATGTCTCTGAAACAATAAAACGTAAACATAATGCAGTTAAATTTACCGTATAAGTTTTATATGCAGTAAATTTTGTTTGTAGCCAAGTTTTGAAAATAGGAAATAAACCTTGGCGGTTTTTAAACTTACGTAGCCTGAAATAACGTACGATAGTGGGTTCTCATAACTCCCTCGGGAGTTCTCGGGAATCGGCTATAACAGCTCTATACGCCTGCGTGTAATAAGCCCGTATTCGAGCGATTTTGATAAAAAATAAATAATTAAGTGGCTTGTAGAAAAATATATCGAGAGTAATGAACTGGCAAGCATCTGACTCATCTGCAATCGTTGCAGCGGCCGCCATTAGTTGCATTGAGCCTTCCACAATAACGGTTGCATACTAATTGCTACACTTCGATGCGCGCACGCAGATTCGCAGATTCTTGATTCTCAGTATAAAAAAGCAGTTTTTAAATCACTGACTATGACTCACTGAGACTGAGAGACAACGCTTAGCTTAAACCGACTTAGGGTCTTCAAATTTGGAGGTAATTCCCTGGGCAGTCTAGGGGTGCTAAGTACGGTTATTTCGAAAAACGATCATCAACGGGAAAATCTAATAAACGTCAGTGTTTGGGGTCCATCAGGTAACTAGGGTATACTTTCCTAAGCTGTCTACTTTTCAAAGTGTCTACTTTCCAAAGTGTCTACTTTTCCAAATTGTCTACTTTTTCAAAGTGTCTACTTTTCCAATTCTGTCTACTTTCCCAATCTGTCTATCCAATCTGTCTACTTTTCCAAACTGTCTACTTTCCCAATTTGTCTACTTTCCCAAACTGTCTACTTTTATAAACTGTCTACTTTCCCAAACTGTCTACCCAAACTGTCTACTTTCCTAAGTGGCCCATCATCATCATCACCAGCCCACTTCTGTCCCCTGCAGGACATAGGTCGCTCCGATGGCCATGGAAGGCCACGGGGTCATATAAATTCTTATGTGTGTGTGCACCTTTAAATTTAATCGCTCTAATAGTATTGAAGCAAATTGGCTGTGATAGACGGCCAGACACAAGCACGAGTACTTAATCCTATAGGGGTTCCATTTTTTCATTAAGGACGTGCGAAACATATTAAAAAAAAACGTGTACCTATTTACGTATATGGGAATATAAACATGCCAAATCTCGATTGAGACTAGTAAAATACAGTAAAATGGGGTGAATAGAGATTCGCAGGGTGAATATGAATACAGCCTAAAATAAATCATATTTCCGGGTATTCTACTGCGTTATAATAACGATATCGCGTTTGACGTGTTTTAGAATCGTTTATGTCACAGTCGCCATTATTTTAAATGACATAATTATAAGAGTTATCAAAACGTTGACAATACACATCAAAGACGATATCGTTATTACCGTGTAGAATCCCAGGCCAGGATTTAAGACAGATTTGAACGTAGTTTTACACTAATAGAATTGTCAATTTAATACTTGTTCTTATTACTAATAAGTTATGAGTTATTATTATGTACGAATCAGTTGTTGATTGCAGATTTTGCGGTAAATTGGTCACCGAGAGCTTGAAATTGTAATTTCTTGGAAGCATAATTAGAAATTAAGAACGTCGAATTAATGCCTTCGCATGCGTTCGTGGTTACTTAATCAATAAAGGCTCTGCCTATGGAACTAGCGTTCCTTGTTTCGATCACCGGTAATGTAAATACCTGTGATAAGTAATAATTGTTCGTGACTTTTTGATATTTTAAGTAAATCCCTCCTATCCATACGCTATCACGACCAAACCGCTAAACTGCAACGATTACAAAGAATTTCGGTATAAAGATAGCTTTAGACCCGAGGAAGGGTATGAGTAAATTGGACAGTTCCCGAGGGAAGAGTGCGATGTAACTTCTATGCGGATTAGCAGGCAAAATTCAAAATTCAAAAAAATTATTTGGTTAATTTACCACATAAGTAACAGCTATAGTATTCTATATATCGTTGTATAGTCTAGTAGGTACCATAGTTAGTCCTAGTACACATCTAAACTCTAGGTCCTAGAGCTTAATACGGTGCTAGGACATTTGTATTCAGTATGTCGAACCTTAACTGGGGGTGATTCTCTCAACACAGCGCTGCGTCGATCTTATTGGTGAAGTTTTGTCCCGTCGGAGCGTACAAAACACATTTTAGCGTGTGCCTTCTAAGGCAGCAGGCAGGTTAGTCGTGTTCAGTGTCGTATAAAACTGCCTAATTAAGAAGGCACGCGCTAAAATGTGTTTTGTACGCTCCGACGGGACTTCTTAAATTTGCCAGATAAAACGCATTAAGATCGACGCAGCGCTGTGTTGAGAGGACCACCCCCCTGGACGCTGTTAAGCAATAATGTGTTAATCCCCAACTATTTAGTAATAAAGTGTCAACCCTCAGTGTGATTATCCTGAGTTGACCTTTATTTGCTAATTAATTGTGGGATTACACAGTTTTCGTAACAGCATCCTGCTGTCCACCTAGCAATGTCCCTTAAATTATAACCCAGTACTTACGCCTTTTTTGATGTTAAGGAGAAGGCACACGAGCACTCATGCCACCTGATGGTAAGTGGAATCTGAGACCCATAGACATTTGAATTCTCAAGGCTATAATCCTAAGACCTCAAATGCGTTGCCAACCCTGAGGACTAAGATGGAATGCCACTATGCTAGTAATTTCACCGGTTGTCTCATCCCCACACCGGAACACAACAATGCGAACATTGTTGCTTGGCCTTACTGAAATAAAACCTAAATAATTTACACTTCAAATTGAAGTTTTATCACCGCGATAACTTGGATAAGTGTGAGCCCTATCGTGTTTGCTCGGATAGGCCCGAGAACGCGGGAATTTAATGCGCGTGCACACGTGAAATAACTCAGTACACGCGCAGGTTCCGATCTAGCTCCTACGACTCCGGTAAGTGAAATGCACTTTAGTAAACTCTAACTGGAAATAATACACAGGTATATTATCTTTTACTTAATACTAGTGACCTGCCCTCGCGTCACTTCGCTTAAATAAAACAGAACTTAAATACACTAGATTCCCATGACTAGAAGTCGTTTATCGCTTTTCCCTCAGGAACCAGGGGCAGGATATAAAGTAGACTATCGTCTATCTCTGTGCCGAATTTCATCTAGTTCCGTTCAGCCGTTCTAGCGTGATTGATTAACAAACATCCATCCAAACTTTCGCATTCTTAATACTAATAGGACAACCTTCCTTGAAAAATGATCTAATTGATGAGAAAGATGAAGTTTTTTTTTTATTGTAAGCTCGGTTAATCTGGATGGATTCCAGCTAAGTTTTAGGAACATCGGTAGGGACTATAATTCGTCTATTCCATATTCCAAAGTAAGTATAAAGAACTAAGGTTTAAGATAAAAGTTTGTTTAGTGTGATTTGAGTCCTTTTAATACCAACTTATCCCCGGGTGGCTGTCATATTAATAATTTCATAAGAATATTTAACATTAGTTCCCGTTTGACGTCATTTGACACTAAGTCCCGTGGCAGCGTGCTCGGCTGACTGGAAGAAGGGGTCGTCATTGGATATATCGGGGGTTTTTATCAAGTAAATATAGTCAAGCTCAAGGGCGATAAAAACGGGTCTTTAAGTACAGAATTTCCAAAGAAAGTGAGCCATTTTCATTGCTCCTGGGTGTTATTGGAGTATTAATCCGCTGTGGCTTTTGAATCACTTGGCCTCCCGAGTCACCAGATTCTCTCTTGAGTACATAATGCTAAATAAACGGCACCTTGTAGTGATTGCGATAAGGTGGCAATTACAATGTTACTAAAATAGGTATTGGGTCTGACGAGGCTATTTATGATCTAAGCTATTAATATCTTCACCGCCCATTATTTGTATGGAAATATAGCTTTATCTACACACGTATCATAAGTCCTTTATAATGCGTTCAGAACATAATCTGTTAATAGATAGAAAACATCCAAGACTCAGGAACAAATACTCGAGCTCATCACACAAATATCTGCCCTTACCGGGATTTGAACCCGGGACCGCTGGCTTCGGAGGCAGGGTTACTCCCAACTAGGCCACCGTGTCGTCAAGCAAATAACATTCAATTTTGTTATCTGCGGTGGTGTGGTCGTTGTGGTGGATGGGGTGGGCTGTAATATTCTTATAACGATATCAAATAACTGTTATAAGTTTCAAGTTTGGAACATCTTAAATCAACTCTAATTAAATAGGCCCAATTAATTTAGTCATTAGGAAACTTAGCTTAGCACCTATGTATAGATATGTTTAGATACATAATTATAGCAATGCAGGTCATTTGCCTTCGGATCCTGAACCCATCCTTAGAGTACTTATAACATATGTGTAGATAAAATAATGTATGCAACTGTACTGTTCTAAATTAGGCATTAAAACTCTCGTGTGATTTTATTATGAAATTAGCCTATGGCTCGTTTAAAGCGACACTCGTGTTATTAGACCCCTCATTATAAATCAGTTACATAAATCTGCTATTAATTTATAATTACTTTCTGTGTTAACTATAGTTCTATAATTCATATTGTGAGGCTTTTGAACAAGAACCAAGAATTAGAATCGTTAAGCTTCTGAAACTTTAGGGGACGTTTTAGACTTTGGTATAGATTTATATTGTAAAAATATACTTTATGGAACCACCACACAAAGTAATCACCAAAAAAAAGAACGGTCTTATCATTAAAAGCGATCTCTTTCAAACCATGTTGATTAAAAGGCATAAAGTCTGGTTTAATTTCAAGACGTATTTTGTAAGAACATTAAAAGAAAATTACATGTAATGGTATTTTAAAAGCATCTAAACGGGCACGCCGCCGGGATGCCAAAATGGCAGTGTCAATCGGAATGATAATATATGTGTCTTTCCTGTCCCGCCATTACGGTCATTGATCCTAAGATGTGGATACGATTTGCAGAGTTCTTAACTGTTACTATTGCACGTGGCATTCACCACCCATAATAACTCAATAAGTTTTTCTCCGCTTTAAAGTTGTCCGATTTTTACCATTTTTAGGGTTCCGTAGTTAAACTAGGAACCCTTATAGTTTCGCCATGTCCTTTCGTCCGTCCGTCCGTCCGTCCGCAGCCTAGCGCAAAGACAATTAGTACTAGAAAGCTGCAATTTGGCACGAATATGCATGTTAGTTACGTTAACAAAGTGGTATAATAAAAAGTGAAAAAACATTTATTTTTAGGGTACCTCCTAACTATGTATGTAACTATGTATGTAAGTAAAAAATAATAAGTAACTGATACTTCGGGGACCGCTAAGTAGCTGGGGTATTTTATGTTATTTCATTTACATACTTAGCGGTCCCCCGCCGTGTCAGTTTAGTTAGTGGCAGTGTTCAGTTAACTAAGTATCTCCTTATCAAAAAATCAGCCCACTACTTATTATTTTTTAGAGGTTTTATTACAGACTACTTAGTAGGGGGTTTTTTAAATTTTACGCTGTTTAAACTTCTCCATCTGAGTCTCTGTTTGTAGCATCGTAACTCCTAAAAGGATGAACGGATTTGAACGCAGGTTTTTTTAAAATAAAGTTACATTAATTAGGATGGTTCTTAGCAAGATTTTATGACAATTGGTTGGGCCGTTTAAGAGATATCCGCTCTGAAATTAGGTGTCGCCGTTATTTTAGGAGCTTTTAACCCCCTAAAAGCTCAATATCTCAAAAATGGCTCAACCGATTTTTATAAAACATGTCTCAGAACCACCACTAGAAAACCTGCTTTCATTTAAAAAAAAAACCCATTCAAATCGGTTCACCCATTTAAGAGCTACGGTGCCACAGACAGGCACACATGCACACACTTACACGTCAAAGTTATAACACCCTTCTTTTTGCATCGGGGGTTAAAAATGCCAATCGGTGCTGATAGATGTGACTCCACCCTTAAGCGATCGACGCTCATAGGTACGTGCAACCTATATTTGTCGATTTTCGCTAGCTTAGATTTATGCATCTTTATAGGTCTGCAATAATTGCAGGTATGACTCTCTTAAAAAATAACAAAACCTTCCCTTTTTCAGATCTCATCACCCAACCACCCACCATGTCTCTCGACGAGGTAAGCATCTTCACTTTTTGACCTTTACTCGTTAAGTTTTAACCTAACCTTGCTGACACGTGTTAACGTAACTTACAATAGAATTGAAAATTAAAGTGTGTCGTCAGATAGATTTGTTTAGGTACATGGTTAGAGCTCTCATGAAAATACCTATAGAAAGAACAAATTTACCAATAATCTACGTAGGTATGGTTCAAAAATTTTACTTTAACCCCTCTTCCATGTAGTTGACCGATTTGAAAAATTCTTTCACCATTATAATTCGCGTTGGACTAGTTTGGAGTGACCCTGCCTCCGAAGCCAGCAGTCCTGGGTTCAAATCCCGGTAAGGGCAGATATTTGTGTGATGAGCTCTAATTTCTGTGCCTGAGTCCTGGATGTTTTCTTTGTATTTAAGTATGTATTTCTCTATATAAGTATGCTTATCGTTGCCTACAATAATAGTACAAGCCTAGAGCTTAGTTTGGGACTAGGTCAATTTGTGTGAGATTGTCCCCTGATATTTATTTATTTAATGCTACATTATCACAGAGATACATAGGCTGTGTTATTCCTATGCGGACGGGGTCACGGGCAACAGCTAGTTACTTGATAATATTTCTCAAAATATCGCAAAGCACATTGCTAAGTATCCAAACCTTGAATATAAAGATAAATTTTACTCCGGGACATTTTTGATGTGTGCCATTGGTTGTTAAGATAATACTTTAGTACTTAAGTATAAATAAAATTCGGCCAAGTTCGGGTTGGTTATATTTAGGGTTCCGTACCTCGAAAGGAAAAACGGAACCCTTATAGGATCACTTTGTTGTTCGTCCGGCCGTCTGTCTGTCTGTCAAGACCCTTTATCTCAAGAACGCGTGGAGGTATCAAGCTGGAATTTATATCAAATACTCAGGTCTACTGTCCCTTGGAGCTGTGAAAAATCAAACTTCTAAGCCAACGCAATCAAAAGATACATTCGTTTATGCCGCAAATTTTCGACACTCGCAAGGGAATCAAAACCTACAGGGTACCTACCCTACTTTCCGTGAACTTACAATCTCGAAATTTGGTACGAAGCAACGTCCTTATAGCACAGATAAAGGAAAAACTGTGAAAACCGTAAATTATTAGTTTCATAAAAAAAAAACAATTTGCGATTGCAAACTTTTATGCAGTTGGTAAACTAATCGCGACCTATGTCGATGTATGGAGACAACAGTTTTTCAACGGCATAGTCAAGTTCGTCCCTCAATACAATTTTACATTCTAATAAGTTTGTACGGAACCCTTGGTGCGCGAGTCCGACTCGCACTTGTCCGGCTTTTTATTTCAGCAGCAACAGGAATAAACACTTTGTAAAAAATTCAACTGTCTACCTACCATTACGGTTAATGAGATACAGCTCTTTGACAGGCAGCAGACAGACAGACGGACAGCGGAGGATTAGTTATTAGCAGTGATCGGAATTAGGTGAGCTAAAATACCTATTCTTTGCGAGAGGACATAATATGGAGTGGTTACAACCGGATAAAATAAAAATATTTTTTGGATTCCGGGTATTTGATATTCATCCGGGCACTGCGAATACTAGCCGTAATGTTGAACATCCATTCTTTTCCTTATAGAATGTTTGTAAAGTTTGTAGTAAAAATGGTAACATTCTTGCCATAAAGTTAAAATTATAAGGAATCCGAAAATGTGAAATATATGGTAAATTAAGTAATCTGTGTTTTCCTATTAATTGTCGGTGCTTGTCAGATTGGCGTATTAGCGTCAAAATAGTGTAAGCTACTAGTACTAGAAAGATAAGAAAGCAAGTACGTATAGGGTTATGTACATATTCAGGTAAGCGGGTGTACTCACTCGCTTCTGAAGGCATAATATGTGGTTGTACATATTAAAATGGTTATTATCTCCCTTATCTTTTGAGCACTAATTATTTACACCGCTTGGCTCTAACACGCCCCTTTGCAAGTCATTAACAAACAATGCGTGGGAAAACTTATATTATTCGTCCTACAACTACTTTTTAAATTGTTGTAAGTACATTCCTTCTTTTGTCTAGCCCTTTTTACTAAAAACTAACATTAAACATGCCGTACTTTAAACAAAACATGTCATGTTTAATATTACGATAATTACCCGAATAAATATCAAATACCGGGAATCCAAAAAAAAAAAAAGAAAAATCCGGTTGTAGCCACTCCATATTATGTCCTCTCACAAAGAATAGGTATTTTAGCTCACCTAATTCCGATCACTGGTTATTAGGGTCGGGTTGGCATCCTTTGGGGCTTCATCATTTACTTAAGAGCCATGCTCTCGTCGGTGGAGTAATTTCCATTCTTTCCTCTTCTAAGCCTTCTCTTTAACACACTGATACGGTAGAACGCCTACTTTTTATTAGGGTTCCGTAAACTAGTTTCGCCATGTCCCGCCGTCCGCCCGCAGCCTAGCGCAGAGACTCTTAGTACTAGAAAGCTTTACCTTAAGAGTTTACCTCCCCCACACGTTACATGGGGATATATTTTTTTTCTTGTCTACCCTAGTGTAGGGTGTCATTGGATAGGTCTTTCAAAAATATTACGGGTTTGGAACAGTTTTTTGATTAAGTAATCCGTTTATGAAATAATAAGCTTTAAAGCCAAAACTACAAATACTAAAAATCTTATAAAAAACTTCAATGAAAGAACATAACATAACGAATTTTAAAGGAAAAGTATCACGACTAAGTAAACATCATTGGTTCTTGAAATACAAGCGATTAAGGTGATTATAACTGCCTAAAATCATCTAAGACGGCACCAATTGACTTTAAATTGAAAATTAGGTATTACTTGTTGATTTTTTTGTTTGTTGTACTTAACGGCTTCGGAACCCTACTCTGAGCTTGGTCCGACATGCTCTTGCTTGGTTTTTTTAATTGGTCTAGCTAAGTTCTCCCGGGTCTCTTTTCCTTTCCCCTATGTTTATTTCTCTGGTCTATTTTCTATTGCCTGCAATAGATTTCTGTTTTCCTTTGCTATGCTAAGTACTTCCTCATTCGTCTTCTTTTCAATCTAGGTAATTCTTTCCATCTTTTGGATACGAAACCCTATCAAGTGTTCATTTCAGAAGATTAAAATGTCTTAAAAATTTCAATATAAAACACGTAATCTTTTAGAATCACTCGCGATACGCATGCCCACGCGCATTGCGAGTAATACGTACTATAATCGTTAAGTACGTAATTATTTGATAAGTAAATTATCTGCCAAAATTATAGCGTTTGTTATCGATAAATACAAAGCTCAAAACAGACAGCGGGCAGGACGGGACAGCGACGGGACGGTGACGCCACGTGATCGGTTCGCGTTATAGGCTGTAAAATATCTGACACGACTCTATTACTAGAAGTATAAGAGATATTTTTGAGCTATTATGCTTGATAGAAGGGTCTCTTCTTAGTTAAACTTATTGCGATTATATTTCGCACATAATATTTAGTTCTCCAGCGTAACATTTCTTTCGAAAAAAATATCGAATTTTTAAGAGGATTGTGAAGCTGAAAATTTCCATACAAGATGCCATAACGTTTTTCTCCCCTTAAACCTAGTCCGATTTTTACGAATGTGTAAATATGTTGTAGGTTTTTTTACCGCTGCACGTTTTTTATAGGTAACAAATGAAAATAAAAACGGTAACGCACAGACTTAGTTTTTCTACAAAATATTCATAAATCGTGGTAATCTAACTTGATTTAGGGGTTAAGGAACGTTATAGTAACGCGTCGCTTTAAAAATCCTCTTGAAGTGTATCCAAAAATATGGTGTAGTCATTCGATCGTTATCACTCAAAAGTTTACTATACTAGTCTCAATATTACTAGAATTATTGACATCCTCGTAACCCCAGCTCTCTCCTGTTCCAGCAATTCAAACAGGTCGCCGACGCCGTGAGGAACTGGAAGACCAGGCCCGCTGACAGCGAGAACCTCGCACTCTACTCGCTTTATAAGCAGGCGACTGCTGGCGACGTCAACATCCGTAAGCATATCTATCTGTATAAAGACTTCAGTATTTTATTTATTTGTTGGACAACGCGTTTAGCCTGGTTGGTAGTGACCCTGCCTACGAAGCTACGCTCTGGACACTCCAGGTAAATGGGCGGCAATTAGTATGTCAATATCATATTCGCAAAACATGATATTCTCAAAATATCATTATTACAAGACATTACTTAGACTGTGTCGACGGAGCTCCGCTACTGCGGAGCTCCATTTCTGTGTGGTTAGGACCTTCGGACCTGCTGTAAAACGAATATAACCTAAACATACCTACGATTCTATGACCTAATTCCGCTATTTTCAAATATCATGTTTTGCGAATATCATGGTTTACTAATTATCATATTTTGCTGATATCATGTTTTGCGAATCTGATTTTATGCGAAATGGCTGCTATGACCCCCTATGTCCTATATCGGTTATCGTTTGGTGTCTCGTATCTCTGCCGTTTGGCCAAATTATTTTTTGTCAATGTTTCACTTGGGCAAACCCTTTTTTTTCGAAAACTGTAAATATTTCAGGATTTTTATAATACTAACCTAACCTTACCTATAGGGTTCTACACGATGGTCCTGAAATAAATCCTGAAATATTTACAGCTTCGGAAAAAATTGCATTTGCCGAAATGAAGTATTTGACGAAAAATGATTTGGCCAAACGGCAGTACACGGGCGCTGGGCAGGTGCCCAGAGTGCCCAGTGGGAAACAGCGGTCTAGCTAGTGGTCCCAGGTTCGACTGCCGATTGGCAATTTGCGTGTTGACGCGAGCATTTTGTTCCTGTAGGTGCTTTTCCACCGGCATGTCGAGACGAGGCGGCGAGAATTTAAATTTGCGTGAACGCGCGAAAAGAATCATCTAAAGCGGTTTAGTGGTTTATGGACAGACGGACAGACATTTATAATATTAGTATGCATGTTCGGCTACTGAATACTTAGTATAACTATTACAAATTTCAGCTTGGCGAGGTAAATGTGTACCTATACCTGGTTGTAGAATAAGATATTATTCAGTAGTCCAACCTTATAAAAATAACACTTATGGCCTTTTAATGAGTCAAATGCATCTACGGGCACTGTGGTCATGTACCTAATCCTAAAAATCACGAAACCCACAGGGAGTGAGTTCAACACACTCTTGATCGGGTTTTTCATCGTCACTTCTCTCAACAACGCTATTAAGCAACAGTATATTTTAAAAGTTATATTTAGAAGTATCACAAGCACAACGTGACTGTTATTACCTACCTATCTCATGAAATGTCGTAACCGTATTCAGTACCGAAGTTCCATATTTTCATACAAAATAGACTTAAGTTGGAGTTCTTGGCACGGACATGATTCAAATTTTAGTTATGCAACAAACCGGTGGAAATAGAAACGCCCTTGCGCCGTGACCCGCGATGACGTATGCAGTAACAGACTCATCTCTAGGTGAAAAACTGGGACCTGCGGGTTTTTATGAGCTAGCTTCACAGTTTATTTTACGATGAGCGTAAAGGCTTCGACGACACGTTGGCCTAGTTGGGAGTGACCCTGCCTCCGAAGCCAGCGGTCCTGGGTTCAAATCCCGGTAAGGGCAGATATTTGTGTGATGAGCACGAGTATTTGTTCCTGAGTCTTGGATGTTTTATATGTATTTAAGTATTTATTTCTCTATCTAAGTATGTTTATCGTTGTCTAGTACCCAAAGTACAAGCCTAGAGCTTAGTTTGGGACTAGGTCAATTTGTGTGAGATTGTCCCGTGATATTTATTTATTAAAGGACAGAGCTATAAAATAAATAAATAAATATCAGGGGACAATCTCACACCGTCCCAAACTAAGCTCTAGGCTTGTTCTATGGGTACTAACTAGACAACGATAAAGACATATAGAGAAATATATAGAAAACATCCAAGACTCAGGAACAAATACTCGTCCTCATCACACAAATATCTGCCCTTACCAGAATTTTAACCCAGGACCTCTAGTTTCGAAGGCATGATCACTACCAACTAGGCTAGCGTGCCGTCAAAAATAACAAATGATAACATCTATATACCTATGCAATAAGTAACAATCCTGTCTTATTACTGCCTAAATACAGTGTAAAAATATTATAATTTTCAGTCTAAATTCGAAGTTACTTTATCTCCATCCTTTTCTCCTGATTGAGTCTCTTATGACTATGACAAGTAAAAGGGACGGTGATAAAATCGTTTATCGAGAGAATACCTCAGGAACCGTCCAACTTATCAAGATAAAAATACTCTATAAATTAAACTGGTAATATGCGTAATCCATACCTTGAAATAAAATTGGCGTCACTTGAAGCGATCCAACAGGAAACCGTTGTGTTGTTCCGGTGTTGCCACACAAATCGTCAGTTTTTTAAGTGTGTACTGTCTACTTGTGTCAAATTGTCGTTAGTGTTTGTTATGTTACCTGTTGCCTGTTTACTGTTACTTGTTTTTTCTGTTAATTAAGGTTAGTTTTTTAAGTCAGGGTCCGTCTGTCAAATCAGCGCCGCGGTTTGACTGCGGCACAATGCTGAGAGGGATTCTGTTCAACGCAATGATTTCTGTTTTTCATATGTTTATTTTTTGTTGTGTTGTGTAGTGTGCGTTGAATAAATATTTTCTATTTCTATTTCTATTTCTTCTATTTTCTTCCCCGGGACCCAAACTTTCTCCGTACCAAATTCATTTAAATCGGTTCAGCGGTTTATCCGTAAAAGCGTTACAAACAGGCAGACAGATAAATGTAGATTAGTACAAAATATAAAGGGTGTAACGAAAAAAAACTGTAAATTTCAAATGAAAAAATAACGATATTTTTGGTAGATATCAATAGGTATATATTAATATAACAAAATTAAAAACCTATCTTCAGCTAAGTTAATTGTAAGTTTTTTTTTTATTTTAATACTTTTTGTACTCGTGGTACAGCTTCTTTCGAACGCCTTCCATATCAGCCTTTACGGAGCATTTTGTAACTTTTCTGGCTGCAGCATTCCATTTTTTGCGGAAGTCGTCTATATTTTTGGCCACTTTACCCGTCTTTCGTAAAATTCCCTTAATTTGAGCCCAATAATGCTCGATTGGGCGGCACTGTGAGACGTTTGGTGGGTTCAGTTCCTTGGGTACAAAAGGGATATGATTTTCCTTGAAGAAATTTATCGTGTCCTTAGCGTAGTCGTGGGGCTAGATCAGGCCAGAATAACGTAGGGACGTTATGCTTCTCACAAATGGCAGCAACCACTTTTTAAGGCATTCTTTTATATGTATATTTCTCTGTTGACGGTACCTTTTGTGACAAAAATGGAGCTTTTGTCGCCACATTCACAGATAGCTTGCCATACGAGAAATTTTTCGTCGAATTTCCCAATCTTAACAGTTGTTTCAGACTCGAGAAGAGTTTCTCCTTTACCCGCCGTGTAGTATTGTGGACCAGGAAGCGTTGTAAAATCAGTTTTGGTATAAGTTTCGACATCAATTATTAAATGTGATTTTGTTGTGCCAAGGAAATCGTATAGTTTTCGAGCTCGCTGTACCCTAGTTAAGGAACGTTAAAGTTTTTTAACTTTCCTTTACTAGGGTACACTTTATAGTGAAAATGCCCTGATAAAACGTTACATCTGTCACTCTCGCACAGACATACTGGTCAGAAAGTGACGGATGTGCTGCCTACGTTTACCCACATCGATAAAGGCGACCATGCTACGGGCCCTAGGGGCTTATTATGGCAGTATTTATCGCGTGACTAAACGTGGATAAAACATCCGTCACGACAAGTACAGTGCGAGAGTGACGGATGCTTTATCCACCGCTATAAAGGCGACCATAATACAGGCCCAGGGGGCCTAACATGGTCGTGTTTCTCGATGTGGATAAACGTGCATAACGCTTCCGTCACTCTCGCACTGACATCCTGGTCAGAAAGTGACGGATGTGCCATCTACATTTATCCACGTCGATAAACACGACCATGTTAGGCCCCCAGGAAATAAAGCGATACACCACGAAGCAGTTAGACTGTACATATTGATCAAAGATATTAATTATGTATTTTTTTACAGCCGAGCCCAGTGGTTTGGTCGAGAGCGCGAAGTTCAAAGCGTGGACGGGTCGCAAGGGCATCTCCGCCGACGATGCCAAGCAGCAATATATCGACCTGGCCGAAAAACTGAAGAGCAAATACGCATAAACCTAGGCTAGCTACTTATTTAACTTTTGGTATAAAATAAACTTTTAAATTTATGTGATGTCTTATTTTTTCGTAACTACATTAATGGCGTCTTAACGTTTAACAAATAATAGAAAGCTGTCCTTAAGTATCTGATCTAGTAGAGAGGGGCGCAACCCCCAAGCGAGGCTAGACTGCGTGCATAAATTCTTTAAAAAACGGGCTTTTGTATAATCCTAAGGGCTTGTTTACGGAGACGCGGGGCGTTGTGAAATGCGTAGCATTGGCTGGCGCAGTCTCACTGAATTCAAACATATTTTTTTTGTTTTTTTATGATTAGGAGAAGGCACGCGAGCACTCAGGCCACCTGATGGTAAGTGGAATCTGAGAACCATAGTCATTTGAATTCTCAAGACTACAACCTAAGACCTCAAATGCGTTGCCAACCCTGAGGACTAAGATGGAATGCCTCCTCTTGGCGGGTGTTTAATAGATAAGATGTTGGTAGCGATCCGGACGGACACTGCACAGGATCCTACCACCACTAAATACTATATGGCTTTCGTATAGTCATCAGTCAAATTATTGTTTGAAAATACAAGGAAGAATGTCCAAATTTTTGAATTAACCCCTTGTAACCATGAAGTAACTATCCAGGTATGGAACGTTTGTAGATTACTCACCAAGGGGATAAAGCACTGTTTTATGTTACGAGCGCGATATTCAATCCTAAACGTAACGAAGGACTCCAGATTAAACTCGAGCGTAGTGAGGGTGTTATGAGTTAACGCAAGGGAATTCAGACTGAGTCCCAAGTGCAGTGAGGGGCAAAGAGAATATAATCACTACGTGTGAGGGGTTCAAGCACACCTAAGACATAAACAGCTTTATACCCGAGCGTGACTTTTCTTACCTTTTACGAGACAAAAAAAAACCAGGCTTCTAAAAACTGGGCCTCTATTCAGGTGCGTTAAAACGATATCGTATTTGACACGTTTAAGAATCGTTTATGTCACAGTCGCCATTATTGTAAATGATATAAGAGTTATCAAAACGTTGACAATACGGAAACAGGGCCTCTATTCAACTGCGTTATAACGATAGCGTGTTTGACACGTCTAAGAATCGTTTATGTCGCAGTCGCCATTATTGTAAATGACATAAGAGTTATCAAAACGTTGACAATACGGAAACAGGTCAAAAACGATATCGTTATAACGCACCTGAATAGAGGCCCAGGGACTCTATTCAGGTGCGTTAAAACGATATCGTGTTTGACACGTTTAAGTATCGTTTATGTCACAGTCGCCATTATTGTAAATCACATAAGAGTTATCAAAACGTTGACAATACGGAAACAGGTAAAAAACGATATCGTTATTAAGTTGTAGAATTCCAGCCCTGCATGTATTAAAGTAAATTAAAAGTGAAATCTTATGTCTGATACCTTAGTCCAGCTGTAAAAAGAAAAAAATCTTCTATTTTTATAGAATCTATGCTGTACGTACCTACCCTGTATATTGCAGCGTCTTGCAACATTCGCAGCTTTTGTTTTATTAAAAACTAGAGGACGCCTGCGACTTCGTATGCGTAGAATTAGATTCCTGTTAGCGGATTACCCCTTAGGGCATAAATTTCTAAAAATCCTATCTCAGTGCACCCCCATATCCAAGTAATATTCCCTCCTAATTTCAAGTCCCTATGTCCAGCAGTTTCGGCTCTGCGTTGATCGATGTGCCAGTCAGTTTCTTCTTTTCGCACCAGGGAGATTATTATGACCTAGCTATGTAGTTCATTTTACGGTGAGCGCAAAGGACAGAGCTATGGCAGTTATATAGATCTGTCCTTTTCTCTGAGCGTAAACAGAACTGCATTGTTATGTCATAATAACCCCCCTGGGGGTTGAAAAATAACAAACTTTTAATTTATTTTGTGCAGCTAATTTATCTACTAGCGGGCCCTCCTTTTGGATTTCATATGACAAACGAGCTATATGATATGAAATCCAAAAGGAGGGTCCGCTCGTAGATAAAATCGCTGTTAAAGTTAGTAATTTACATCGTCGGTGAGATTCAAAAATCGCATCCCTGGGCGACCGAGCTCTACTCGGGTGTTGTAGACGACACTATTAAATAAAAAATTGATAGTGTCATCGAAATAATATGTCTAATACCTCATTTATCGTTAATCTCTCGGGAACTGTTAAATTTTCCGGAATAAAAAGTATCATTTGTCCTTCCACGGGACCTTACTTATCTCTAGGCATTGGGATTTCAATCGATTAATGTTGTGCACGGGTCTATTTCGGTTGGCCAAAATATTTTTGGTCAAACGTTTCATTTCCAAAATTTTCATTTGCCAACCTGCTTTGTTTTCTGTAACTGTACATATTTCAAAATTTTATAAAAGCTACCCTAACCTAACGTACAGGGTTCTACACGATGGTACTAAAATAAATTCTGAAAAAATTATATAACATTGGTTTGGGAAATTATATATTTGACCAAATATATTTTGGCCAAACGGCAGGCTCACGTTGTTCAAAGATTACAAGGTATAATAATGTTAGCTAAATGTTACCAACACTTTCCGAACAGCGCCCTCTTTATTTTCAAAACCTTTTTTACCTTGGTTTTTTACCAAGCTAATAATGAGTATGGTATGCTATTTTAGCTCGGTCTATTATTATTATGCTTATGCATGATTTTATTTTTCATTATCGCCGATTGTATTGGTTAGTTAACTCTACTCACTCGAATAATTATTATAGAAGAGAAGATACCGGTGCTGTCAACATGACAATTGTCATGTTATATAACCCTCTCAGAAATCTCAGAATTAAAGAAATAATAAATTCTGAGTGGGTTTATTTTTTAATGCCCATGATTTGACAATAATGACATAGCATGACAGCTGTCATGTTGACAGCACCGGTATCTTCTCTTCTATAATAATAATTCGAGTGACCGAACACTACCTTTTTTACCGTACCGTCGAAAAATATACTGGCAGTGTCTTTTTCAACCTCGACGCTGGCGGAATCATCAAGACTGATGGGGCCAATCTTTAAAAAAATTGATTGAATAATTCGAGTGATTAGAGTATTTAGAGTTAACTTTTACTAAGTATGTAATATCAGTCGTAAATTCGCGGTAAAATAGGGGATACGACGTTACACGCATGACGTTGTTCCGAAGATAACAAGTGTCCACGCAAAGTTGAATGACTACTTTTTATTTCACGTTGCATGCAGTT
Organism: Acleris holmiana; assembly: GCA_949316455.1. Taxonomy (NCBI): domain Eukaryota; kingdom Metazoa; phylum Arthropoda; class Insecta; order Lepidoptera; family Tortricidae; genus Acleris; species Acleris holmiana. The sequence goes on from OX438766.1 coordinate 2,851,975, forward strand.
GGTTCGAACGCTCAGTTCTCTGGGAGTAATCGTGAGAAACACCCGCCTCTGTTTACTTTACTTGTAAGTGTTGTGACTTTTTAAGTTTTATTTTTTATTTATCAATACATTATCATGCGTCTCCAAAGCATAATAATATTAATAATTACCTATGCAAGATAACTTGCGTATCTTCAAAAGTTATAAACAAATTTAAGTCCTTAACATGCCCTTGGCTGATAAAAAACAACGATTTCGCCGGTCACATACCTCCAAATTTGACGCGTTCTGAATTAATGTTATGAGGAACGAAAATTTACATCAGATTTTTTTTTAGGTTACCTTTTTCCTGCATCACACAACATGTCTCTCCAGGAGGTAAGTTCTATTAACTATTTGTAAATTTATTCAAATTCCAAAGTCTATCTTAATGTCAAAAGGCACTGGCTGATTTCAGGTGACATATTGAGTGAATAATTTAAATTTAGAAATTAGTTGAGTAGTAGGTATTCCAGTTTCAAATGTTATTATTCGTTTTAGGTTATTTTAATTTGAACCCTTTGACATTTGGAGCTAAAATTAGTAATTGAGGATTTTTATTAAGTTATATTTTTGAGATTTTTGATACTATTGGCAAAATTTACCTAAAACACAGTGTACCTTCAAATGTACAAAATAAAAGAAACATTAACATTAAAATATTACTTGTGCAATCTGTAATATATTCTCTTAAGTTCCTGGTTCGTTGAGCTGTAAACTGATTTAATTACTATTTAGCTGTTATTTGCTAATTATCGGAAAGAAAGCCAACATTACAAAACTATGTGGACCGTTACCAGTGCACAAGTATTGTGGTGAAAGTATGCAGTTTCTTGAAGTAAGATTAGAAGAACTGCACACTGCACTTTATAGTAATGTAAGAATAAAATATAGGTTATTTTCTTGAAACTCTGATTGGAGTGTTGTGATTTTTAATTTGAAAACTTGACATTGAATATATACGTAACCTGTGGAGCTCCCTATGAACACTGTATGTTCATAACAATATTTGAATTTGGAATCAGAGTGGTTCAAATTAAGATTGTGAATACACATGTAAATGTCAGGGCGCTCCATGGGTTAAACTGGCTGATGGCAAAAAAGCTTCTATATTTAAAATTATGGAACTCATCATGTTCCAATGTTCAAGGTTTAATAACCTACTTAGTACCTACCTAGTTGCTGAATTATTTTACATAAAATTACCATACTTAAGTGGGTCAGTGGAAAGAACAGTTGCTTCTAAAATTCATATTTATATATTTCGTTTTTATCGAAGAAATCATAAAATGTGGATGCGGTTTCTACTTTAAGTCAAAGAGGGATACCTATTACAGTATATTTATTTGGTTTTTTGAGATAGTGTTGGTACCAAATTTTCACGATAACCTGTGTGCCTAGAATCTTGCTGTTTTATATTGGGGGTAGACTTTTAAAGAATCCTTGTTTAATCTACCCACATGCAACCAAATTTCAAGTCTACATTTAGTGGTTTTAAGCTGTGTGCTGCTGTCTGTTAGTCATTCAGTAATGGAGTTTTATAGTATGTAGGTACATTAGCTAACTAATGATGATTATGCCCCTAATAACAATTATTATCAAATCAAAACTATTTATTTCAGGTTTCCCCATAGAATAGTTAGTAAAATTCCTTATTAGCTATGTTAGTAGATTACATAGGTACATTATTTATTAAGCAATTTTGAATGATTATCAAAGATCATTTTAATTTGGTTAATCATACCAATGTTACTTCTAAAGCCATATCTACGATGAACCCTGATTCTTTCTGATCCTTTTTATCTTGATATCTAACTGCTTGTGTACATTCCTATTAATATTATAAATGCGAAAACTTCAGTGACTTAACTGATGGACTTGCAGTTTAATACAGAAATTGTTTAAAACTTGGAGATGACATACATAACTCTACTGTCTTTACTAAGAGATGGACAGAGTACTTTTTGTAATAGAAAAATGAAAGTCTTGGAAGGAGTGAGTAGAACAATAATATATTTTAAGATCAGTTAGAAACAGTTGCTAGCACCATCTTATTAACCAACCACCAAGCAGTAGTGTCGGCATTGTTGTGTTCCGGTCCGACAAGACAAGCGGTAAGAATATTAGCGTAGATATAGCATTCCACTCTAGTCATTAGGATTGGCGACGCTTTTGCACTATTAAGATATCTTATGACTGTAGTATTGTACATAGCGCATCTATCTACACATACAACCCTAACATAAATTTCGTACTTTTGCTGAAAATAATCAATCTGGCTGACCATTTAGGTTCCGAGGAATATAGCAAGCAAAAGAAGAGGAAGCTTATGTATTTTGTTACGAGCAAAAATAGGTAAATTTCATATAAATACGAAAATCTTGAATCAAAAAGTAACAATCCGCATCTTCAAATGCTGATATTTTTTTTACCTGTCAGTAAAGACCAATCACGTAATGCTTATAATATTCCTCCAGCCCAGCAGCTATTGGCTGTGGCACTGAGGCTGATGCCTCACGGCCTCTGGGTCAAGATCAAAAAGAACAATTCTCGGCAGACACGCTGTATAAATAATTGTCTACAAACATTTTTGACGTCAGCCTTACGTCACAACATGACCTTTCAAGGGAACTCATGTTAAGTTTTATGCTAACAGACTTTTGAAGCCACACTATTAAAGAACCGGCCAAGTGCGAGTCGGACTCGCGCACGAAGGGTTCCGTACCAGTATACACTATATTATAACCTTGATTTTTAGTTTTCCTGTCCCGGTTTGTCTGTAACCACGGTGCCTGTCTATGCTGTGATCAAATCTTTGCAATACAGCCAAAAAACACGTTTATTATATGGGAGCCCCCTTCAATATTTATTTTATTTTAATTTAATTATCCATTTTTAAAATCACAAGAAAATATTCTGTAAATTCTTTAAGCTTCTGCCTGTTGCCGTTATTGATATCGGGCAAAAAACAGCAAAAAAAAAACACGTTTGATGTGTATTTTATGTTGTTTAGCGGCAACAGAAATACATAATCTGTGAAATTTTCAACTGTAGCTATCACGGATCATGAGATACAGCCTAGTGACAGACAGACGGACAGCAATAGGGTCCTGTTTTTACCCTTTGGGTACGAAACCCTAAAATGGTCGTACAGAGCTCGGGCCCATGTGGAGGCTATGACTCATTCTAGTTATTAAATCATGCCGGCATTTCGCACGGCCGGGCGGCCCCAGCGTGGGGTCCATGGCCCCTTCCATTCATTCCATAACGCCCTAAGAGCTAGTATACCCTGACCCTTTAACGTAAATTTTTCATAAGAATAAATCGCAAACTTGTGCGCACAGTACAGATTATTATTTTAGTGATTTTTGAGAAAGATATTTTCCTTCTCATACTTTACGAGTTGTAAGACGGTAATATGTAACTGATAAATTGTACTGAATTTCATTAATTTACTATGGATTTTGTTGTCGAAATTATAAACAAGACTTTTTAGAGTTGGTGGTATTTCTGTAGATCTGCCTACCCCACTTTAGGAATGAAGGCGTGATGTTATGTATGTATGTACTATGGAAGTTCATTTTCAGATTAGTTTTTTTTTTCAAACTATACCGCCTAAATTATCTCTGAAATACGAGTGTTATGAGGTTATGACTATCAGAAAAAACGAACAAATATTTCTTATTTATAGACTTTATTATTCACTTATCTGGACAAAATACCTCAAATCATGTCGAAAATCTACCATTTATTAATAGTAGTGAATTTTACTACTCTATTTTATTATTGGATTAGTAGGTTTATAATTTCGGTTCTTAATACTTAATAATACAAAAAACGGTGCTTTTTTGTTAATAAATTAAAAAAAACTGTTACGGCAATTTATTTCCGTTAACCACTATCTAAAGGGTTAAAGGCATCCGGGAAGAGTCCGGATGTGGTACTTCAAAAGTTTGTCTAGGACGTTATTACGTGGAGATTTTCATGACTGTGATGTTAAGACAATAATGGTATATCCAATCTCTGATATGTCGCAATTTTGCACCTATCGAGGGCTATAACTCTTGAACAATCTCATATTAGACGGACCTGCGTATGAAACATTGCAGTTTTCCGCTATGCTTTGCCTTTCTTTCTCGATACTTCCCGGTATTTAACTTCCGATAATTACACAAAGATTCGGTTATGAAATGACTTATAAGTTGCTTACTAACTAGTCATCTAGCCTGTGGCTATAATATAAAGCCACGAAAGTTATTTCGAAGTGCTAATAACACGCGATCGTTCGATTTCTGTCTTTGCGTCACAGTGACGTCACGCTCAATTGAATAGCGGAGGTCATTTGACGCGAGTTCGTTTTGATTGAGCCCCTTGTAGGATACCACATACTAAACTCACCTGACTGTGAACCTTAAGCCGTTAACATAAGACTGGCACGTGGACCGTCAAGTGTGACGGTAACTGTGCATTCGGTTTCCATTCTTCACGTGCCAATGATGCTGGCACACTTTCCTGAAGGAGTTTTCTTTATAGTTATAGCGACCAGTGTTAAATAATGCTTGCGATATGAGCCTTCCCAAAAGGTCTTGAATTTCGCAAGTGTTAGATTTAACAAGTTTTTTTTGTGTGAAGCAAAAAAAACCAATGCGATATCTAACGTTTCTCTCACCTTAAACGTTGTCCGATTTTTACGATTTTTAAATATGTTGTAGATATTATGAAAAACTATGTCTGTACGTTTTCCATTCCGAGAAAATGGTTACTGCAAAAAAAAGCAAAAACGTACAAACCTAGTTTTTTATAATGTCTACAAAATATTCAAAAATCGTGGAAATCGGATTAGATTTAGGGGGTGAGGAACGTTATCGCCCGGAGCTAAATTTGTATGGATTATTTTTGACAGCTACGCTACTCGTTAGTTTAGTCTAAAGGGAAAGCGAGAGCGCTGTTACAGCCGCCAACATCGCAGAATAAGTTTGAGAGGAAACAATCTTCCTTCAATAAAAAAACTAGCTAGCTGACCTTCGTGTTAGAATATTATGCACACACAAATGGTCTTAAATGTCTAAAACAAACAATTTTTTGCAACGTCTGTGAAGTACTACAGACATTTCCTTATGTGGTTATGCCAACTTCTTGCTAACCAATATGAGTCTGGCGATCTCGTCCACATTACAGAAGTGTGTTGAGGCAGATGGATTGCACACGGTAACGTGTTGTACCTGGGTACTGATTTCGCCACCAAATCTATCAAATTCTGCTTTTATTATGACACTTTTTTCACTTCCTTCGGCTTTTAAAATGCCGTTCATGATTGACGACGCCGTTGACGCAGTCATATCGTCGGTGAAACTGCAATACCTCGTAACTAACAAATTGAATAAGTTGCAAAATGCTCCTCACAAGTAAGTTAGTAAGGCTCATTTTGTAGCTCATTGATTTTTTTGTTACGAGGTATTGCAGTTTCATCGAGGATATGCAAGCGGAGTATAGGTCTTCTCATTCGGGGTGCAGTTTACGAAGGCTATAGAGTCTATAGTATAGACTATCCAAACCTGTTTGAACGTAAGGAATTATAATAGCGAATGCACGAAGATTTCTGAAGTTGTTAACGTTTTCGAAACGCCACATGTCTAAGCCAGCATAGATTTTTATTAAGTAAGCGAGTTTGCTGTAACACTCGTACATAAACCAGAATATATTAAGGTACTGATACACATGCTAATTACTAGCACGAAAGCATGCTACTATTGAGCAAATGCTACCTATTAGCATGTGTGTCTACGACGTGCTCATAATTAGCATGCTTTTTAGTAGCATACTCAAAGATAGCACGCCCTGCTATTTTTGAGCGTGCTACCTGAGGCGGGGGTAGAGAGGGGAATGGTAATAGCAAGTGTGAACACATTTGCTAATAAGCATGCTAGTATCGATCTGTTGTTTGCAACAGGTGCATGTGCCTGCGTCTGCCAAAATGTCTCGCTGGGGTGACGAGAAAACCATATGTTTTATTAATACAGAAATAATGAATTAGCCGGAATAGCATTTCGCATAAAAAGTCAAATTGATGTGGAAGCATACGCAAATGATTTTTATAACCCGCAATATCTTCTTCTCGCATTTCTCTTATCAAACGTACACTAGCTCCAAGGTCTTGTCTCCTGGTCAACCAATCACAAACCCAAATCTTCCTGCTTTTTTTCTTCTTTCTATTTCTCAAAACGTTGGTGATGCATTGTATCGCCACCAACAGAATTATTTTATTGAGCTCTAGGCGGAAAGCTACGTCGTCCATCGTTCGTGGCAGAGAGCACGCTACTAAATGGCATGTGTATTCGGAGTATTTGCTTTGAGCATGCTTATTAGTGAGTATGCTCAAAATTAGCATGCTTATTTGTAGCAAATGTGAACAGTGCATAAGCACGCTCAAACCAAGCATGCTCATAAGCACACTTTTAAGCATGCTATTATAGAGCATGTGTATCAGTACCTTAATACATCTAAACCTTTGAAAAAATATCTAACTGATGGTGCAACCCGCATCAAAATCCGTTACGAGGTTTAAGAGGAATTGGCGAAAGATGTTAAACATTTTTTAAAATTTATAGATGTCAACTCGTCTTTATAACTAGGTAGTTCCCTTCCGATTTTTGTATGCGCCTGCAGTTTAAATTGCTTCCTGCGTTGCGTCAGTGTACCAACTATCTACTGCGTATTTAGGCAGTCTGTATTCTGAATGCATGTGCCGAATGCAGTTAACGGTTAGTTTTATGGCATGGAAGCAGGGGAGTTCACATTCCACATGGTGGTAACGTAGGCTATCCATGAATTATGAATTTAAAGGTGTTCTACCCCGGGGGTGAAGATTTGAGGGCTGCGGCCTGGTCACCTCTCTGCGACAGTCAGATTTATTGCAGATAATAGAAAGTTCCTGGGCCTTCATTCTGCTCTGTAAAACCGTATTGCTTGTGACAGGTTACCATGGTTAGTTAAATAACTATGTGATATAGTTTTACTGCCTATAATAAAAAATCTGTAGATAGATAGATATATAAACATCTTTATTAGTCTCACACGGTACATACATGGTTTCCAAGGCTAACAATATATAGGAACATGGAAATATCATGCAAAATTACACTACTTAGTGCCGTGTTCACCAACAATTAAACGGACGATTAGCAGTTTAACGGGTGTCAGATGTATTGATTAACAGCTGATTAAGACTTAACCGTCCGATTAATTGTTGGTGAACACGGCCCTTAGATGCTTAAATTTTATGTCCCATTCGCGTAGTCATTTATGGTGGTTTTTTTTGTCTTCCATTGTCTGCTTCAATCAAGGCACACCCGTTGCTTGTTATTTTTAATATTTTTTTATTTATTTTTTCTCTCTATTACTTTGTTTCCGTTTTAATTAGGATAAATCTTTACTAGTTTTCATTAAGATGTAAACGTAAACCACTACTAGTAATACTTACTTACTAGTATTCTTTACCTACTTAGACTGTGTTTGTGTTGTCGTTTTGTGCACAGTATTTTTTTGTTTGTTTAACCCATAAAAACCACAGATTGTTAGCGCGCATCGTTTGGCACAGATAAGATAATTGATAATTATACAACATATTTTCAAGACTTACTGTCAAGCAATGCAGATAGTGTTAGTTTATCTTGTGGCCACCTGGGGCGCTGTCTGTTGTGACATGTAGTTATTTTTTAGTTTTATTTAATTAATTTTTGTTTAAATGTAAGTACCGAGATGTCTGTATGGCCTTCCGTGTCTTCACCGAGCGGTCCCAACGGAAGATCAGCGTTGGCTTCACAGCCAGCATATGCTGAGTTGGGTCCGTTTCGCAACATTAACGCGACATGTCGTCTCTTTTCTTTTTTTTCTTTTATTTTTGTTACTTTTTATTTTTTGTCTGCGTGTTTTTGTTGTGAATAAATGATTTACTTACTTACTTACTTACTAATAGCGAACAGATTTTTATTTATTTGTAAAAAACCTTACCTGCGAACTTTAATTAATTAATTTAGATGCATTTCGAAGCGACTGGTCAGAGATTGCTACGGACAGATCGGGATGGAAATCCGAGGGCCTTTACCCAGCAATGGGACACTAATCTAGACTATGAAAAAAAATATTACTGCAGAAAAATATCCGTATACGAATACATGTATGTTAAATTACTTGGAGTTTGAACGGTAAAAGCTCGACTAGCAGCCGGTTTCGACAGTTAACGATTTTCACAGCGGTCCGATCCCGTTGTCTATGCCGCGGTTAGTGGCCGGAAATTCTTAGCTTCATTTTAGCACGCTTTGCGCAGGAATTTGATGTCGTTTCTGAACCGGTTTTAACTGGATTATTTAAGTGTAAAAGGGGTCTTTTATTATCCGACTGACCCAAGTATGTCCGTTCCATTGTGACTTCCTGTAGCTTAGAACGATTTGACCGATTTTCATTAGCGTCTAAACATCAGTCAGTCAGACAAAAAAATCAATATGGCGGAATATAAAATCTATAAATGGCAGGTAATTAACAATATAGACAACATAATCAAAACAAACATTCGGGTTTTTAAACTTGCAATTTTTTTGTTTTAATAACTTGAGGTAAGATTCTACACTGTAAAAATGATATCACCTTTGATTTGTTTCCGTGTTGACGAGGTTTTGATAACTCTTATGTACTTGACAGTAATGGCGACCGAGTTATAAACGATTCTAAAACACGTTAAACGCAATATCGTTTTAACGCAGTAGAATAGAGGCCCAGATTGGCGATCATGTTTTTTATAAATGTACCTACAATGTTACACCTCAATGTATGTATGTATGTAAACACTTTATTGTACAAAAGACAGAAGGCGAACTTACCGAAACTTACCCAGTCTTGTAGTTTCTCCTCAAAAATACTTTTCAGAAATAACAGTATACTTTTGCCTGCTGCTTTACTGTAGGTAGTAAAACTAAGAGTTAAAGTAAGATGTGAATGTGGAAGAAGCGAAAGAGATGTCAGGATCGTAGCAGGTGGAAAGAAGTGGTCTCTGCCTACCCCTCTGGGAAACAGGCGTGATTTTATGTACGTAAGTAAGATATTCACTCGACTCTGTAAGACCCAACAACTATTGAAGCAAAGAGGATTGTGAAATGATGCTTAAATTGCTAAGCTGTAAAAAAAAAACTTCACAAATTTAGCTCCGCTCGATAACGTTTCTCACTCCCAAATATGTTGTAAATATTATGTAAACCAAGGTTTGAACGTTTCCGTTTTTCGTTAATTCCGTTCTATTTTATATACATTAGTGGAAAGGATTACGTACAAAGAAAGTTAGGGAAGATTTTCATAATATCTACAACATGATAAAAAAACGTAAAAATCGGACTGGTTCGGAATCGGAATGTCGCTATTCCATCGGGACCACAAAAAAAGAACTAAAACGTATTCTGTGTCCTTTTTCGGAGTTAATACTATCTTCATACTGAAGATCAAATAAAATTGGTTTACGGTGAAAGCGTAACAAACTGTCAGAGCCGACATCATAGTGATAGTGCGTAATATGAATCGCCGTTCGGGTCTTAGTTATAAACTTTTCAATAATAATTTTAAATACCTAATTAATAAGTAGCTTTCTCAGAATTTAACAGAGGATGGTTACGGCACAACTCGCTTAGTCGTAAACCTGGCCTGCAATATCAGAGCCGGTTCCGTCCAATTGAAGAAGTTTCCGGTTTTTTGGCGAAATCGCATTAAATGAAAGCGGATCGTGAATTTTATCTCCAAGAGTTCCAGAAACTTGCTTTCTTGTTATGTCACGGCATGGTATACATTTTGTAAATAATTTCGGAATGAAGATTTTTATATGTTGTGTCCGGTCAATCCGCAGCACCTTGATCTAACGATACATTTATTATACGAGTATAACCTACTAACTTTTCCCCGTGACTTCGTCTGCATAAGTCGTTTATCTCCTTGCCCTCGAGAATTGCCTAATTTTCCAAAAAAGTCACCTGGCTGTAATCTATGTGTCAAATAACGCCACGATCGTTTTAGAAGTTGAACATTTATAACTTTAACAATATGCATACATACATACATAACAGAGCTACAGAAATACCAAAAACTCAAAAAAGATTTGTTGGTAATTACCTAATAACAACATGCTTTAAAACTAACTGGAATAGAGACCTTATAAATTATTTCCCACAAAACACTTTACCATGCTCGTTCGTCCACGCCTAACGATTCGAAAATTCCAGAATTTTGACAATAATCTAATTGTTTTCTTCTATTTCCAGCAATTCGACAAAGCCGCCGGCGACGTGAAGAAGCTGAAGTCTCTGCCCAGCGACACCGACCTTCTCGAACTCTACGGACTCTTCAAGCAGGCCACCGTTGGAGACGCTGACCCTGCCAGTACGTTACTCCTTGGTTTTAACCCCCAAAACGAGGGTAGTTCTAAGCAGAGATGTGAAAAACAGTTTAGTAAAAGTATTTAAATACAAAATGCAAATGCATTGTAACTTAACTATTAAAATAGAAATACTAAATAGTTTTAAATAAAAGTATTTAAATACAAAACGCAAAATTTTCAAAATAGAATACCTTGTTACTTATTTAACTGATTTTAAGACTAGTATTTGTTCGAAGAGTTCATCTTTCATGTTCCGTCTATGGGGCCTCATAATGATTCCACCGAATAAAAGAGTTTTTTATATTTGGACATCTGTTCAAGGATTCTGAAGTATTATATCTTCATCTTTTAAATATTGTAATGTTTCCAGATCTATTGTAATATTTGTAGTATTGGCATTATCACTGGCTGCTGAAGAAAAAAGAAGTAATTTTGGATTTAAGAATGAAAAAATGTAACAAAACTATTTTGTACTTGACAAATACTAAATATTTATTTAAAGTATTTCAAATGTAAAATAAAAATAGGTATTTTGCATTTTGTATTTGCATTTCAAATATATGTAGGTATTTCAAATAATTCACATCTCTGGTTATAAGCGTGAATTTCAAAAATATTGTACATAGTTAAGGCTATAATTGATGTCAATGTATAATTGAAACAAAATATTTTTCCTTTGTGTAACGAAGATTAACCATACAATTGTATCACTAATTTTCGTTACACAAAGGTGTAATATTTTGTTCCAATTAAACTTTGACTTCAATTAGGCCCTTAATTATGTACAATATTTTTGCAATTCACCCATAGCGTAATGTGTGTAACTGTGTATCTATGTGTCTTTAGCATCATCGCTCCCAAATGGATCGATCGATCGATTAGGACGCGGCTTTTTAGGGTTCCGTACCCAAAGGGTAAATATTACCAAGACTACGCTGTCTTTCTGTCACCAGGCTGTATCTCATGGACCGTGCTATCACGGGGTAGACAGTTGAAATTTTCACAGATGATGTATTTCTGTTGCGGTTATAACATCAAATAATAAAAACGGAATAAAATGAATATTTTTCCTACTATTTATGGCTCCCATGCAACAAACGTGATTGCTGTGCCGTTTTCTGCTCGATATTAATAACGGCGACAGGTAGCTTGAAATATTCACAGAATATTAAGTTGTATATTCACTTTAAAAAATAAATCATTAACTCAAAGTGAAATAAATTAAGGGGGCTCCTATATAATGAACGTGTTTTTTTTAATGTTCTAATATAGTGTCTAATGTTGTATAAATAGTACGGAACCTAGTTTAAGTGGCCACATAGATATCACGCCAACACGAGAATAAACAGGAAAGCTTTATGTGATTCCGCGTGTAGAACGTGAGACGGAGATAGTTGCACCGCCAAATGCAAATAATTGCTGTTTATTTTTAAACAAAAACATTTCGTCACTACTTTGAAAAAACCTCGGTTCTCATATTTCGTGACGATTTTCAACTTATTTCTCTTCATGTTTAAGTTTAAAATCGTAGATACATCATGAAATATGAGATACGCTGTTACTTTTAAAGTAGTGACGATATTAAAAAAAGATATACTAGGATGCCGTGATACCAGCATTTTGAATTTAATGTTGTAACAAAATGCTTCGACTACAACATGTTAGCCGTCTTCTAGGGCAGATATTTGTGTGATGAGCGCGAATATTTGTTCCTGAGTCTTGGATGTTTTCTATGTATTTAAGTATCTATTTCTCTATATAAGTATGTTTATCGTTGTCTAGTACTCATAATATAAGCTTGGAGCTTAGTTTGGGACTAGGTCAATTTGTGTAACATTGTACCCTGATATTTAAGTATTTAAATTTGTATCATATGTGGCCTCACGGTGTGGTTTCACGAAAATCCGAAATATATTATTGAGTTATCTTAGAACCCTGTCATAACAACAGCGGTTAGTAACGATAAAGATATAACGTTGAATAAGGTTCACATATCTGAGAACTTGACTGTACAATCGTGGCACATTTCTCACACAAGTAGTGAGCGTCAATTTGTGCTGAAAGATAAATAATAATTAAATGGATGATTCATTGGTTGAATGAGTCGTTATTGTGTGCCTTTACTCCAACATACAATGCTTCTTATTCATCTTCCGCTGTAGTAGAAATTATAATAACCCTTTGTACAGTCGGCCTTGTAATCTGCACACTTTTGTAACTTGTCGCTTTAACGCCTTTGCTAGATTAGTGCAGCATTTTAAACATGACGTTAATGTGACAATGAACTAAACTGTGCTACGTATAGGGCCGACCATACCTCTAAAAAAGACTATGAGTAACGGCTCGGTGCCTTAAAAAGTATTTATTACATTACTCGTACCTACATAACATAAACAAATACATACATACATACATACTATCACGCCTTCATTCCCAGAGTGGGGTAGGCAGAGCCACAGAAATACCAACAACTCTAAAATATTTGTTTATAATTCTGTAACCATATTTTGCACAATAAGGCCAAGGTGTTTACTAGTGTATTAGTGACAGGTTGCAAGCCCATCGCCTAACAGTACTACAAACCCTTATTTCCTTAGTCGCCTCTTAGGACATCCTCGGGAAGACACAGTGCCTATTATAACCAGGCAACCACACGGGGTAACAAATAATGTTTATTTATTTTGAATAGATCTATCATAACATACCATTTATATATAGCTGCCTACGTAAAAATTTATGACTTTCACAAAAGACAACACTTTTTTAGCGACTTTTTAAGAAACTACTTTTTATGATTAAAAGTTTTGTCATTTGTGAACTCGCTCAGTTTGTCGGTTTTTTTTAAATGTACATGTTCCACTATTCGAAAACGGCTTGATCGATTATGAAAATTACTTTTTCGTTTGAATGGGTATCTATATACTTCCCCAGGTAGACCCATTGTCATCAGGTCAGATCTGATGATGGGATCGTGGAGAAATCGAGGGAACTCTTCAAATATTCACACACCTATTTGAGTATTTGAAGTTATAATCATCAACATTGAGAACTTACAAGATTACGGTCTGACTAGAAATTACGACGTCGTCACAGCCGTGCCTAAAATAAGTTTCACATGAGTTCAAAATACTTAAACACCTGTTTAACGATCGTCCAAGTTGTTGTAGAAACATTGATGTTGATGTATTGGATAACACTCCGGATGTATTGACTTCCATGACTAAACAGTCTGTCATATTCGAACCGAGGTACTTTTGTGTGACAATAATGAAACAATTCACTAAAGTAATAGAAAGGCCCAAAAAGAGCTGGTTAGATTGAAGGGGTGAACGCTAATATGACGGCTACAGTACGATTACTATAAGTTTATAACCACTAACAGAGAGTATGCCTTCATTTAATTTTCACTTTTAATTTCATACAAATAAAGCAATTTTCAGAATACTTTTACCCACGTACCTAGGTACTAAATCAGTAGTAGTAATAACTATTTTATTGGTATGATTAAAGCTGAAAATTAAATGAAGGCAATCCATCTGTCAGTGGTAAACTCAAAATAATTGTACTGTAATAGGGATGTGTTGAAGAAAAATTTTTTTTTTAAGTGTTGTCCCCCTACAGCCAAAACTACAAGCAAAAAAATCTGAAAAGAAAGAAATGAAAAAACATGTAACGAATTTTAAAGGAAAACTATCGCGACTAAGTATACATCATTGGTTCTTGAGATACAAGCGATTAAAGTGTTTATACCTACTAAAATCATCTAAGACGGCACCAATTGACTTTAAATAGAAAATTAGTTATTACTTGTTGATTTTTATGTTTGTAGTACTTAACGGTTTCGGTACCCTACACTGAGCATGGTCCGCAATGCTCTTGCCCGGTTTTATTTAATTTGCCTTGTTAGTGGGGTCAAATTTTGCAAGTCAATTTTGATCCACTTTCGATTGTAATGGGCTGAAATTTGAAATACATATCGCACCTTCGGTGGGAAAAGGGCACAATTTCCCCTTTAGTAATATTGTACATTGTGCCTTTGTTCTACCGGACAAGGGCAAAATTTCCCCCTTAGTAATATTGTACATTGTGCCTTTGTTCTACCGGACAAGGGCACAATTTCCCCTTTAGTAATATTGTACATTGTGCCTTTGTTCTACCGGACAAGGGCACAATTTCCCCTGTAGTCACATTGAACATTGTGCCCTTGTTCTACCGAAGGTGCGATATGTAAACCCTATGACAATGCAATAATAATGGTATCTAAGATCTTATTATGGAGTCGGAAGGTGGCGACAGGATCTCCGCTATTCTTAAGACCCATCGTGTTGGGATAAGTTTGGTCTTAGAAAGCAGATAACGACTTTGCAAAAAAAAAACGTAGTGGACAGCAAAAGTTTGTCCCAAAACCTTACTTAAACTTTTAAATTAATTCTACCCTATTTGTCGATAAACATTTATCGAAGTTTAAAGATTAAATTCGTTTTTAAAATTAATCATGGACTGATACCGCCGCGATAACGAATTTAAAGCCGATCTAATTTATTGATTTGAACACTTGAAATTCCGTGTAAGTTTTATCGATGATAATTAGTTTCGATCCATCATTGGTTTATCTCTCGTTGTTAATAGAAAATATTTGGTATCTTAACTTCGGTTTTGTGCTTAGTAAATGTAACCGCAATATTGTAATGAACCAGAAGAAATATTTTAGAATGTGGGCAATAGCATGCATGATATCGTCTTTGACGTGTTTCCGTATTGTCAACGTTTTGATAACTCTTATGTCATTTACAATAGTGGCGACTGCGACATAAACGATCCTAAAACACGTCAAACGCGATATCGATATAACGCAGTATAGAGGCCCTGTGATAACAGCACTGGTCTTTTTCAAACGTCGCTCGTGCTAGCATCTCATTGACTGGTTATTTGTGATCAATTATTTCCTTAATCGCGAGGAAATTATGGGCATTATAATAATCATAATAAACTTGTTGTTTTGTGAGACCTTGTGAAACTAACGAAGTTACCCAACAATAAATTAAACAACATATGGGTGATTAAAGTCACAAGTTTTAAGGCAGACACCAAATGCGATAAGTTTTAAAAAGCTCTCGGGGTTTTTAAAAGACTCAAGTCCTTTTGCACTGTACAACTCTATTATTCTTATTCTGTTTTTCCGTGCAAAATGTGGTTACAGAATTATAGACAAGTGTTTTTAGAGATGTTGGTATGTATGTAGCTCTGCCTACCCTACTCTGGGAATGAAGGCATGATATTATGTATGTATATGTTTTTCCGAAACGAAAAGTACATTTCGTTTGTAATAAAAGTAACAACACAACCTACGATTTAACTTAGCAAAACTTATTTTATTCAATCTTATTTATAACCAAACTATGTAAGTACACTCAAAACAATGAAAAATGTTACGAGTGATTGGCTCGGTAGTAATCTTGATAGCGAAATCATAACTCAACTGGCAATTCGTGCGCTTCGAAACAAAATGTACAGCTACACGCAATACGTAACCAATGGCAAAATGCACATACGCACAACACAATGTATCCAACGCATATTGTTAAACACGCGGAACGTACACGAAGCGAAAAGTACAATCGCAAAATGTACAAATCGTAAAATGCACACAAGTGGCAAAATGTACATTACCCAAAATATGCCAATGGTCTACACGCATAATGTACAAAACCCTCTTTAGCGCCATTGGCGTAGTCCACAGACCCTACATAATAAATAACAAGCCCTAGGTAACTTGTACTTACTTCACCCTAACCCATTCGTTTGTTACAGGCAAACCCGGTATGCTCGACTTCAAGGGCAAGGCCAAGTTCGAGGCCTGGGTCAAGAGGAGTGGAACTTCCAAGGAGGATGCACAGAAGGCCTACATCGCGAAGGTCGAGGCCCTCATCGCCTCCATCGGCCTCCAGTAAACAGAGCAGGGCGTGTGGAATGAATGAATACACCAAGAACATACTAATACTAACGCGTTTGAAAACTTCCAATGCGAAAACTTCACAAAAATAATTCGGTTCGCAAGGTGTCAGGATTTCAAAATGGCCGCAATTTAGCTCAAAGTATGCTAATGCTGCTTAGCGCTGTTTTTTAAGACGGTCACTGGCGTCAATAATTAGGAATAAATTTCGTTGTTTTAATGGTTATTGACAAAAAATCACTGAAATTGCAGCTTTAAGAACTTTAAAGCCTGACTCGATATTGTTTAGAGCTCTTCCTATTTTGCGATGTTAAGTAGGTATCTTTCGATAAAATAATGTGAAAGTATTTCTTCCTCGTGTTGAATGTGTATCTTCCATTTCCGCCCGTTCTAAAGTCAATTATTTATATTTTCGGTTAAGGCACAATTAGGTTACGATGTGAGACATCACAATATTGTAAGCATCACAATTTTTCCTTTGCAGTCGCACTATCGGTGGGACGTGTTCTTTACGAGTATCTTTTGTTGAGTATGGTATTGTTATGTTGTGAACTTTTTTTTATAATGCCTGTGAAATAAATCAGTTGGGAACTGTGGTTTGGTATTTTTGTTAGTGTTTCCTACTATAAACCGCTTCGCTATTGAATTTGACCGTTGAAAACTGGACGCTCGGTACAGCACGACTATGCGCGCGAGTTATGTCGCCCGCGAGATGGACTACCTGTCATTTTCTGACCGTTCTATTAATTAAGCAATGACGGGTAGTCTATCTCGCGCGCCGTCATGTGCCCCTAATTACTATTAGGTATTGTATTTTGTAATATGTTATCGCATCGTCTTGAAATCGAAGAATCGATATCATGGTTATGAATGTGATGATGCTCAAGATGATGTGGATGGCTTCTTCAAAGTGTATCTAAAATCTACATAAAAACGTATTTTAAAATATTGCAGAACCCTCTGTGCCAAAACCACTACACACATTTTGACCGTCACGTATGGTTATTTTCAATTTCAAACTGTTTTATTGCTTTATCGTTAACCGTTCAATAGATTATGCCGTACCGTAGCGTACTTTGAACATCAATCAATAAATCAGTGCCATTGCACTCAGTCAGTACAAGATAAACGATAAACAATCCACTCATGTATTTGTTTTTCGTCTTTCATTAAGGTCATTATCATAAAATAACAATACTTTATAAATAAAGTACCTACCTAATAATAAAACAACAGTTGTGTACTATGATATACATTTTATACATAAATATCTAAACGTTTTTATAAAAGTACCTATCACCAAAGTCAAAATACATATTCTATGATATTTTGCAGGATATTATGGTAATTAAAGTTGAAAATTAAACTACAACTGCAATAATTATCATATATTTACAAATTATAACCTAATTCATGTACCCAACAATACCACAGGCTATAGCAGGCCCGGAGGTACCCGTCAATGCGCTATCCTCCGTTCCCGCTCTTCCATAATCGTCTTCCCCTTTAGTTATAGCAACAGATCTACCTACAATGGACCTAGGACCAGCTAAAGAGACTAAGTGGTCGACGATTTTGATGTCTACGGTGGCGCCATCTTCTGCTTTGATGTTGCCAAGGTCTCCAACATGGCGGATGTGGTCGCGAGGTCCGCCGTGACGACCCTGCGGAGTGTTAATTGGTTGAGATTACAGAATGACGTAAATAAAAATTAGTAGATTAATGTTTGTTGCGGTAATTGTTGTTATAATTATGAGGTTTACGTTTTAATTAGCGTCTTTAACTGTTTGCTGTGTTTAACCACCACGTTTTTCCTGACCATGATGAGACATGCATCCAAATTCGAAATCCGCCGCCGCCGGTTATTTTAACACGCCGCCGCCATATTAGGTAGGAAAAATAATAATAATAATACTACTAAAGGAAACTAAGCTTAAACCTGCGCACGCCGCCGACAATTTCCTGATCGGCGCACACGTCTAATGCAAATGTAAGCGTTAACACGTTCAAAGCGGCGTTCAGTTTAAGATTAGGTATACGATCTCTATAACATCTCACCTAAAACTCCTGAGAGTGAGCACACCACTATTTTCGAACACTATTTATTTGTAAACTTAAACGCAACTGTTCCATAATTTTTAGTAATTAACTTACATAATAAGCAATGAAATGCGGCCCAAGTTCTTTGCACTTGTCCTTGATAGCGCCTGATTGGTGCACGTGGACACCATGGAGTCCTGCCGTCAACCCTGTGATGTTCCCCTCGATGGTTACCGGGCCGTTGGGCACGATCTGCGTGAACAGCAGCTCGCCCGTAACCCCTGACTCCTCGTCGGCTTTCAGATGAACTATCGCTTGGAGACCAGGCAGCGATCGAGGCGCCTGTTGGAATTTAATAGCAAGATGTTAATGATGGCTGATTTTGATTAAGGTTAAGATTAAGAGGATTGTAAAGCGATGCTTCAGGGCGTTTTCCAATAAAAGTACCTATGGTTTAGAACTACAATGAACAACGGTAACTTATCCATTACGTCACGAAAATTAACTGTTACTGCTTTTAGAGAAATAGTGACATCTCAGACAAAACTCCAACCATATTAATTACAGGTGAGGTTTGTATTCGCTATGCTTATTTAATTTGAAATACCGCCTCTTAGCTTATTAGAACAGTATATAAATATATGACTTATTTCCGTGACGTAATGGAAAAATTACCGTTGTAAACGCCCTTAAATCGCTTAGCTGTCAAAAATAATACCCATACTTAACAATAATATTGCATTGTCATCGGGTTTACATTTGTTTTCCAAATTGCAGAACATTCTTACTGATTAAAAATTGCCTTTAAACTTGAACTAAAAACTCAGATGTTAGAAGTTAAGAGGTGAAGCGATGCTTAATCGCGTAGCTTAAAAAATAATCCATACAAATTTAGCTCCGGGCGATAACGTTTCTCACCCCCGAAATCTAATTCGGTTTCCAAGGTTTTTTAATATGTTGCAGATATAATGAAAAAATAGGTCTGTACGTTTCAGCTTTTTTTTTCAATAAATATTTTATTGGAAAGGAAAACATAGAGACGTGTTGATAATTCTATAACCACATTTTGCACAAGTAGGCTAATATGTTTATTAGTGTATTAGTGACAGGTTGCAAGCCCATCGCCTAATATTACTTCAAGCCCTTATTCCCTTAGTCGCCTCTTACGACATCCATGAGAAGACATGGAGTGGCACTATTCTAACCCGGCCACCACACGGGAATAGAATTATCAACACGTCTTTTTAGATTTGTTGGTATTTCTGTAGCTCTGCCTACCCCTCTTTGGGAATGAAGGCGTGATGTGTATGTATGTATGTATGAAAACATAGAGACCTAGTTTTTCATAATATCTACAACATATTCAAAAATCATAACAATTGGACAACATTTAGAAGATTATATTTTAACAGAAGTCGAACTGTACATGTTGGCTTCCTCAACAGCATCTTGGCTTTCCCCTTGTCTAAAGAAGCTGAGATGTTGTATAAGTTAGCTGATTTAGATTTAGATAAGTGTTAATTTAAGACAATGGGTTGTGTTAGAATAAGCATAAAACGGGGTGATGTGGTCGCTCAGCGTCAAAGCCCTTTTCAATAAATAAATAAAAAATAAAAAATGGGTTACTTTTACTCGTTTTCACCCTTTGCCTATTGAAAAGATAAATAAATAAATAAATATCACAGGACAATCTCACACAAATTGACTTAGTCCCAAACTAAGCTCTAGGCTTGTACTATGGGTACTAGACAACGATAAACATACTTAGATAGGGAAATAAATACTTAAATACCTATATAGAAAACATCCTTTGAACCCGGGACCGCCGGCTTCGGAGGCAGGGTCACTCCCAACTAGGCCAACGTGTAGTCAAATATGATGGATGAGTGTTTTTGTTTTCAACGACGCAGTTAGTTTAGTTGATATAGTGACCCAGCCTACGAAGATAGTTGTCCCGGGTTCAATTCCCGGTCAGGGCAAATATTGTGTAATGAGCGAGAATATTTGTTTCTGAGTCTTGTATGTTTTCCATGTATTTAAGTCTTTATTTCTCTATAGAAGTATGTTATCTTACCTAGAACCCATACAAGACTAGAGCTTAGTTCTATTATGATTACAACTTTTACAACTTTTTGAATCGTTATATCTCAACAACGGTGGCTCGTAGAAAAAAAAGTATTATTATATTTTTTGTAGATAATTTTATGGTCTACATTTTTTATGATAAAACTTACCGTTTTGTTGAAAATTGAGAAGAACTATTTTTTTTGACCTTTGACCTTGAATAAAAAAAACATACAGGGAAAAGATGGGGAAGTTTCAAATTTAATTTTTCATCATACATATTTTAAAACAATCTTACTGATTTTCAGCTAGGTGGGAATTTAGGTAGCTTCGAATGTCTAAATTGGCCGGACTATTGGGACTAGGTCAATTTGTGTCAGAATAAGAACGTCCGATTAAATTTATTTATTTACTTAATCACTAGAGGTCGCCCGCGACTTCGTCCGCATTGAATTGGTTTCCCGCTACTCCCCCTATTTACCCCTTAGGGGATGAATTTCCAAAAATCCTTTCTTAGTGCACCCCTAGACCTCATAAAGAACCTACGTGCCATATTTGGAATCTCTACACCCAGCGGTTTTTAGAAGGCACACGAGCACTCAGGCCACCTGATGATAAGTGGAATCTGAGACTCATACACATTTGAATTGTCAAGACTATAATCGTAAGATTGCAATCCTAAGACCCCAAATACGTTGCCAACCCTGAGGACTAAGATGGAATACCTCTATGCTCCGGAACACAACAATGCGAACACTGTTGTTTGGCGGTTGGTTAATGGATAAGATGGTGGTAGCGATCCGGACGGACCCTGCACAGGGTCCTACCACCACTAAAATCGTTGATATATGTCAGTCAATCAGTCACTCAGTCAGTTTCTTCTTTTATAATATAGATTGACTTAATTAATCTTTAAGGATACCGACATCACTATAAGACGTTATAAGTACAAATTAACCTCTCCGCGAAACCCACTAAATTGAACCCTTCAATATAAACAAACTATAACATAATAACGTCATGTTAACGTCTAAATCATAATCACTGGCATTATGCCACACTGGTACTTATAAAAACTTAATTTAATCGTTTAATGTTAATATGTGATAAGGAAGTGTTAACTAGACAGCTTAACAAAGATATTTTAAGGCATTGAAAAGAAACCGCGGTTATTCTTTATTGAAACGTTATAGTAATTGAAACTGTGGCCTTGACAGCATAGATAACGCTACAAACGATAACATTAGCGATTCGTAAACCGACCAATTGCCGTACTCATTAACCTCATCATGAGCAGTGACGAATGCTCTGTCCCTCTCACTCTATTACAATACTGAGACATTTAAGAGACGGTCCGTCGTTCCGTTTTCATACTTGTGTCTGGAATTCATATCGTCATTAACTGACTCGGAGTGCGGCCATATAGCGTGTCGTATCCTAGGAAAATGGACGCAACCACCATTAATACCGTTTTTAGGGTTCCGTAGCCAAATGGCAAAAAACGGAACCCTTATAGATTCGTCATGTCTGTCCGTCTGTCCGTCCGTATGTCACAGCCACTTTATTCCGTAACTATAAGAGCTATACTGTGGAAACTTGGTAAGTAGATGTATTCGGTGAACCGCATTAAGATTTTCATACAAAAATAGAAAAAAAACAATAAATTTTTGGGGTTCCCCATACTTAGAACTGAAACTCAAAAATTTTTTTTTCATCACACTCATACGTGTGGGGTATCTATGGATAGGTATTCAAAAATGATATTGAGGTTTCTATTATAATTTTTTTCTAAACTGAATAGTTTGCGCGAGAGACGCTTCCAAAGTGGAAAAATGCGTGTCCCCCCCCCCGTAACTTCTAAAATAAGGGAATGATAAATGTAAAAATAATATATGATGTACATTACCATGCAAACTTCCACCGAAAATTGGTTTGAACGAGATCTAGTAAGTAGTTTTTTTTTAATACGTCATAAAAACATTGATCAAAGCTACAACGAACTTTTATATTATGTTACTTGCTGCTACGGAACCCTTCATGGGCGAGTCCGACTCGCACTTGGCCGCTTTTTATATTCTTTCAAAATCGTAATCTACCTACTATTTTTTCTACACCAAATGGCTTTAGAAATCATACAACTTAAGTTTTTGAATTAAGCCACAATTGGATTGGTGCCGTTTTATCCGGCGAAAGACGCCGAGATTATCATACGGGCCGTCTTCTAAAAGGCGGCAAAGAACGGGGCGGGAGAAAGTGTTTAGTTTCGTGATTATATCATGGCTGAAAACTAAATGAAACGTATAAAGTACGACTTCATAGTTGCTATTACTTGTATCCATAATATTTCCACTGATTACTTATTTTATTATGATTTCATACTATGTGTTCAGTAATATGAAGCAGTCAGTTTGTTAATAAAATAGACGGTAAGCGTGGAACAGAGCCACTAGATATCATGCCCTTCTTCGGCGGGTGGAACGAAAGATTCATTAATTTCTCAAACAAATATGAAGTATGATTCAAATTATACCTCATACATACAGTAGCATCAGCAATATTTTAGTTAAGAATACTTTATTAAAAAGGCCTCTTCATTACTTACGTCTTTAATGCTAGATGAGAAATAAAAATAATTTAAATTTGCGCGGAAAAAAGACGGAAGGGACCAAAATACTTAAAAAAAATTAAACTACTGAAGAAAATTATTAAAAATAACAACTAATAGGTATTCTTAAGTGTTAATCACTTAAGAATACCTACTAAACATAAGTTTAAAATTTCAGATCTCTAAGTTATAACCTGAATTTTAAGAGAAAAAAAAGGGTCTTCTGAAAAGTTCACTTGTTGTAAATACGCCGTTATTCTTAGGTTACGACGAAGGATGTTCGGAAAGCTTACGATCTTCGCATCGGCCGTTTAATGTCGATACTATACATCAGTTTAATTATGTGACGAGCGTGAATATCTATTCCCGAGTCTTATCCTTACTAATATTATAAATGTGAAAGCGTGGATGTTTGTTACGCTTTCACGCAAAAACTGCTTGACGAATCATCATGAAACTTTGTACACATATTCTGGGATGTATAAAAAATAAAATTGTCAAGAAAAAAAAATTGCAGCGGGGGAAGCCGCTGGCAGGTCGCTAGTTTAGATATAAAGATAAAGATCGGATAAAAGATGTTTATTCAGCAAGTTAGGTGCACGGGCACTTCTACACGTGTAAATTCTACCAGCGCTGCCCAAGAGGAGACTACTGCTGCAAGAAACTCAACAGTCAGTTATTATTTAAATACTAGCTGCCTGCCGGCGGCTTCGCCCCCACTGCCCATTTCCGACTTTCCTGGTGGTTTTTTTCTTTCATTACAATACTCGTAACAAAGACAACTTTTTTTTTATCCAAAATGATGGAGTCGATCGGAAGTTATGCGCGTACGTAAATTTTGGCGATTCATTTTGATTTATATAGGTAGATTTTTTTGAAAATAATAGAACTTAACCTAGCATAACATAAACCAATTAATATAAAATAAAATATCATGCGTGGTTAAGTAGGAAATCGTGTTAAAACTTCTAATAATCACGAAAACAAATAAATATAAAGAACTATAATATTTATGCTTATCGATAACGCTGCAAGACAATATTAAATAAAGTTGCGATACGTTAGTTTCGATACGTGTTTGTTTGGTTGTTGTCTAGTACGGTCACATAAGACCCATTTCAAAGAAAATCTGCTTGAAGTTGTCAATGTCCTTAGAGCTGCAAGTCTTATTGCTGTAGAATGGCAGATTGACTTTGGACCTAAGAAGCACAAATTTAAATATTTGACTGTACCTACTTATAGTACAAGCCTAGAGACTAGAGCCTAGAGTTAGGGACTATTTCAATTAGTGCGAGTTTGCCCTTTGATATTTATTTATTATACCTACTAAAAAGCAGCAGTAGCTCTGCACCGTACT
Source organism: Acleris holmiana (assembly GCA_949316455.1). Classification (NCBI taxonomy): domain Eukaryota; kingdom Metazoa; phylum Arthropoda; class Insecta; order Lepidoptera; family Tortricidae; genus Acleris; species Acleris holmiana. The sequence continues at coordinate 2,876,426 of OX438766.1, forward strand.
AGTAAATAATAAATAAATAAATACCTATCACAGGACAAACTCACACAAATTGACCTAGTCCCGAACTAAGCTCTAGGCTTGTACTATGGGTACTAGGCAACGATAAACTTACTTATATAGATAAATATATACTGGGGTGAAACAGTTTTGTTATAACATACTTTACATTTACCCAATGTAGCTTATATATCGACATATCGACGAGATCGAGTTCGAGTTCGAGCTCAACTATAGTGCGGTATGGAATAATCGATGTGTCTGTTAATCGTGAGTCGTGAGTGTACACTGAACACCGAACTAGATGATTCATTCATTGTGTTGGGGCAAGCCGGGGTACAAACGAAGATACTGTTACTGACCACCCATAGACTTTAATACGTTGTAATAAGGTTTATGTTCGATTGCAAATGTACAGTTAACAGTGTCTTCGATTGTACAGCCAACTACAAAAATAGCAATAATCCGAAGTTACAAAATGAATTACTTAATGCGTTAATAATACTGATATACAGGGTAGAATTAAAAAAAAGAACTAAAAAGTTAGCTTGTTCTTCACTTTTCAGTTCATATTTTAAGTGCAGTCGAGTATTTTATAAATTAATTTAGTTTTTTTGGTATAGGCTATTTATTTGCTGTCGTGTTTGTTTATTGTTTTTTGTATTTCTATATTTCTCGTGTTTTTTACGGTCATTATTTATTTTAAGGGTGTATGTGACGTAGATATAAATGATCACTATTAATGACCATTTTCATCTGTATAATAAAACAAGATTATATTGTTTTGTTATATTCGACTAGTTCAATTCCCGGTTAAGGCGGATGAAGTTTAAAAAATCAAGAAAAGTAGAAGGTATAAATGATTGTCTTCTAAAATAAAATTAAGTCTAATTTACGTAGAATTTGCTAGTTCCGGGAATTAAAAAAAACGTATTTCATTAATTTTGTTACTTTGGATGAATTGATATTTTTGATAGAGCGATCTCTGAATATAGGTATAAGCTAAGTAAACCTACAGAGGCACAGATTAAAAAGAGACACAGATTAAAAAGACACACAGATTATGTTACCTATATCTAAAGTTTAAGTGACTGTATAATTTAAATAATTGCTAAAAAATAATTACTTATGCGTAACTTTTTGATGACGAAGCGTAACATTACATTATCATAACATAAATAATTATGCAAAGGCACCATCGTTGAGACCCAATAACTGTCAATCATTCGACATCTGACTTTAATCGATCAAGCCACAAAAAAAAACACGTAATTGCGTTTGCCTTTGCCTTGAGGAAACTGTATTCCTCCGAAAATTATCATTAAAGAGGCCACATATTATAAAGTCGGTGGTGTTCCGAGATCTGGGGGCTATCATGGTAGGTACATAATACGGCTAAGAAATTCAGTTTACGGTGAGAGAAAGAGAACCGCGTAACTGCTATACTGCCCTTCTAACATAAAAGGCAGTATTTCAGACCAAACTCCTATAGCAAATGTAACCTTATTACGAACGGCTTAGGATTGAATATGCTTTGGCCATTGAATCAGAGATACTGCATTTTGGCTTAGGAGGGCAGTAGGTATAGCTCTGTCCCTTACACTCATCCTAAATTGAATTACTTAGGCATGTCATGGTAACCCCCCTGGATTTCAATAACCACAACGCCGGTGACTGATCTTTGGATTTATTAAACTAGGTCTTATTTATTTTATTTATTTATGTTTTTGGTTGAATCTTCGAAACCATACCGCACTTTCGGTAGGACAAGGGCACAATTTCCCCTTTAGTAACATGGTTTTTTGTGCCTTTGTTCTACCGGACAAGGGCTCAATTTCCCCTTAGCCACATTGTACATTGTGCCCTTGTTCCACCGAAGGTGCGAATTACTATCTTTGGCGATTATTTTTGATTAAATAGTGGAACAATCCCTTTTGATTCTTGTAAGGGTGTGGCAGTATAATAATATGTGGCCTTTTAACGTATCAAAGCAGCATTAACCTCAAGTGTGCCAAACAAGAGACACTGGCACGGCAATCAGGGGTCCTTGGCATGACGGATTAGACGCGGTGCCAATTACTGGCACGCGAGGATGCGGCAGTTATAAACATGTTAGTCATTATCAAGCGCTTGCGCATTAAGTGATCATCCGCGGCTTAGCAATCTGTTTAAGCTGTGGAACACTTGTCTTGGTCAAGGAAGTTGCGGTTGATTTTTTTCGTTTGGAATATCTGCATTTGTAAACCTTATGGCAACGGGATCTCCTCGATAGTTTGGTCTCAAAAATGAGTGGTACAGTCGGCAACAAAAGCTTAAGAAAAACATGTTTTTTAGGGTTTCGTAGTCAACAAGGGAGCCTTATAGTTTCGCCATGTCCGTCTGTCCGCGGTTGACTTAGAGACTCTTGGCACTAGAAACCTGAGGCATTTAAATAACGCCAAACAGTGGTATTTTTCTTATATATTTTTACATTGTAACTTGAGTGAGGTATCATGGGATGGCCCTTAAAAATTATTATGTATTTACTTGTTGTTATAAATTTTTAGACTCGAAACCCGAAACATGTTATTTTCGCCAGAGTTGCGCGTACCAAATCAACAAGTTATAAAAATCGGATATTTATGAAAGTGCATATATAACGAATTTTAAGGGAAAACGATCACGACTAAGTAGACTTTATTGGTTCCTGAGATACAGGTGCCTAAATTGTTTAAACTCGTACCTACTAAAAGTCATCTAACACAGCACAAAATTGCCCCCAGTGCCCGTAGCATGGTCGCCTTTATCGATGTGGATAAATGTGGATAATACAGCTGTCACTCTCGCACTGACATACTGGTCAGAAAGTGACAGATGTGTTGTCCACCTTTATCTACATTAGGGAATGCAAATAACCGGTTAAAATCGGTTATTAACCGTCTTTTTCATACTAAATTCGGTTATTAACCGGTTATTTGCATTCCCTGATCTACATCGATGAAAGCGACCATGCTACGGGCCCAGGAGAGTATTCGCGTACTTATGCGTTGACAGCCTTTGTAAAAGAGTACAGATGTATTGCATAATTGTTTTCCTTCGTATTTTCACGGATACGCTTTTTTGTACTGTGAGTCCTGTGACCGACTGAAATAGCAAAACACGTTCGTACGTTGCCGTGAAAACAATTATGCAATACATCTGTGAGCGCTTGTCCCTCTGGAGGTTCTTTAGTCTTTGCGGTCCGGAAATATCGCCGCAATAAGCTTGTTCAATAAAACTGTCATGCGTACACAGTAGTTAACTTCCACCCATCGAGGTGCCATTTGTGGCAGCTCGTGTGAAACGAACTACACACATACAAACGCGAGGTCAAAACGGTTTAGTAAGTTATTAAATCAGTCAGCGATCACGTCATGAATACAGTCGTGAGGATCTGTCATCATGAACCCAGCGCAAGGCTTCCCAAATACTATCCAGTCACGAAGATGTTGATGACTTAAGTATACCTACAGTCATCTCTTGAAGACCTTTGATTTAATTACTACGTTATAAGGGAAGTCAAAGAGTGGAATTAACTGTACCCTAAGAAAATATTTTAAAAGTCTTTTTAACAGCGTTATCTTTTGTAAAATTGGCTATCATTCCATAATTGGCAGGTTCGCGTAATTAGGGCGTTTTCGTACCGGGTAGGTTACCATGGAAGTACAAGTTTAAGAGTAATGAACTCTTCTCTTTTAGACCATGGAAGGTTTGGGTAACCAATTAAGGCGCAGTCTTGGCACAGTCTAGGGGTTCAAGAAGCTTATACAACGTGTTACAAAATAATCCGTAAAAAAGAAATTACAAAAGTAGTGTCAACCCTTATTAAATAACGTCAGTTCAGTATCTTAGGTATACAGTATACTAGGGTTGACACTACTTTCGTAATTTCTTTTTTACGGATTATTGTGTAACACGTTGTATATTATATAATTGACACTGGAGATTGCACGGCGAACAACGCCTTGAAACCAAGAAAAGTGACCTTGAATGACGTCGCTTATGTTTTTTGTCCCTTTCTTTTCATGCTTAAGAAAGGGACAAGAAACGTCGCTTATGTTTTTGTCCCTTTCTTTTCATCCTGAACAAAAAGGACAAAAAACATAAGCAACGTCATTTAAGGTCTCTTTTCTTGGCTTCAAGGCATAGTTTGCCGTGCAGTCTCCAATGTCATATAATAAGCTTCTTGGGATAGTTCCGAAGCTGGTAACCATGGAAGAACATTTATACGAGTATGAACTCTTTATTCTTTTTTTATTTGTAAATATGATTTATTCTCTTATGGCTTTGCTTAAGGTAAAATAAAATAACCAGATTACAGAATATTTCAAAATTTCACGATTTCTAATATTAGTTCGTTAATTGATATCGTTATAAACTTACCCCAGCCAAGTCAATTTGTTTTTGAGTTCGATCTCCCGAGGGTGCGTAAGATTGCCGGCGGAGATCCTGAAAAAAAAACACAATTTTATTCCCAGCAAATACTATTCCGAAGATAATATCTTCTTTAATTTTTTTGATAACTTATGTCGTTGTACCTAGTTAATTTATAATCCGTCAGGTCTAAGAAAACGCTCCAATTTCAACCATGGACCTAGAATGGATATCTTTTTCTTTCTTTCTCTTTATTTTTTATTAATGGCGGTCCCCCGCGATATTCCGCAGTGATTTCGCCAATGTCAAGTGATTAGAGTAAACAGAATAAATCAAAAGCAAAAGCCGGACATTTTCAATCGGCCATCTTCCCTCCCCGAAGTTTACCGGCGAATGGATATCTATTCCAAATCAAGGATCTCCTAAAAAACATAGCTCCATTTTTAATGATCAAAGTCATTGACCAAGACTAGTCACATGTCAAACTTTTTTGTCAAAACGCATTAGAAAACTGTCAAGTTGATTTTAATTTGCTAAGTTCATGGACCCATTGTAAAAAAGTAAACGACATCGCGTTGGATTCTTGCGTTCTAGTTCACTGAACTTTTACACGGTTTTTGTCGTTGAAAAGAATTTCATATTTCATTATTCATATTTATTTTAAAGCAAAAGGATCAGCGTCACCTGAGTATTTTATCAGGACAGAAGACAAAATATAGATATACATATATTTTCTAAAGAACTTTCCACTGTGTTTTCTTTCAAATTTTTTTTTCAGACTGTTAGGTATGTTTTTAGGGAAAATTGTTGGAAAGCGTTTTTTTTTTTTATAAATTCTAGGAAGTCTCTGCTTGGTTAATAAGGCTAAAGCCGAGTTTTATTTTAAGGAAATCAAATTAGAATACAAGTGGGCCTTACGAAGTTAATTTTAATGACGCGAAGACGCGTTAAAATGGGTAAAAAAACTGACTTTCTTATGTTATTATTGCAAATTATAATAAAATATCTGTTATACTTACATATAAATAGGGCTCCATATAAACTTCATAAACATTGCTTTGGTAGTCTTCAATCGCTGGCAGTGTTTTTATAACTAAATTCCTGCCATAACCAGGGATTCCTTGAAAAGTTTTTCCGTTCAAAGCCGCAATTAGCCACAAAAACTGGCCAAAAAACACGTGAAGCCGCAGATTCATTTCAAAAAAAGTAAATTAAAAAACCGGCGCGGCAAATTTAAATTTAAATTTGGAATGGTTTTTCAAAATGGCCGGCACGTGTGAGCTTGGCTGGCGACAGGGTATCAATGATTGGAGTTTAGTTTGTAGGATTAGGTTTTTTTTTGTTTTTTTTCTTAATGTATACAAGACTGGATGTACGGTCGTTGATTATTCGTTCGTGGGATCACCAAGGTTCTGTAATTGAGAGGCATGACGTGATTATAACTTAGACACGGCATTGTTTATATTATTGAGTGGAAGTCCATTCGTTGTCATTTTTATGCACGAGTACGAAACATATGGCTGTCGTGACTCGGTTGTAGCAGATCTTATTTATTACTTATCTTATGTGTAAAATAATGGCATATCACTTATAATAGCAGACCTCACTTGCAATGATTAGAAATCATGCAAGTTGATGATCTACTAATCATCTTACGTGTGAAATATATGAATAATCTACGATTCAAAAGTTTAAAAAAATATCACTACATCCATTAAAAAATATAAAATATAATACACAAACAAAATATATTTTTAAATTTTCCCCGCCGGTGAAAGGGTAAAGGGTAAACATCATTATAACCTTTTTTCTTTCTACCATCTAGGTAATCTTCACAATACAAGGTCCCAACGACGCTCAAGTAAATTCACATTTAGCATCGTAGGCTCCCCTATGGCTCCCTTACTATAAAAAATACCTTTAATATCCGGAACAACCTTCTTTTTCCTAATCATTAGTCAAACACACAACAAAACCAACCTCTTTCCGCCGCCCACAACCACCTAGACCCACAAACTTCCTGCCAACCTCTAAAAAAAAACAAAACGTCATCCAAACATCACGTAAGAATGTAGGCATGAATCGAGACTTCGTGTACAATATACATGAAGACCGGCCAAGTGCGTGGACCAGAGCTGGTGGGACCCTGAACAAGTGGCTTTGGGGGGCCCTGTGCTGCGGGGTCCCAGGGATCCCCTGTTATTTCTGCACATGCTGTGATAAGCTCCAAGAACGAAGGGAGAGAGATCGCCCTAGACCTAGGAGATTGCATCGTAAGTTTGAAGCGAGTGGAACTAGTAGGATGGACCAGATTGTAAGGGTGTTAGAGTAGGAAATAATAATGTTGACTTTACTTCCGATGCAAACATTAGAGTGTTATAAGTAAGTAATTATAAGTTTAATGAGTGTGTCTGTGTATTTGTATGTGGTATCGTTTATAGCTCCGAAATAAACAGACTGATTCGGACGCAGTTTTTTTTTAATTGATAATTACATATGATGCCACGCTTTCACAAGAATAAAAAGGGATAGCTTATTGTGCCACGCGAAGAACACGAGATGGAGATAGTTTTTGCGCGCGCCTTGATCGCAGCGTCTAATTCAAATAATTGTAGTTTTCTTTAAAAAAAATATCGAGTAGAGTAATGTAGTAATGTTTCCCTTGCAACTCGCTAAAATGTAACAGAGAGCTAGGCGCAGTCTGAAAGTCAGCGCTGCGCAGCTGACCCAGCTCGCAGCATATGCTGAGACATGAGCTTGTTGTCGCAGAATAATGTATATGTATATACCTATACTGTGTGGTAATGCCGCGAATTTTTCTTTTATGTGACAATAAATAATATTTTTTTATTTTTTTATTTTAAAAGCAGAACATTTATCAAAAAACTGGTTTACCAGTATTAAGAAGTTATAAGCGCCCAACTATTGAATGAAAAATAATCGTCAAAGATAGCAGGGTTTTAAAGATTCAACCAAAAACATGCGAAATAAGTGTCAAATTTGAAAAATAAAACTATCGAGGATTTTTTTTCTAATCGTATTTTCACGTTTAACAGTCTCAAGGAAATATGATCAAGTTTAATATATCCAAAGAATAGACACATAGGTGTTATGGTTTTTGAGATCTAGATCGTGGAACACTACCGACTTTATCATACCTACGTGGCCTCTTAGCTATAGTTGTTCTAAGTTAGGTTAAATGAATAAAGCAAATATTTCAGGGCTTTATATCTATTTAATTGGGTATGTACTTGAATCACCGACATAGAATGTTTTACTTCGCCGAAATTTCATTCGCAGGCATATCCACGTGCAGGAGTTACCATTATTCGGTGGCCACAAGTCTAACCTAACCTAACCTGCGTAAACCATGCTTAAGAAATTAGCTGTCGATGGAATGAGTATCGGTGCTTCAAGGGGATCCCATTTAATTTATGTTACAAATGAAATCGACTAGTAATCTATCATGTGTTAGGTAGGCTATGTCACTTTGAGGTTGACTTTAGGTAAGTAGTTTTTGGGGATGTTTAAGGTATCATACGCCTGATCCATGTAATAGCAACAAAAGGCAACAAGTTTACGGGAATTAAACGTGCAGGGGCATTCATTTACAAGGCTTCTTAGTACGATACGAGTATTCTTTAGTAGTTTGTTACAAACGTGAGTACTAAGAGAAAATATCAGTTTTGTTTCGACATGGAGAAGGCAAATGAGCTCACAATTCGCCTGTTGCCTCTACGCTAGTCATTTTATCTAATCTCACTAATAGACCTAGTCTGAAACTAACGCTTGGCTTCCATTGAACTAAACAACGATAAACACACTTTCATAGTGAATTACATTTGATATACAGTGCGAAAGGTAGTGGAAGCCGCCCTAGGAAAATTAAAAGCCCTAAAAGGGCCGAATCGTACCCGAAACCGACTCGATGCGGAAAATGCGAAAGAGATTTGTCAGGATCGTATATAGCAGGTGGAAAAAGTGGTCTCTGCCAACCCCTCTGGAAACCAGGCGTGATCTAATCTATGTATAGTGAATTTAATGCATAAACCATACTTGCCCTCTGATTCGAAAACGCTCAACATCACAACCCGTAACTATGTTCTCAATTGGTATCTTTGTATGCCTCTTGATTCCTGAACTATTTTGGATGTTGTCCCTTTTTAGAATTTAGGGCATTAAAGAAACCATAAATATAGGTCGAGGCATACCTAATATATGGGTTAATTAAAATAAAAAAAAACCTAAATAATTACCACGGGACAAGTGTCACAAAAATTTACCTCTAGTCCCAAAATAAACTACTTGTACTATGGGTACTAGGCAACGATAAACTTACTTATAGAGAAAAATATATACTTAAATATATGTAGAGAAAATACCCAAGACTTATCACACAAAATATCTGCCCGTACAGGGATTTGAATCTGGGACCGCTAGCTATGAGGCAGAGTCACTACCAACTATAATATATAGGTAGGCCAATTTATGGTCAAATAACAATTACAAAGAAAGACTCGTCCTCATCACTCGCGTATTTCCTTACCGGGAATTGAAACCATTAAGCTGGGTACGAATCTGAGCGGCTCAGCCTAAGGCCCCGCGCGGCGAGCTGCTCGCGAGCCAAATTGTTGCATATGCGCGGGTGAGGCAGCGTGTTCACCGCGAGCCGACATTGTGCGTCGTTCAAAATGGCGTCGGACACTACGACAGCCGCGGCGGCGTTTATCATGATTCACCGAATTATTAACAGAAAGAAGAAGAAATCGCCTCGTTGGTGGAACGGCTCAGCAACTTATCAAATTCGCGCCTCGCCCACAGACAATTTGAAATTTCGACGTCCAACTTACGCGAGGCACGCACACTGAGGCGCCTTTGAGCACGGTCAAAAGACGACGGCTCGCCGCGCGCCGTCCGCGCGTTGCTCGCGCACAGCGCGAATTTTAGCAAAATAGGTGAGCTGTGCGTGCCTCAACGTAAGGCTGCTCTAATTCGTACCCACCTTAACGTAAACAAATAAAAACAAACTGGTGTCGTTTGTTTCTCCTTAGGTTTTCCCGATTTTCCAGAGTCCACGGGCACGGCGGCGGAGCGGCTGGAGCGACAGCACCGGCCGCACGCGCCGGGCAGCCGCAAGTCCACGCCGGAGATGGTCAGCGCGGTCAGATGTGCGCTGTCGCAGCTTCAGGTACGGGACAGTCAAGGACTTTAATTGTTTTGCCACTATGGACTGTCATAATGACACCGTCAAACCACGTGAAAGAAAGCTAACATTAATGATTAACGCTGTCAATATGACAGGGTTCCATAGTGGCATAATAATGAAAGTCCTTGACCGTACCATTATCTATACAACATTAGACACTATATCGTCGTCTTACTTACTCAAACTCGTATCTGCATAATTTTTTTGCTGTTGGTAAACTTATTGCCTGTAATACTGAATGAAAATGTAATTACTTACCAACAGCAAAAAAAATATGCTGATAAGAGTTTGAGTAAGTAACACGACGATATTATAACCTTTTTTTTACTTTCACCTGTCCCGGTGTCTGTCTGTATTAAGATCGAGAAAAAAACACTATTGTTGTATGTGAGACCGCTTAATTTATTTTATTTTAGTTGAATTAAGTGAATATGCAAGTAAATATTCTGTAACTATTTCAAGCGTGTTGCCGTTATCAATATCGAGCAAAAAAATCAAGTTTGTTGTATGGGAGCCTCCTTACATATTTAATGTATTCTGTTTTTAAGTATTTGCTGTTAGAGCGGCAACAGAAATACATCTGTGAAAATTTCACCTGTCCAACTATCACGGTTTATGAGATACAGTCTGGTGACAGACGGACGGACAGCGGAGTCTTAGTAATATGGTTTTACCCTTTGGGTACGGAACCCTAAAAACAGCCGCCGAAAAAGCCTGTGTACTTATTGTAAATAAACACTCTATAGGTACGAATAACTGCTATAATTTCGTGAAACACAACCCAGTTATAAATATACAAAAATAACCAACAGTACAAGGGATTCACCGAAAGGCATAGGCACGCTAACTTGACAGTAGAAAGCGGGGGAAAAGAAAAAAAAAAACTGACAAAATATTGTCCTAAATGCTAGGATATTTAGCACATTTTACTTTGCTATCAACAATATTTCCTTTAAAAAAACTTGGGTCGATTCCTCGTGGACTCGACAAAACAAGACAAAATAAGACAAGTCAGATGGTATGGAGTATTATGAATGTAGGTACACTAACGGCCGAAACCTATATTCAAACCGCGGATAGATAAGGCTTACTTCGGGTTGAAATTTGACATTTGCCCATACAAAATGTGTCAAATTTTAATCCGAAGTAAGGGTAGCTGTCCGCGGTATAACCCTCTGCGACTGACGTGACGTCTATCAGACACCGCCAAAAAAATCGCTTTATAGCGTGAAATAGGTCTGTATCGCTCAGCAACCTCTCCTAAGACTCGGGGCATTATAAACTAACCTATGTTAAAAACTCCAGATATTTTACCTTGTTCAAGTTAATGTCATTTTTTTTATTTAGAAGCCTATATACATGCTTATTATAAATTCCACATGAAAATTAAATAATCCTGCTATACACTTAATAAACAATACTTATCATTGACCCATTGGTATTTTTTCTATGTTTTATCAAAAATGACGTCTGACAGACTCCACCACAGTAGAATGTTTCTAAAAAGTCACCACAGTTGCAGAGGGTTAAATATAGGGTTCGGCCGTAGCTCAACATGCAATCGCTGGTAACTATTCTGTTTTCTATCGACTCAAAATGTATGTAGTTGATGGGTACCTAAAGTACCTAAAGTTAAGGACAAAAATAAACAATGGTAATTTTTCCATTACGTCACGAAAATTAGTCATATATTTATATACTTACTGCCCTCATAAGCCAACAGGCGGTATTTCAAATTAAATAAGCATAGCAGATTCAAACCTCACCTGTTAGTATATGGTCGAACTTGCTATAGGAGTTTTGTCTATTTCTCTTAAAGCAGTAATAGTTAATTTTCGTGACGTAATGGAAAAGTTACCGTTGTTCATTTTAGTCCCTAACAATAGGTATTATCTTTGGAAAACTCCCTGATATTATAAGCGGTCGACGTGATTTCTCATCAGCTTACGTCATTTCTATAAATTTTGTAGATTTTTGAAAATCTGTTCTTCGTTGGGTTGGTAACTCATCATTTCATCGAACGCTATTTTCTGCTGAAACCATGATTTTTTCAGGGTATCTTAAACATGAATTACGTAGGTTAGGTTAGGGATATGTTTAAGACACTGTGTAAACATGATGGTCTCAGCAGAAAATAGCGTTCGATGAAAATAAAATCGATTAAATGATACATTCGATGAAAGGTGTTTCGATGAAATGATAGACACCCCGTTGGGTTACTTAGGTATAGTTTGCGACTCTGTCAAACGCCAACGAGGTCCCTTGCTACCTGAGGGGCTATTGTTTAACGCACTCGCAATCGCAACCGGCTTCAAAGTGGAGCAATTGTTTTCATATTGTATGCAGACGAGCGTTCGATTTTCAAAATGAAAACGATCGTGATTGCAAGTGCGTTAGACAATAAGCCCTCCGGTCCTATAGCCAAAATGCGTTTTGGCTATAGGACTGGTAGATCACGTCATTGATCTAACACTGACGCGATTGGTTTAAAATCAAAACAAAACGGATCGTAACGCTAGTTAGCGACCGCATCTTGGCTATAGGCTCTTTACATAAGAGTGCTTTGGATTCTTTGTTACTTTTTGCACAATAAAGTCCCTTAATTCCTTTACCTTACAGGGAGAACCGGCGCCGCCGCTGCCTCAGAAGCCAAAAAAAGATGGCGTCGAGACTCCCGAACCCGGCTGAGTTCCATATGCCAGTTAATTATAGTCCTTCATGAATGTGGAAGATGTCTAGTTTTATATTATATGCCTTGAATATGTGCTCTTAAGAATTCTCGCGAATTTTTCAACTATAAAGCTAGGTACGAATCTGAGCGTCTCAGCCTGAGGCCTGCTCGCCCCGCGCAACTAGCTGCTCGCGACCCAAATTGTTGCACGTAAACATGCGCGGGTGAGGCAGCGTGCTTGCCGTGAGTCGAAATTTCAAAATGGCGTCGGACACGATGACAGCCGCAGCTGCGTTTGTCATAGTTCACCGAATTATAAACAAAAAGAAGAGGAAATCGCCTCGGTGGTGGAACGGCTCAGCAACTTTATCAATTTTGTACGCGCCTCGCCCACAGACAACTTGGAACTTGACGTTCTGCCCGCGGCACGCTCGGATACACGTCCATTCACGCTAGGCACGCATACCGAGGCGCCTTTGAGCACGGTCACGGTGCTCGCGCACAGCGCGTGGGCGCGTACGAATTTGAGCAAAATAGGTGAGCCGTGCGTGCCTCAACCCGAGGCTGCTTTAATTCGTACCCTTACATGCCGTTTTTCTCGAGAATTCAAGTGAAATATCAAGCATCTCCACATATGATAGTTTTCTTAGAAGATGCATGTTTTCTAAGAAATTGTATCCTATCCTTTCCACATTAGTTTATTTATACTTAAGATGTTTTTCGTCTGCAAGTTGGCCGCCTGTTCGTGCTGTAATAAGGTTTGGAATAAGAATTATACAGTGATATTCGTATTGTTGATGTTTATGAACATTCCAGTTGTTTTTATTTTGATTAAGTTACTTAATATAGATATTAAAACTGTAGAATAATTATGATTTATTGCGTGAATACATTCTTGCATTCAAATTTTGTTTTTTTTCACCTGAGCTGTACGAGGAACCGATGTGGTAAAGTGTAGAAGAATGAAGCAATCCTATTGCTTTTCTAAATCACAATTAGATTTATTGTTGCAGACTCCTTTTTAGGGTTTCGTAGTAGAACTAGGAACCCTTATTATATAGTTTCGCCATGTCCTTCGGTCCGTCCGCATCCTAGCGCAGAGACTTACTACTAGAAACCTTTAATTTGGCATGAATACATATATAGTCACGCCAACAAAGTGGTATTTTTTGTGGTAGTAATATGGGGTTTCGTTGGATAGGTCTTTCTAAAAATTTGTGGGCTTGCGAAATCATTTTTTTGTTAATGCGGAACCTTCTTTATAATAGATGACGCTTGCGACTTTGTCCGCGTATAATTAGGTCTCCGTTACTCCCCCTATGTCTATGTAGACGACACTATGTATTAAATAGTGATGGTGTCATCTATATCATGTCAACTACCTCGTTTATTGCTACACGGGAACTGTTGAATTTTCCGGGATTCCCCGGGACCTTAGTTATCGCCATACCAAATTTCATCTAAATCGGTTCAGTAGTACCTGAGATTAGCGAGTTCAAGCAAACAAACTCTTCTTTTTATTAAAGCTTTATAATATATTTGTAAGTATAGATTAGCTAGAACATACCTAACAAAGTATCAAAAGTAAAGTTAAAAAAAAACCGACGAATTGAGTCTCCTTTTTTTGACATCGGTTATTGTCATTTGATTTTGGTCTCAGCGGTGACATCTGGTTTAAAACGGTGTAACTGTTAAGTTGGGTGAGCGTGATGGCGGTAAGGTGCCGCTGTTTTGGTTGTTTCACACCTTAGGAGTTCTTCAAAGATTTCACAGATGGCGCTGAATTTAAAGTAATATTTTATTATTTTCTTGGTTGGTCAACATTTACACCAATGGTCAAGATTACAGATTATTCGTTCTTCTTTTATAGCCTTTAGGTTTTACACCTCTGGGATGTACCCGAAAGTTTTTAACAGCGCGTTCCTGAGGTCATATGGAGTTAAAAATGTTATACTTTAATATATTTTATTCAAATTTAATGTAATATTTATTTATTTTAGGCACAGTAACAAATCACAAGCTAAGCGGTAAAATAACAATAGATCACTTAAAACATAACGCATTCTACTATCACATTTCTTTATTTACTTAATAATATGTATATACACCATTATTTAGACACTGTCAAAAAAAAGTTAATACATAAACAATTAAAACCTATCTATATTAAAAACCATGGAGTGGGTGAAGTACTTTATAAGAATAATTCTTTCTTTTTTCTTTCATAAACATAAAAGGAACAATTTTGTGGTGATGTACTTATGTCTAAATTATTATTTTGTTTTAGTATTCGGTTATACGACCTAGCCATACGTACCATTTGTCCGATCTCTGATTATAAAATACATTCTTTCTAGCAAGTGGTATAGAAAACGGTTGAGGTAAACGACTAGGCCAGCAGCTTTTAACAAAAACTGTGCCAGCAAAAAAACTCTATTTTATTATTAATAATTTTGTATGCTATAAGCAAGATCATTCGTAAGGCGATCTTAGCTTGTGCAGGAAACAAAGCCTAAGGATAAACTGGCAACGCATTTGTTGTAATTTTCACTTGTTACGGGAAATCCTCTTGAAAATTAATATTATGATTTACTTATCACCATCAAATTGTCCCGTGTGGTTGCCGGGTTAGAATAGTGCCACTCCATGTCTTCCCGTGGTTGTCGTAAGAAGCGACTAAGGGAATAAGGGCTTGTAGTGCTGTTACGCGATGGGCTTGCAACCTGTCACTAATACACTGGTAAACATCTTAGCCTACTTCTGCAAAATGTGGTTACAGAATTATCAACAAGTCTTTTTAGATTTGTTGGTATTTTTGTAGCTCTGCCTACCCCACTCTGGGAATTAAGGCGTGAAGTTATGTACCTATATGTATGTATTACCATCAAACAAAAATACCTGGGACACCTCTTTAGACATACCCTTCTAATCTGTGGGGACACCGTGGGTACTCGGGAATTGGTAAAGTGTGGGTTACTTTTAGAAATAACGCTGCTTAATTTACATCCCGGTGACAGATGGATCATAGACTAAAGAGCTTAGTGTTGACAGTGCAATTTCTAAACCCGTGGAAAACGTGGGACATTCTTACTTGTACTGCTAGAAGAGTTATGTCTTCTTCTTCTTTTTTATTAAATGGCGGTCCACACAGTGATTTCGCCAATGTCAAGTAAATAGAGTAAATCAGTAAACAGAATAAATCAAAAGTAAAAGCCGGGCATTTTTCAATCGGCCATCTTCCCTCCCCGAAGGTTACCGGCAAGAGTTATGTCGAAGAGACTTAAGTGTGACATAAGCAAGATGATAGTGTATAAATATCTGACAATACGCCAAAATCTTCATATTCATGACGCTGACGTCATAAGCATAGATGGAACTAATTCGACAAATTACTACACAAAGATCTTGACTACAACTAACATTATGCGACGAGCGGCGGAGTTCTGAAAATACAACTAAAATGTCCAGCCAAAGGTATGACACTGCACTACATTTAAAGCACACACATAAGACCGTTAAGTTCCTGTTCCAATGTGTTTTTTATTAGGAACGCCAATGAAATGATGCCACCGCATTCCAAGCAGCGCGAGTACACGCGGGCACACAAAAACACTAAGCGTACGGTTTTTATTCCTCGGTCCTTTCTAGACTGTCAAAGTTTAATAATAGTTGTAGAGTGGGGTAGGCAGAGCTACAGAAACACCAACAACTCTAAAATGACATATTTATAGTTCTGTAACTACACTTTGCACAATCAGGCGGCAGGCCACGAAGTTTAATAGTAATTGACAGGTTGCAAGCCCATCGCCTAGCAGTACTACAATCGAAGACACTGTTAACTGTACATTTCCAAACGAACATAAATCTAATCGCAATGTATTAGGTATATCTAAAGGTGGTCAGTTAACACGGTCTTCGTTTGAACAAGCTCTTATTCCCTTAGTCGCCTTTTACGACATCCACGGGAAGACATGGAGTAGCATTATTCTAACCCGACAACTAAACGGGCAATATCTAATTAAAAGAAAATACCCGCATAGGACGGCGATGTATCTTTGTGAGCTGATATCTCTTAAACGGCTCAACCGATTTTCATAAAACCTAGCTAAGAATCATCGCAATTAAATTAGCTTTCTTACAAAGAAAGACGCATCAAAATAGGCCATTCCGTTTGGGAGCTACGAGTCCACTCACACAGACACAGGCACACATTCATAGATACAAGCGTTACACTACAACACCCATCTTTTTTTTTTGTTGGCGCTTAAAAAGGCATTGAGATTAAAATGACCGAGATCTTTATTAAACTGATCTTGGCCTCCGCTCGACGCCTGACTCCCGAGTTCGATATACCTCACTTAAGCCAAGTGTCGTCAATCGACAACCCTGGGTTCCTATATTCAAAACGTCTAGTTAAAATTTACCACATTTTTTATGTAGCAAATGTCAAATTTTAACGAGACGTTTTACCCAGGGTTAGTTGATCAGCAAGAGTACGTATTTGTTCCTGAGTCTTGGATGTTTTATATGTATTTAAGTACTTATTTATCTAATTAAGTAAGTTTATCGTTGTCTAGTACCCACCTAACCTAGAGCTTAAGTTCCGATTAGGTCAATTCGTGTGACATTGTCCCGTGATAATTATTTATTTATTGTTAGAGGACGACGCGTCCAGCAGTTGACGTCGTTCTGGTGATATGATGATGGTAACGATGAGAGTTGAACATGTTAAGTTAAGTATTGATAGGAAGAGTTGCCAACTAACTCTTACGCCGGCATTACACTTGTAAGTCATTGCTGTAAGTTTTGAAACAAAGTTTGACGACACTTTGGCCTAGTTGGGAGTAACCCTGCCTCCGAAGCCGGCGGTTCCGGGTTCAGATCCCGGTAAGGGCAGATATTTGTGGGATGAGCGCGAGTATTTGTTCCTGAGTTTTGGATGTTTTCTATGTATTTATTTCTCTATCTAAGTATGTTTATCGTTGTCTAGTACCCATAGTACAAGCCTTGAGCTTAGTTTGGGACTAGTTCAATTTGTGTGAAATTGTCCCGTGATGTTCATTTGTTTCTTTGATTTTTTTAAAGCTATATGCAAGACTGAGATGCAGATATTTGCCACCCACTCTTATCTATAGTGGTGTCTCAAAACTTACAGGAATAACTTACAGGTGTAATGCCGGCCATATAATGAAAAAGAATAGTTTATTCGTCAATTCTTTAAAAATTACATTTAAGAGGATCGTAAAGCGAAATTCTGTACAAAATGCGATAGTGTTTTTCTTCCTTCCATTTCCACGGTTTTTGAATATGTTGTAGATATTATGAAAAACTAGGCCTGTACGTTTTCTTTTTCAAGAAAATATTAATCGGGAAGAAAAAAAAAAACAAAAGCGGAAACTTACAGACCTAGATATTCATAATATCTACAACATAAATCGTAGAAATCCAATTAGATTTAGCGGGTGAGAAACGTTATCGCGCGGAGCTAAATTTATTATAGACTATTTTTGACAGATACTCGATTTTAGCATTATTTTTGACAGCTACGCGATTTTAGCATCGCTTCACAATCCTCTTAAGATTTACAGAAACAAAGTACACCAGAAGACATGTCAACTTCCAGATAATATATTTTTTTAACATTTTGACGACACGGTGGCCTAGTTGGGAGTGACCATGCCTCCGAAGCCAGCAGTCCTGGGGTCAAATCCCGGTAAGGGCAGATATTGGTGTGATGAGCGCGAAAATTTGTTCCTGAGTCTTGGATGTTTTCTATGTATTTAAGTATGTCTTTCTCTATATAAGTATGTTTATCGTTGTCTAGTATACATAGTATAAGCCTAGAGCTTAGTTTGGGACTAGGTCAATTTGTACAACATTGTCCCCTGATATTTATTTTATTTTATTTTATTTATTTATTATTTAATAACACTACTAATTAATTCGTTTTCAATATACCGTGTGTGGTCTGGAGCAATAAATTGAGGGATCGTTTCCACACCACAAACGTAACAACATTTATTCTACAACTTTTGGAAATAACTTATTGTTAACTTAATATTAATGAATTTAGATTTTCCAAGCGTGCAATGTATTGCGAAATCTACGAAGTTTGTGGGCTGACAGTAGATGTCAACTTGACTATTGGATGGAGTACATTGAAAATCCTATTTAGTTTGTTCAAAAAAATCCCAAATAATAAATTACATATTTTTTTAAAGTTGTAGAACAAATGTTGCTACGTTTTTAGAGTAAAAACGATCCCTCAATTTATTGCTCCTATTACAGGCCACACCCGGTATTGTGTTTTCAATAAAAACATTATTTAGTAGGGACTGGAATCCTGATACACTGGCGGGTGAATCAACTTTTAAAGTCCTCCTTTTCTACACGCTAATAAAAACTTACTAGAATATGTGAGATTGATAATGGTTTACACATGTTTATATTAGATAATCAGATTTTCGGATTTCACTATTCATAATCATAAACCAATTCTATAATTTTGTAAAAACATGGTAACGCAGTGGAAAATGCACGTTTTTCATACAAAACCCGGGGACAACGTCGTCCCCTGCGTTACCTGATATATTTGTGTAAATCATAGAAGAATTTTTAAAATTGTCAGCTAGAAAGTAAGTTTAGTTGTCTGATTTATTCAATATATTGACCACATCAAAAAAAAAAATTGCTTTCTACCAAATTAAGGTGACATAGTGAGACATGTCAAAAATTGGGGAGTACCTTAAAAGTTGATTCACCCTGGCCATGTTTTCTTGGCCAAGTTGGTCCGATCACATCATCATTATCATCGTCTTTGTTCGACATGACCAAGTAGTGTTTGCAACCATAAACCCAATATAGTGTTTTGCAACCAACCAAGTTCTGACTCACTTCTTTATTTCACGAAAATTAACGGAGCCGTTCAAATTAAATTAAAATGTCGAAGCCCTCGGAGCGCGCAGTCGAGGCTTGAACACACTACAAATACTTTTTCATACTTCACATGCAGTTTTATAGGAACTTACATGAAGTTTTCTTTTTAGCTTTGTTTAATGTACATGTATTCAAATTTATGGTTTCACCGACACTCATTTCAAAGAACGTATCACTTCACAGAATTATCATTTCTTTTTCAAACTTTTGTATCATTTATTATGATCACAAACCATATAACCTAGGTTATATTTAAATATATTGTCTGTGTTTATCATTACTAAGGAAGATCTGTGGGTAGCTATTGATCGCGTAGCGTCTCCCCAATTTGACAATTTAATCCAACCCTCCCAAAAAACGCTTTTAAATTTAGTTCCAACGCCATTATTATTGAAATCATGATAAAAAAAAAACATGGGTCCTATTGGCTCTACAATAAAAGTCCTTGACCGTATGAATCGATCTTCAACGCTATAGGTTATGGACCCTTAGACTGCTATGCTTATGTTATACTGTTCGTTATGTCAGAATACAGGTTTAACGAATGCGCGTGCGACGCTTTGCTCAGTACATCCACGCGCACGACCGCGACTACTTACGATTACGACCGCTCCGCGCGAAATTACGCGCCGTAATTTTTATTGTTTTAAAAAGTTCGTTAGTGGCCAGTGACTCTGTTTGTTCGTTGCGTTGGTAAGTGTTTTGTTCTAAATTTGAATGTGGAATCGTATTTTTTTAATTTTCTCCGATGATAAAAGTATCCGAAATGATGTTTTCCTTTCTTATCTATTCAGGTTACGGATATAATTATACTACGAGAGCACTTTACTATCTCTGAAAATATTTACATTGATTACTCACTTTGTTAGTGATGATATTACTAGGCGAGTACGGCAACAATAAATTGAGTAATATTTAAGTACTTGATAGTTTTGAAGTAAACAAACCGGATTATTTCTAAACATTTTTTCCTTAATACTAATGCTGTGACTACGTGGTTTGTCATCACTAACTGTACAAAATTACAAATACATTTTTTTTTAATGAAATTTTAATCTAATACATAATTGATACAAAACATCGAAAACATAAGAACTTTATAAACTCTTTAACATTTAAAGACAATCCCTGATATAATCGTTTTCAACGAACCTAGCAGTGTTTACCTCAACTTACAAAGTGTAGGTACCTATTTTAAAATTATAAATAACACACATTTTTAATTTTCTTTAATATGTTCACATCAACTAAATTGTCAGGATTGGTGTTAAAATGGAACATAAGGTACCTATAGCGTACATACATAGGTACATAACATCACGCCTTCATTCTCAGTGGGCCTAACACGCTGCCACGGGGAAATATTTCACATAGGCTCGGGACTTTAATTCGTCTATTACAAAATACCAACGTAAGAATAAGTAGATAAGGTTTAAAATAAAAGTGTTTTGTGTGACTTGAGTCCTTTTATTACTATGCAACTTAAACCCCGGGTGGCTGTCATTTTAATAATTTTATACTAATATTTGACACTAGTTCCCGTTTGACGTCATTTGACACTAGTTCCCGTGGCAGCGTGCTAAGCCGATGAAGTGGGAAAGGCAGAGCTACGGAGTTACCATCAAGTCTAAAAAACTTGTTGATCATTCTGTTAGGTACCTACCTACCACATGGTGCACAATCAGGTTGAGATGTTTACCAGTCTATTAGTCGTTTGGTTGCCAGGTTAGAACAGTGCTACAGAGTAGTACTGCTACTCCATGTCGTAAGAGGCGAATAAGGGCTTGTAGTACTGTTAGGCGATGGGATTGTGACCTGTCACTAATACACTGGTTAATGGTAGGTATTATCGAAAGTCCGAAAATATTTCTCATACCATTTTACATCGTAATGATCACTCTTCATAATCAATGTGAATCATAACTATTTTACATTAATAATTATAAATTTTACTGGTTTCATTTTGACAATCATCATAAGGATATTTTTAATTTTGACAAGATTGTAATGCAAACTTATATTGTTTTTGTTTTTCATAAAATAACTAAACTAAAGTAACTAAA
The DNA here is from genome assembly GCA_949316455.1 of Acleris holmiana. Lineage (NCBI taxonomy): Eukaryota > Metazoa > Arthropoda > Insecta > Lepidoptera > Tortricidae > Acleris > Acleris holmiana. Next base: position 2,897,691 of record OX438766.1, read on the forward strand.
CATTTATTATCAGGATTTGAAAAATATCCAACTGTTAAATAAGGTTAGGTTAGGTTAGGTTTGTTTCATAAACCTTCTAAAACAGAACGGTTTCAGTAAAACTCACTTTAGGAGTTGCGATGATTATGTTATGGGTTTACATTCATCTGGCATAACTTTTTTTGGTAAACCATCACTTAGCATAATCATCATTTGGCATAGTCTTTTATTTCAGAAACCGTATACTTTTCAGGATTGTTATAAAATAAACCTAACCTAACCTAATGGGCTCTATGCAATGCTATTTTAAATAATCCTGAAAAGTATACGGTTTCTGAAAAAAAAGACTGTATGCCAAATGATGACTATGCCAAGTGATGATTATGCCAAAAAAAGTTATGCCAGATGAATGGTAGATTAAAAATATATAATATATTTTTTTTTAAAGTAAAGGTTTTTTATTTATTATAAACCCTGTATTAATAACATGAAATAAACTATACTGAATAGGCGCCTACTACAACTATATTAACGATTGTTTATGTTTACTTGCTGCCTGTCTCATCACAGCTTTTCAAGATCTCGAAGCTACAGTGTTGGCCAATCTGGTCCACCAATAATTAAATACAGTGAAAGATTTGGAGTTTTCCGCTTGCATTTTTATATTACGACCATATCTATCTACCTCGACAAAAAGCAAGAAAATATCGCTTGCCAGTAATGCAATTTATATCGACAGGAATCAGGCTCGACATTAATAGTGTGAACTTTCTAAGTTTTTTGTAAACTTTTCCGTGGCCGATTTTAGCGTGCTCGTTTTGATCTTTAATATATACGTTTACCTAGACAATATCCCAAAATCTTAAATTCCCGGTTGCTTAGCCCTTATCCTGGTTATACCAGATCTTGATATCTTTGATTTTACTGCTGTAACAATAACAGATGTCAATGATATTTGCTCAAATGTCTTGTTTATCTTATTTATGTTTTGAGCGGTCGCAACTATACGTAGTCCTCCTGTTATGTACTTAAAATTTCGTTTTTCTGTTTCTATAAAACATTAAATAATTCTGTTAATACTTGTTTTTTTTAGATTCCTTTTCAATTAAATGATACATCGTATGCGTTTTCCCGTGACATTCATAGTATAGAACCAGTCTGTTCTCATCTAGTACTTGTTCCACTTGCTTTATTGTTGAAAACAACCGAAATAGTACGTGACTCCCGGCTTATTTAAAAGATTTGACATTGACTGTTGATACGAGAGTTGGTTTAACCTTTTTTAGACCAATTTTGACCAATTTTGATTGTGAAAATTGTCTCTAGGTACTTCTGGGACAGCCTTTATGAGGAAAAAATGTATGATGAGTGATTTATAAATACAAATCGGTAGTAAAACGAAAAACAGAAGCAGGAATTTTATGTGAGCCGATATTAACCTGTTTTTGGTGCATGCAGTCCTTCGTCCTATACATATAAAAGCTAGATTTTTCATACACTGCGCATTAAGAACGGTAATAACTTAAGCATGCGAAAACTGTTGAAACATCAATATAAAACCAGCCACAAAAAAATATTGTCAGTAGGAAAAAATCACTTAACGTGTGATCTTCATAGATTTTCGCGGGCATGCCACCACATCGTCTGACATCATAGTATGACCACACAGCTTAATACTTAAGCATCTCCAGTTGTGTTACACAAATTCACTCTTATTATTCGCAATTCAAATCGATCGACGGTTACACGCCGCCATTATCATGACAAAGGCGCGTGAGCAGGATCCACGGCTCGCTGATTCCAGTTCGAGAGTCGTTGAACTTGAGCGCCATCTGCCGAACGCGGGAGATCATCACATCAAATAATAGCTCTTTTCCGTTGGCGTTTGAAAAGATAAATAGGGCGTAACGAGTGTAACGAAATTTATGGCATTGGTGGGGCTTTTCAATGGATCGTTTTTTACCCCCGACAAAGGGTTGTTATAGTTATACGAACACATGGTTGTGAGAGGTGATGGCTGAGATAGGCGTCATACCCGTGAACGAGTGCTGTTTGTGGGGTCCGGTCTGTTCACGTTTGCAAGGACTGGTTCTTCAGTCTATTATTCTAGTTATGGCTTTTGACGTAGAGACCTCGTCGTGTACGACCCCCTAGACTCATTATTTTTAGTTTAATGTTATTAGCCTTACATTTGTATTGTTTTTTTTTTGTTCTAGCTTTAATAATTATTATTAATTACTTTATTAAGTACTTGTAATGTAACTTACTTTTAAGTATTACTGTACTTTATGTTTAAAATAATAACCTTCTGCTGGAGTTTCTTGGCGCGTCTTCTCCGCACTAAGTTACTTTTTCCATACTAAGAAATCCCTGCGTTTGTTTTTCACGTAAGTAGTATGGAAAAACAAACTTTGTGCGTTTACTCAAAAAGTTGTCATGAAAGAAAACTGAGCATGTAGCTTTAAAAACTTCCTTAGTTCATAGTGATTCTAACCATGCAAGAAACAACGAAAAAAAAAAGAATTAATACATGAACTTAGGGGTTTTTCGTAACACGGACATAAGGAAAAATGACAAAAAATCCGATTAAAAGTCCAAATATCTCGAAAACCGTGCGACTTTTTACTAGACCTATTTTAGCTTTTTCATAACGTCCTAAGTGCCCTCCATCCGTAATTCAAGGATTATCCACTCATTACCTAACACCCTGTATATTTGGCGCTTTCGTTTTAAGGCTCCTTCTTTAGTTTTAATTCTATGCTCGGCGCCCTCTTTTAAACGGGTTTAAGTTGTCCAGTCAGAGCGTATAAGTCATAGTCAGTCATCTAGTCATTGCGATCATTGGAGCTGGCCGAGTTCGGCTTAGCTGATTAACAAAGCCATTATCACCTATTGTAAAGTGTGGCCACAAAAATACGGTTAGAAATAGAAAGTAGTAACTGCAAACACCTTGACACGAAAAGCGTCTTTAAGTCTTAGAATGGAAAGTTTAAATTAAAATGAAGGGCATATTGATATTGATACGTTTGTTTTTGAAACAGCAGTCAAGAATACTAAACGACTTGCAAGTGAATACAGTACCAAACACGACTTGATACTTGAAAACTAAATAAATAATGTTTAGAGATAAAGTAAAGCACCCGTTGACAAATGTTTGCACAGGTAGGGAGATATTATTATTAAAAATTTCACTTTTGCGTAATGAGTACCATTGTGGAGGGGTTGTTTACCCAATTCTTATTTTGGCGGGAAGAAGTCAGTCGCTTATGTGATGTTATTTGTGACTTCACGCAAGATGTTATTATCCGCATAGTAGAAGACTTTTACACAAAAAAAAAGTCACAGTTCAAATGATATATCAAGAATTGACTAAAGATGGAGCCGTTTATACAATCAACATTTTCGGACGTGAATTCATAATGAGCTAGCTTGATCAGCGGATCAATAAGAAACTGTTTAAGAGAATAACCTCTAGTAACACGGATAGCGGTGACGCGAGGCGTGAAAGCTAAATGTAATGTAAGATGTCGTACTAGAAAAGGCATATCGACGGTGTTACTGCAATACCGCGTAACTACCCAATTCAATATGTTGCAAAATGCACCTTATTTACTTACTTGCTAAAGTGTATTTTGCGCCTTATTTAATTTGTTAGTTACGAGCTATTGCAGTATCACCGACGATATCGGAAGCGGTTTTAGTATTGGACCGATATATGGATGCGTTTTACTGACTAGGTCTCATTTCTGCCCTGTAGACAAATGGCAGTAACTAAGAAGGAGAGGATTGAATCTGCTTTGGCTATTGAATTTGAGATACTGCGTATTGCTTTATGACAGCAGATTTTTCTTCGTTAAACTCAGACCAAACGAGAGGGGTGGTAAAAGTTGGACGTCCATATTTGTCTATCTGTGTGTCTGTTGGAGACTTCGTAGCTACCAAACGGATGGACATATTGTAATGTTTTTTAGGGTTCCGTACCCAAAGGGCAAAAACGAGACCCTATTACTAAGACTGTCTGTCACCGGCTGTAAGTAGGGTATTATTGGGGATTCTGGATCATTTGTCCTCGCTGCGCTCGGATGATCCAGAATCCCCAATAATGATCCAGGATCCCCAATAGTTTCCATCGATCAGTGATTCAGAATTCCATAAACTCAACAGGTAGTGACCTAACGAATGACCTGTCAATCCTTCAATGGTAAATTTGCATATCCTCGCCTCGTTCATTCGACTGATACTGTCGAAATGTAGATACAAAAATGTCTATAACAAAATATTTTGTAAAGAGAAGCAAAACCGGAGTGCCGTATAATTCAATTTTATATTACTTATATTTTTGTTTACGGCACTCCGGTTTATTTTTCATAAATTTATTTCTTTGTTTAGTCAATTTTGTTTATTCATCTTTGTTCCTGTTAACACTTTCCACACAACCATTGCTGTACTAATGTTATAGGATAGTCCCGCTAACAGTTTTCTGGAGTGGCCGATTCCATACTAATTGTTTAAGGACAAGGTGGTCTTTCGATACTAGAACGCTGATCTATATATGCGAGCGATCGTAAAACTTTGATAGCACGATTTAAAATAAATTCTCCATGTTTGCTCTCTTTCAGCCATTTTCATGATATACTCGTATGTAGCCCCATTATCCTTCTTAACCTTACTTTTGGTTTGATTAAATTTTATTAAAATTGACATTAGTAATTGACGTTGTCGTAATTCAATAAGTAAATACTATTTGATTTGAGAACTCAGGGTTAATTACCTTTATAAGATAATAAATAAAAAGAATTTATAAAACATGTTTATTTAAACACCATTTTCTTAAACAAGTTACATTTCTTAGCGCGCATACAGTTGGATGATATATACAGTTAAACACATCACTTGACAATCTATATTCTTCGTACAAACTTAACAATTTAGGACAGTTCATATCTTCCAGGTTAATAACATCATTATGATCTAAAATAGTTTTAAGCCAGGTAACTTTTTCCAGACCCTTACATAAAATCGTCTTATCAATCAGAAACTCTTGGATATACATTAAATATTTTTCGTAAGGTATAAATCCATCATTCCAATTAATTTTTCTGTTTCTCTGTATCCACGATACTTGTTTACGTTCGGTTGGAGAGAGATTGTGCAGTGGGCAAGGTGGTAGAATAAGTAGGTGTAGTAATTGTTCATTAACAGCTATTGCAACTTCTTTGACAATGAATGAATAGTTGTCCGTTTTAAACCCCTGCACATCAACTATTGCTGTCGACATCATGTCAACTTTCTAACAATATTACTCAAAGGTCTGTACTCCACCAAACGATCGTTAATAATCAAACAGTAAGCACTAGTGTTATCCGGCAAATCCTTTTCTGTTTCGATTTCTAAACGAACGTCAACAGGTCCAGTTTTTAAATGCTCATTTTGCCTCGAACAATCAATCACATATAATGGAGCTTTTTCCTTAAATTGTATAAGATCAAGCAGCGGATCTATAGGAAGGTTATAATACGACTGACGAAATCTCGCATACATATCGTATAATATACTGTATTTGTACTCATCAAATTTCAAGTTAAGACTATCGTATGGATAATAGTATGAATTTAAAAATAAAGTCACATTTTTAAGATTACAATGATCAAATACAGCGCTATCGTTTAATTTGTTATTTTTTCTATTAGTTTGCAATCCAAAAATTACATACCGAGGCTTTTCTAGTTGCGAAGTGGTTTTTATAGACCATGTATGTTTGGTTGTTTTTGGTAATAATGGATATTCATATAAATCCCAATTTCTAAACGCTATTTGCATAGGTTTATCTTTTTCTAAATGTTTAAGCAATGCAAGCCTTTGATGATCTGAAACTTTAACATGCGGCATGCGCCATTGAACTTTATTTACCTTAACTTCCACTGAATCATCTTTTTCGGTTACAACACCATTAAGATTTGTACTACTTCTATTTAGTATTAGTTCATGTTTACTATTAATAACTATTTTCTTGTAATCCTCCGCAAAACCTAATAGTTTATTAAGTGGTAAAAGAATACTAAATCTTCCACTGTGATCATCAAATCCGTCCACGTTCCAACCCCACATTGCAGCAGCTTTACTTTCTCCACCATTCATTGAGACTAAAGATTTCATTGTAGTAGTGATTCCAACATTTCTAATTCGATCTATTTCAATCCCATTCATTTCATATCTAATATCTTGAAAAAGAAATGATATAGCGTTATTTGTCAACTTAACATTTTTCACTTTTTTTACACCACTCACGTCTTTAGCTGTTATAGAAAAATATCCTTCTATGTATAACGCGCTAGCTGAAGGTAATACGTATATATCTTGCTGATGGATAGGTATTCGTATTTCATCATTTTCATTAAAACTGTTATTGTATGGGTTATAAGTATGGATTTCATAACTTTCAATTGAATTGTCGAATTGCGGATCGTCGGTTATATGGAGGATGCTCATATTTTTAATCCAAGAGCGCGAAGAAACTCTTTATTACTTTTTGTTATTGCTACAACCTTTTTGCGTCTAGTTCGTCTGACGTTGCGCTTGACAGTGGAGTTAGAACGACTTTGTCTTTGTATTTTGTTACAGATATCATCGTTAAAAATTATCATTTTGACTTTCGCAAGTGAAGACTTATATTAATATTTTCGTTATTAAAATTAATTAGATTTCCCTGTATATCTAATATTTTCACCGTAATTGACGAAATATGTTTCTTCTTTAGAGGAAAATATATTATATTTTTAGGTACTTCAATTACTTGATATCCGGGCGGACTGTTAAGCACGAATTCATGAATTATATGTGTAGGCAAACCGTTCGTATAGGAACCTTGGACAAGATCACATTCGATCCGTATCACAGACGCAGCAATAATGCATACAGGGTTGACTGATTCATGCCATTTATTTGGATCCAACATCTCTGAGAACCCTAATAATGCACCTACACTATTTTTTACCTTAAAATTAATCGGTTCGCTGCAAAAAATTGAACATTTAGAAGTATTGTTGTTAGGAACGATTTTAAACTGACAATTGTTCATATTACTTTTTAAATATTCATATAAATCAGACAGGTCATATGCGCCGCAAGGAATTTTAATATCCTTCTGTTTACCGTAAGCGAATACATTGTTGCTGTCAGTAATATTAGGTATTGAATTAAATGTTGAAAAATACAGTAAGCCGCACTCGTAATCGTCTTCTAATATTAAATGAGTATTTAATTCTGATCGAAGAATGGATTCATTTCCAGTGATTGTGAATGTAATAGACATTGTTATTGACTAAAATGTTTTTTTAAAGTGTAAGCTATTTATGAAGATCCCAAAATGAGTTTAAAAAGTCTATACACAAGTGGCCGCAAATGAAAGGATGAGTTTTTTGCTTGTTAACGTAATTATAAAAAATATTTAAGCCAACATATTTTAAAAATTCTTCAGGTGGTTTTAAATTACCATAACTGTCGAAATATTCGATATAATTATTTAATTTTGCATAGGCTACCCAATGAGTGCCAGAATTCCGGGAACTATCAAGATTAATAATTCCGCATTCTTTTTTTAATGGACGTTTTGGCAACTGATCTCGCATGAAAACTCCTCGAAAATTGGGAATTTCTTTGCAATATTCGAGAATGTCGATGTTAGTTAACGCTCGTTTAGGTAGCCTCTGCATTAGTTTTTTTTATTTTTAAAATAAATTCCTAATCCATTCTTGTGCTCTTTGAGATGCAACCCTCTTCCTAAATTTAATTCTTCCATTTTTTGATTGTGCCTCTTGAGTTCTTGAAAACGTTGTTTAGCAGACTTAATAGCTTCTACCGCTCTAGCAATACCAGCTGCGCCACCTGCTAAACCACCTGCAGCAGACAATCCGGCAAAAATGGGTATTAGGGGCAAAACTCCTCCAACTTTTGGCACAGGTATCACCCGGGGAATGTTTACTGAAGTATCTGAATCCCTCGTCAATTCTCGTGCAACAGCAACTGCTAACTCAATAGCCGCTTTTTTACATGTAGGTTTTAACTTTTTAATATGTTTTTTTGTAAGAGAAACAATATTTTTGAAAGTGTTTTTAAAACCAGCGCCAGACTTGGCTTTCTGTGAGGGAGTGAACACAATTTTTTTCTTGTTTTTTCCATTCGATTTAGGTTTTGACCCTACCATTTTTGTTGAATTGTAAATAAATTATTAATAAATAAGTTATTTTTTGTTTCGATGAAATACTCTGTCCAGTTTCAAGTGCGCAATTAAAATGCGCTTAAACTATGATGTTTGCTGCTTATAAGATTTCTGTTTTATCAATCCAACTATTTTCTTGCGAAGGTAGACCTAACCATTTTACATATAATTTTCGACCATTTTTCTTCAATACTTTTTCTACAAGATAAATGTTCTTATATTTAGGTTTTTGCAATTCGTGAGCATAAAATGATCCTAAGATGGGTCGATGTCTAGCATCTTCTATGATAAACGTTATTGGGTTTGTGTTTTGTACTTTCGTAATAGTAAATATTTCAGTTGACCAATTGGGAGTATATCCTTTTTCAAATGTTCCTTTATATTTGCTTATACGAACGGAATCTCCGACTGCAAATTTATTTTTTTCCTTTGTTGAACTCCTCTTTAATAAAAGCTTTTTATATTTCTGTAATACAGCATCCTTATTATTTTCACTGACTTCAATTGGTTTAAGAGCTATTGTTCTATGTATCGTATTATTATATTCATTAATTGCTTCCGAAAGTGTGTTTCCTATCCATTTATAGTTTCCTTTTAAACTAAATTGCTTGTACAATTTATTCTTAAAAGTCCTTATGAATCTTTCCACTATAGATGCTTTTTTAGTAGAGTATGTAGAGTAATGGTTTATTTTATGTAACTCAAGTAATGATTTTATTTTTTTATTATAGAATTCAGTTCCTAAATCAGTTTGCAAGTTTTTGGGTATTCGATTTTTTTGGAACAAATCACAAAAAGCTTGAGTTATATATTCCTTACTCTTTTTTTTTAATGGATATACCCATGCATACTTAGAAAAAGTATCAATAATGGCTAAAATATATTTAAACTGTAAATTATTGTTTGAAACAGATTGCATATCAATAAGATCAGCTTGCCATAAATCATCTATATCTTTCATCACTACATGTCTTCGAGGAAAGTTTTTCCGCGCTTGTTTATGTATTTCGTTTACTACGATTGCTTTACTCATTTCTTGTATTTGTTCTTAAATGAAACTGTTTCAATACTTTGTTGCAGGCTATTTACTTCTGTCTCTAGCTGAGCTAATGTTTGATTAATTAATTTTATTTTATTAAACAATTTATCTGCAGTATTGTCAACATACTGTTTTGTGGCGCAGTCCTCTGGATCGATAGGCTTTCCAATATGTTTAATTATCTTATTTTTTGCATCAAAACTATCGGTAACATTTATGAAAGCCAAGGGAGGTTCATTAAAATTATTCATTTTATGCTTTTTTAACACATGGTGTCCAAACTTATCTACATTCATGTTCAACCAACACAATGAGACTGAATCAACAGTTGGTTCTGAAGTCTTTTTATTCCTTAATGATGTCTGCTTCTTTTAGTTCTTCTATAATCGAAATTATTTCGTTATCATGGTTAGTGTTGCCAGCATCTTTAGAAGCAATTAAAATTTTTAAACGTTCAATCAACTCATTAGGATCATCCCAATATACAAAATCCGTATTTGAATTATATTTTTTTAAGGAAGGCAGATTACCACCTTGCTTTGCCGTGCTGGATTCTTGAAATAGGGGTTTAATAATTTGACAGTATTTCATTCCTGAATTACCTTGTATCTGACCTTGAGGACTAAAACCTCTCTTATGGACATTAGTGTGCACCAAAATATCTTTATAGGTTATTTTATCCTTTTCATTTATTTTGTCGCAATTCGGTTTACTTTGAAATAAAAGCTCTTTTAAACCTGGCGTTAGTTCATAACTTTTATCATTTACATTAATCGTAGATATTTTATTAGGAGAATTCTCCCCATAAGATTTAAGCGTTGCAGGTGAATTTCCTATCATAAGTGTTTCACCGTCATGTCTTACTCCAAAGGCAACATTAAAAGGTTTATTTGGGACTTGCAAATAAGAATCGACATCCTCAAAGCTTTTTACTTTTGCCACATTATTTTCCATTTTCGTAGGAGTTTTTATTTCAAGTATGTTGGGAATATTTATTTTATCCTTTTTGATACAATCCGCGTTTACATCATTTGATAATATATTTTTGTTATTATGCTTATTTTCATTATAAGATGTTATTTGCTTAGAAGAATTATGAAGAAACATCATGGTTTCTAGCGGATCGGTTAATGGTTTCAAAATCTTCTTATTTTTTAATTCTAAATCATCCTCCTCTTGCTGCATCTTCTTTAACTTATTTTTAATATTCTTTACAGATTTAATTAATTGTGTTTTTATGTCTGTCTCCATGGCAAATCAATAACGCGGTCTAAAAAGACCCCCGATGTTTCTTAATGTTATAAGTAAAGTGATTTTATTTTAGTCATCATTTATATTTATTCAAATTTTACAAAAACATCGAATGACTTTCTATATCGACCATTATTTAATTTACAATCTTTGTTAATTATAAGACACGCATGTGAATCTTTCCATATATTTGCGGCAAGCGATTTGAATTTTTCCCAACTAATGTCAGAATTTACGTGCTCACGATAAATATGTTTTAAATTGATATCGTCTTGTTTAAAAATTATCAAAAAATTAACATTGTCTCGTATTAATTGCTTTGGCACTTTAGAGTAAGTCTGCGTTAAATAAAAACAGTCTATTCCTTTATGTCTGCCCATACAAAAGTAATTACGAATATTAGTCTGGTTTTCGCAAGCTACGTCATCAAAGATAAATATTGAATTGGGCATCGCCTCATGAGGAGAGATTACCTCTTTTTCATCGTGGATCATAAACAGTTTAATTTCGGGTATTCTTTTAAGAACTTCCTCTAAAAATCTATATTTAGGTTGAAAAGTTGTTTTAGAGTAAATGTAGACATTTCGAAATTTTAACCCATTTTCATGAAGCAATAAAGTTAAAATTATATTTGTTTTTCCACAATTTGATGGTCCACATATAATACATCGTATAGAGTTGGGAAGAAGCATACTATGTCTGTTATTATAATTAGTGCAATGTGATCCATCACTTATTTTGCTGATTTCTATTGACACAGGCTGTTTAATAAATTTCATTTCGCCTTCTGTTCAGTAATTTAATATAATATCAAATAAATACTTGTAATAATATAATCATCCTAAATCAATGAATTATCTTTGTAAGTCTTTATCATTTCTCTAATTACACATTCCTGTCTTATATTAGGCGAAGAATATTATACACCGAGATCTAAATTGCTGCTACTCGAGCGTCAGTCGCAGTCGACATTTGTCTCGCTTCTAACGTGGGTCCAGCGTATTTAAAATATATAGGTAATTAAATCTATTTTTTATTGCTTCATCCAGTTATGTTGGATTTATTGCCATTTTTATTAAATAAAAACTTATGACACTTTTATATTTCAGATAATTATGGAAGACAGCACGCAGAATGATCGACTTGATTTTGGCAGCATATATGATGTCAGCCCCGTTTTCCACGATGTGCCGGAGGATCATCCTTTTTATTATGCTCAAGACGTTGACGGTTACATGGAAAAAGTGGAAAAAAAGCGGCAAGAGCTTTTAGCCCGTAGAGAAAACATGTGTAACGCAACCGTAACGCGAGAGCCTGACGCTCCGCGGGACAAAAGGGAGTTGAAAGCATTAAATACCAAATCGGGTATTAATAAAAAGGATCGTAGTAGAAAAGGATCATCATTTGTAATTAAAAATAACATTCGCAATGGACGATATTTAATTAAAATAAACATTGAGACAATGGACGAGTGTTACAGTGATCGTTCAGTTAGTGCGCAATATCTCGTGTGTGATCCGTATGATGAAGTGTTGGACAGCACAGAAAATGTGTTAAAAAAAATTATGAAAAAACTTGAAAGTGATTAATTTCGGTGTTAGTTATATATGTATAATTGTGACTTATTTCTATTATATCTCCATGTTTATTTTATATTATAGTTCTGAATTATAAAATCAATTTATGCCAATTATATTGTTATTTACTTACTTTGTAGAGCCAATTAATATAAGTTATTGTCAACGAAGTTTGAATTAAGGAAGAAAAATAGTAATTATTATTATTTTTCTTCCGTAATGTAATTAATGTAGCGTTGTTTTAATTTTATCATAAATTTCTTTAATTTATGTTTATTTATAAATAATTTGGCGTTATAAATATGTTATTTTTTGTCTCATTAAGTGTAAATTAGTAAAGACAATGGTTTATAAGAAGTCTGCCTGCTATTTAATTATTATTGTTGTACTTTCACCTTATTAAGTTTAATATTATTATCAACCTTATTTTAATAAATGATGTTCATATAGAATGTGGAACTTATTTTACGTGCAACCAAAGTTAAATAAACAGAGATAACACGTTATAACATGTCATGATTTGTTTCCTCTGCAACAGTATTGTAGCGGAACTACAAACCGACATTAAATTTTTATTATTTAACTTGGGTCATACACTAAGAAGATAAAGTCGAATTGCGCGCACGCCGCGTCAGCAACTCTTTACGTAGCCACATTCCTACGCGCTGAGCCAAAGTTAAACAAGCAGGGACAACTCGTTTTAACATGTTATGACTTGTTTCTCTGCAACAGTATCAAATTCCTTGTCTGAATCTCAATTATAACGAAATAAAAGAATAGCAACTTTGTTTAATTAAATTCTTAAAGTTAATCAATATTTCAGCCACTCTATTGGTGACGTGGCTGGCTTAGTTGGTAGAGACCCTGCCTACGAAGCTAGCGGTCCCGGGTTCGATTCCCGCTCAGAGCAAATATCTGTGTAATGCATGCATGAGTATTTGTTTCTGAGTCTGGGGTGTTTTCTATGCATTTAAGTATTTTTTTCTTTATATAAGCATGTTTATCGTTGTCTAGTACCCTAACACAAGCCTAGAGCTTAGTTGGAACTGGGGTAAATTTGTGTGAGGTTGTCCCATTTAATAATTTTTATTAATGGCTCCTCACTCTATATTGTCTGATTGTTTCCCTGTTGCTAACGTATTATCAACGTTGTGATAGCTCTTATTGACTTGACAGTAGAAGCGATCGAGTCATGATAATACGATTGCAATAGGTGTAAAACTAGCGTAACTCAAAATAAAAAAAGCCAACTTATTTTAAATCAAGAGTGCGTCTTGAAATATGGAAATATTAATAGTTTTGAGTTAGGCGGGTTTATTACTAAGCACGTGATTAATTAGCTGGCGGAGGTAAATGAAAGAAAAACAATAGGCATACATTCATCATTTATTGTTTTTATAAAAATAATAAAAATGTTACAATTCACACGTTTGCATTAAATTTCTATTACTTTACAGTGCTGCCACATTAAAATGCTAATTTGTAATGTCCCCAAGGCAAAGTCGAAACATTATCTTCTAATACACACCTTTTATCATCATCCCTTGTAAGAACTAGCTTATTGATTTTTTGCGTGAAAATTTTATGATTTTTTGATTTTATTACACACATATTATCTCTAAAACATTCATTTTGAAATAATGCATTTTTGTATTTATTAATATTAAGTTTTTTTGTAACACACTTTTTTATTCCCTTTGCTTTCCTGATTGTTGAAATTTGGGTATCTATGCAATATAGTTTTGCTCTCAAACCTACAAATTCCTTCACGATCTCACCCCCCATTTCGTCTTTAAAATATCCTGGAATTTTACAGTTCACTAAGGGCATATTAAATATGTTGCTAGCATCAAAATTGCTAGTATCAAAATACTTTATGTGTGTTTTGATATCTTCATAGAAATCTTCTGTATGAATTAAATACAAAAGACTATCAGTGTCCGTATAACAAAGATGAATTTTATTTTTATAAACACGTTTCATCACATCATAATGAAAGCGATACAAATGACTTTTGGCTATTTCTAGAATAGAGAAACCCACGTATATGGGTCGATCTAAAACGATTTTTGTCTGTTGCAACTGAATTGCTACTAATGAATCAGATATAACTGCCAAGTTTTTGAAGTTGGGAGCACTTATGTATTTTTCCGCGCCGCAAAATTTATTTGTGTTATTTGAATGATCTTTCCAGATATTAACAAGTTTTACATCAACCTGTTTTCTTTTATTTTCAATCGTTTTGCCAAATATTGAATTGTTTTGCTTTTTGAAAAAATCCCTTTCATAATCTGAGCTAGCATTTTGTCTCAAGGTGGTATTTAAAGATATGTATGGTTCTAAAAAGTTACTTTGATCGAAAGCTAAAACTTTATATGTTTTTAACAAAACAAGACCATTTTTCAAACATTCTTTTAAATGCATGTAGTGAATAATGTATCTATGTTTGTCGTAGAGGCTAGCAATTAATTTTTTATTTTTGCTTCCTCTAGGAGCAAATTTTTCAGCTGCAAATGGCATATCTGAATGAGACTCATGAAGTTCAACAGGATAGTGAAGGTCGACTTCCAGTATAAAACCGGTATCAGAATCGCGTGACTGTTTTTCAACGTTAAAGTTTGCTAATTCATCATCGTTAAGATACCTGAAATTTCCTGTTGGCAGATGCTGCATCATTGCATATCCATATAAATTTACACAGTCTAAATAGGCTAAAAAGCTATTCGGCTCGTTAATGTTAAAATCTGGAAGATATTTATTATTCGCCTTTGCGTATCTATGTGAACATTGAGCAAGACCTCCTCTTATTCCGTTTTCCAGCATTTGATACATATCTATATCGGAGAGTAGATCCAATTTTACTTTTGTGTATAATAACATAGCATCCCAACTTAATGATGGTGACGATACGTAATATCAGGGATCAAGATTGTAGTATTTAAGGCTCATGCTTCGAAATTTTTCAAAAACGTCACATAGAAGAAGCACATCACATTTCAAGTATAAATCTGTATATTCTCCTAAGTTTTTAATAGCAAAAGTTTCCCAAACATGTAAGGCATGATTATAATCCTCAGAAGATACAGATTCTGATGAGAGTTTACTAAAAAAATTGGAAGCCTGAGGCAACTGGGTTTCTTCATAACGTTGCCAAGAGTTTATATAATCGTAACAATAGACACCCTTTCTTCGCACTATATCAAACTTGGCCCCATCTCCAAAAAATGATTTTAAATGTTGGAAATCATCT
Organism: Acleris holmiana; assembly: GCA_949316455.1. Taxonomy (NCBI): domain Eukaryota; kingdom Metazoa; phylum Arthropoda; class Insecta; order Lepidoptera; family Tortricidae; genus Acleris; species Acleris holmiana. Next base: position 2,913,005 of record OX438766.1, read on the forward strand.
TTTTTCATTGTATTTACTAAATTGTCTAAACTTGAACTCAAAAAGTTGAAAGAATCAATAAATTTTAATTGAGCTACATTTTGCTGGTCTATTGGAATGAACTTCGTAAACGAAATATACTTTTCTTTATTTTTTGGGATAAGGTTTATTCGACCGCATACGTTTGTGAGTTCATTAATAAACAAATGGCAGTCATATCCGGAAAGGTTATGAAAAATTATTGGTATAAATGGGCAAGGTTTTGAATTTAAATTACAACTATTGTGAGCGGGCCCTCTATATCGACCTGTGAAGTGATCATGATCCTTTACAATGTTATCACTAGATGAAAACTTGTCTTTACAAATATGACAAGCAGTGCTAGTTTCAAATGATAGCTGTTCCTCTAGCGTAAGCGGAATCATTGGTTTGCTGACAGATAATATTGAGTACAATCGCTGCACATCATTACATATAGACTCCACAAACTTTTTCGAACAGTTGGGACCGCGATAAGAAACATAGTCGTTTAAATAAGGCTCGCTTCTACAACAAATGTAATATGCAAAGCAAGATGCCTCATGCAATTGAATATTTTCCACGTACATAGATTTACTTTTATCTGAATACTCTCGTAATAAGCTTTCGAAGTCACCATAGATCACAATAGGCACCTCCTGAGTTCTTTCAAAATTAGAAAAAAAAAGTTGTGTATTTGCCTCTGGTAAAACAGTTTGTACCCCTGCACAACTATGCTGAATTAATTTTTCCTCTGTTGAAAAATATAAAAAACAATCTTCACACAAATGTATCTTAGATTTATGTTTAGTTATTTGTTTGCGAACAATTTTCTCAAAGTTTTTTATTAGGCAAAAGTGTGCCTTACTATTTTTAGTTATTAATAACAAGTTGATGTGCTGTAATTTACGATTAGCGGTTTTATATAAAGGGCCCATAACACTACCATTTTTTGTTAAACCATAGATGTTAAAACTAATATCAGTATTGTTGGCTTCGAACCACCTTATATCAGAGATGCTTGGTGGAAATGCCATGCCGGAAGTGTTTAAAACATTTTGGTATTTGGGATAAGATGAGACTCTGTTTGAGTTAACCTTGCTAGGATACAAGTGAGCCATTATAGACCATATAAAACAGTGATTATCCTCATTATTTATATTCAAACAAGCTTTTGTATTAGCAATATGTTTTGGTAATGGTATAAACGATCCAGCTCTCAAAGGATTGTATTTTACTATGTTTATCTCTAAGTGACTAACTGATTCGATTGTCCATCCTGATTCCGAGAGCTCAAATTCCGCACATTTAGTAATTAGTACATCAGCAAGTGATTTATATAATGATAAAACGTCTGTACTCTGCAAAACTATATCGTATTTAGTGTTAAATGACTTAATGGAACTTTCACTATTTTTTGGCAAACAATACTTTACGAAAAGTTCCAAATTAACTTTGAGTGAGACATGCTTTTGTAATGAATCTTTAATAAGTTGTTGTGCTATATAAGAGTTTTCACATAAAAATGAATCTGGGGTAATATTCGTATTTGAGGGATTGACTTTATAACTAACAATTCTACTCCGAAAAGCATTAGCTATTATATAAACGTTTTCAAGCCGCGTACTTAACAAACTATTAGACTTGTGGATATTAGTCTTTTTATGTGCTGCTAATTTTGGAACGGAAACATTACATACATCGCAAAAGAACATCTTATACTATTTTTGTTCTATGTAAGACGTGCTTTGTTTTGTAATAATTACATTTGTTGAAAACCGCAAAAGTTTTAAATTTGCCTTTAAACCGACTGTAAAGTAGCAGATTACAATAAACACATAACTAAAATTAGTTAAAAAGTATTTGACGGGTACAACACAGGCTGCACGCCTTTATACTCTTCTTTAGCAGCCTGAGCAACTTGTCTGACCGCTTTGAAAACTGGGCTATTATTATTTACAGCCCCTTTATATGTGAAAAAGGCATGTTTCCACCTGGTTGCTTCCGTCGCTACCGGCTCAAGCTCCCGCGTGGTGAAGACTCGGAGTTCGACGTAGTACTCCCCGCGCCGGCTGGGATCTCGTTGCAGCGTGTACCCGGAGCCCGTCCTTCTTGTCAAAAAATTACGTAGCGGAGCGGCCCTGATCGGTTCCTCTTCGTCACCCTGAAATTATTTAGCAACCTTATATTATTCACCTTTATAAATACAATTAAGAAAATCACTTAAATTATTAAAAAAATCCAGCGACAAACTGTTATCATGACCGAGGTCAGTCCAACTGAAGTCGGTTTAAAGTTGGGTAAAAACAGTTTTAATGAAATCATCATAATAATAAATCAATCTTACACAAATTGACCTAGCCAATAGTTGAGAACAAATACTTGCGCTCATCACACAAATATCTGCCCTTACCGGATTTGAACCTGAGACCGTTAGCTTCGTAGGCAGGGTCACTACCAACTAAGCTATAGTATCCTCGAAGTATGTTTTGATAAACAATCGCGCATCTTACCTCGGAATCAAGAAACACAGCGACTCGTCTCTTTTTCGGTTGAGCAGCTGATGCATTCACGACGCTGTCCAGGTCTGAATCACAGCCGTGCAGTTCCGCCGCCTTCTTAGTTCTTCTCTGCTTCGCCTTTACCGTCTTAACTTTCGCTGCACTCGTAGAAGCGGTAGATGCAGTCTGTTGCTGGGCACAGCTAATCTCCTCATCGGAATCGAACGGATTGAACACTGCCGACCTATTTTTATTAAAAGTATTTGAATAAGCATCACTAACCAAACACAATCAACATAAATAATAAAAAATAAAAAATATTACGTACATACTTGCTGCTTCTTTTTAATTACTTGTCTCACTCACTGCACTGCCACTACCAATTGAATGCTCAAATAAATGGAAGCTCCATTCATAACCCTATAAACTAAGGCTGCATTTAGATGTTACCAATTAAAATTATTAGTAATATAATTTTATTTCAAATGAGATTGTCCAAACAAAATCAAACCTTAATTCTGCATTACAGACGTTCGTCTATTAGAAAATAAAATATAATTATTGTGAATCACTCCCAATCCTTTACACCTATAAGGCGCGGCGCCAGCTTGTTGCGTTAACCTGAAACCTTATTCGTATTTGGTAGCTGCATGTACTTTAATGCGTTTCTATGTACCGAATGTAGCCTAACTATGAAGACGATATGATGCGTTAGCCGAGTTGGTAGGGACCCTGCCTACGAAGCTAGCGGTCCCGGGTTCGATTCCCGGTATGGGCAGATATTTGTGTGATGAGCACGAGTATTTGTTCCTGAGTCTTGGATGTTTTCTATGTATTTAAGTATTTATTTCTCTATATAAGTATTTATATCGTTGTCTAGTACCCATAGTACAAGCCTAGATCTTAGTTTGGGACTAGGTCAATTTGTATGAGATTGTCCCCCTGATATTTATTATTAAAAAAAAATAAAAAAAAATAAGGAAATATAAAACAGGCACTGGTTGGCTTGAAGACAGCAACGACTTACTATACTTATTGTTTAAATAACTTGTTTAACTCTCAGAATTTGTGAATCGGCTTTAGCTATAAAGAAGAAAGAAAAACACATATATTTGTTCGAATCATGTGAAGCATGAACATAAATTACTTACGCTTCCTATTATTTACATGTCATACAGCATGCTATTGTGGCGAGAATTCCCAATAAATAATTCGTGTGCTGTGTACGCGCTCGAGACATGCAGTGTGCACCGCCCGCGGACCGGTCGGAGAGATAAGCGAGTGGCCTACGTGCAGCGCCCGCGCCGCGGCGCGTTAGTTCGAGCCAGACTCTTTCGGCGGACACACGTACTACTTTTCCTTAGCCGCATAACGCAATCGCTTGCGCGCAGTCAACATCGCTTCGCTAGGATAATTTGTATCGTTTCACTTACTACTCAAATCAATATCTTATAATACCTTTCTTCGTCTGCATTACATCTGTACTATATCTTCCATCTTCGTGTTTCCTTTAGACTCCTGCAACCTTCTACCGAACTTGATTAAGATAGCACTAATACGGCTATACTGGTGACCCCGATTTAAGAACAGCAAGGATGTCAACGGATAAAGGGCAAGGAGCCTCCACACAGTATGACAAAAGTATGACGACGGATGACGAAGCAAAAACCGTTTTTCGTGTCGGCGTGAAGATGCCGCCATTTTGGCCGGAAGATGCGGCGTTATGGTTTGCCCAAATAGAAGGTCAGTTCTGTATTTCTAATATTACTGCCGATTCAACTAAATTTCACCACGTCGTGTCCCAGCTTGACTTTAATATTGCAACAGAGGTCAAGGATATTATTACATCACCCCCAGCTACGGATAAATATTTAAAGCTAAAAACTGAGCTTATTAGTCGCTTATCGCAATCTCGTGACAAAAGGCTTAAGCAATTGTTGATGCACACTGAACTTGGTGATAGGAAGCCTTCACAATTTTTACGCCATATGCAGTCACTGGCAGGGACTACAAGTGACCCTAACGATTTTATCAGAACCATGTGGATTAGCAGACTACCCGCTAACATACAAACAATTCTTGCTTGTCAGGACGATTGCCCTTTGGACGCGTTAGCAGCGCTGGCGGATCGTGTCCATGAAGTTGTGACGCCGCTTACATCACAAGTTGCAGCCTCTAGCTCACGCGTGTTGTCACAGGGAATTTCGCCGCAGGGACAATCCACAGCACTGGCGGCAACTACGCCGCAAGTAGCGACTACTTCACATGGGAACGACGAGCTCATAAGGCAAGTAGCAGAACTGACCAAACAGGTAGCATCTTTAGTAGCAGAGAAACGTGGCACATCATACAACCGCTCCCGCAGCACGCAACGTGGAAGATGCCGAAGCTGTTCACGCTCCCGTTCCCGCGCAGCCAAGGAAAATCCAAGTCATTGTTGGTACCATAACAACTTTGGTGCGAATGCCACCAAGTGTACAAGCCCCTGCACATACATGTTGGAAAACACCAACGGCAGTCGTTAATGGCCGTAAACGATTGCCCCAAATCATCTGGCCGTCTCTTTATTACAGACCAGCAAACAAAGGTACAGTTTCTGATTGACACAGGATCGGACCTGTGCGTTTTCCCAAGGTCTTCCATCAGAGAGCGCCGGAACAAGACAGAATACGAGTTGTGTGCTGCAAACGGCTCGATAATCCCAACCTACGGAACCGTACACCTGGAGTTGAATTTAGGTCTTCGCCGCGCCTTTTCATGGAACTTCGTCATAGCTGACGTTACGAAACCCATAATTGGCGTAGATTTCTTAAGTTATTACGACATTTTGGTAGACTGTCGACATCATCGGCTCATAGACAATCTCACTACACTCTCAGTCCAGGGGCAGAGCAAGGCCACCGAAGCCATTTCATCAGTAAAAGCTGTCACAGGTGATAGCAGATTTCATAACGTCCTAAAGCAGTTCCCGGAAATCACGAGACCAGCAGGTAAACCAACCCAAATTAAACACGCAACGGTCCACCACATCAGAACTACACATGGACCGCCGGTAACCAGCCGCCCTCGACGTCTAGCACCTGACAGACTACAAATAGCAAAGAAGGAGTTTGAAGCAATGCTGCAAAGTGGAACAGCTCGTACGTCAGAAAGCCCGTGGTCTTCAGCCCTTCACCTGGCTCCCAAGAAGAACGACGGGTGGAGGCCATGCGGGGACTACAGGGCACTTAACGCGAGGACGATTCCTGATTGCTACCCATTACGGCACATACAAGATTTCTCTTATCAATTGTCAGGTACACAGGTTTACTCAAAAGTCGACCTAGTCAAAGCCTACAATCAAATTCCAGTTTTTGAAGAGGACATCCCGAAAACAGCCATTACCACCCCATTTGGCCTGTTCGAGTTCCCATATATGACCTTTGGACTACGAAACGCTGGCCAGACCTTTCAAAGGTTCATAGATGAGGTGCTCAGAGGATTCGACTTTTGTTTCGGATATGTCGATGATATACTTGTATTCTCCCGCTCAGATGACGAACACCAGGAACATCTACAAGCCATATTTAAGCGTCTCAGCGACTATGGAGTTTTGGTTAACTCATCAAAGTGCCTTTTTGGACAAAAGGAGGTAACATTCCTAGGTTACAAGGTTACACCGGCAGGAATCCAACCGTTACCAGAGAAGGTGCAAGGAATAAAAGAGTTTCCAGTTCCCAAAACTGTTAAAGAGTTACGCCGCTTCCTAGGTATGACCAACTTTTATCGTCGTTTTTTGCCAGGTGCCGCCCAGATCCAAGCATCCCTCAACACATTACTGTCCGGACCCAGGATGAGAGGGACACAGCCGATTACCCTGTCCCTAGAACAACTCGAGGACTTCGAACAGTGCAAGGCAAGTCTTTCACATGCTACCCTACTTGCGCACCCCAACATGGATGCCGAGATGTCCATTTATTCGGATGCTTCGAACACTGGGATCGGTGCGGTGCTCCAGCAACGCAGCGCGAACTCGTGGCAGCCATTGGCCTTTTTCTCTCGTAAGCTCAGCCTAGCACAGTCCAAATATAGCCCTTACGACCGAGAACTTTTGGCCGTCTACGAGGCCATCAAACACTTTCGCTACATGGTCGAAGCAAGGCATTTTTCTATACACACCGACCACAAGCCGCTGACACACGCATTTAGTACGCCACGTGATAAATGTTCACCCCGTCAATACAGATACCTAGATTTTATTGCACAATTTACAACAGACATAAAATATGTTCCAGGACAAGAAAACGTCGTGGCGGACACCTTGTCGCGTGTCGAGGAAATAGTCTCTCACGTGGACTATGAAGCCCTTGCTCGTGACCAAACCGATGACGTCGAGCTGCAGGCACTTCTACATAATGGTACCACCCTGAAGCTAGAGAAGATCAGGATACCAGGTAGTAGTCAGCAATTATATTGTGATTCATCCACTGGAACGCAGAGACCTTACGTGACAGCCAGTTACCGAAGGCAAGTGTTCGACGCGCTCCACAATCTCAGCCATCCCGGCGCATCAGCAACCGTCAGGTCAGTCGCAGAGCGTTTTGTCTGGCCCGGCATACGCAAAGATTGCCGCCAATGGGTTCGTGAATGCAGCCAGTGCCAAAACAGCAAGGTGACACGTCACACGTCAGCTCCACTCTCCCCAATTTCCACACCTTCTTCAAGATTCCAGCATGTACACATCGACCTTATAGGTCCTATGCCCCACTCGCACGGTTTCAGGTATTGTCTCACAGCAATCGATAGGTTCACTCGATGGCCCGAAGCATACCCACTGGCAGACATCACTGCAGAATCCTGCGCAATGGCTTTCGTGTCCGGCTGGATAGCCAGATTTGGATGCCCAGCTCACGTAACAACAGACCGCGGACGACAGTTCGAGTCCCGACTCTTCAAGGCCATAGCAAACATCATGGGTACCAAGCATCACACAACTACCGCATACCATCCAGCTGCCAACGGCATGATCGAAAGATTTCATCGACAACTTAAAGCAGCCATCATGTGTCACGATAACCCTAGCTGGTCAGAGACCCTACCCATGGTACTACTAGGCATACGCACAGCCTGGAAAGACGATATACAGTCGACAGCAGCGGAGCTTGTCTATGGTGAGTCACTCCGACTACCTGGACAATTTCTTAATCCAAAAGACGACATCACTCCTGCTGACGTAACAGATTTTGCATATAGGCTACGCGAACACATCTCCAAGTTGTCGCCACTACCGACAAAGTGGCACATAACCAACAAAACCTTTTATGTTCCCAGGCAACTAACCACGGCCTCCCATGTGCACCTGCGCCAGGGGCAGGCCCTCAGATCCCTAGAGCCCCCGTACTCCGGCCCACACAAGGTCATTGCTCGAGGGAAGAAAACGTTCGACATTGAGGTCCATGGCAAGATCGTCACTGTCTCCATCGACCGACTCAAGCCCGCTTTTTCTGCCAAGGACGAAATGACCTCACCACTAGCTGTTTCACCACCGGTACCAGCACTATCAACAACACCATGCCAGCAGAGGACAACACGTAGTGGGCGGCGAGTCACCTTTCCGGACTATTACCACTGTCGACCGTAGCAACGGTCTCGGCAGGGGAGAAGTGTGGCGAGAATTCCCAATAAATAATTCGTGTGCTGTGTACGCGCTCGAGACATGCAGTGTGCACCGCCCGCGGACCGGTCGGAGAGATAAGCGAGTGGCCTACGTGCAGCGCCCGCGCCGCGGCGCGTTAGTTCGAGCCAGACTCTTTCGGCGGACACACGTACTACTTTTCCTTAGCCGCATAACGCAATCGCTTGCGCGCAGTCAACATCGCTTCGCTAGGATAATTTGTATCGTTTCACTTACTACTCAAATCAATATCTTATAATACCTTTCTTCGTCTGCATTACATCTGTACTATATCTTCCATCTTCGTGTTTCCTTTAGACTCCTGCAACCTTCTACCGAACTTGATTAAGATAGCACTAATACGGCTATACTATGTAATGGCTCTCAAGGTTCGAAATTATTTTACTTTATTGCATTCATGCACACAATCTTAACATTGATTAACGAAGTTCTTAGTAAACAGTAAAAACATCGTGCTAGTTTCATATCGATTATTTGTATTAATCCGCGCCATCTTAACATTGATTAACGAAGTTTTTAGTAAACACAGCGCGGAGTTTCTTGTCAATCAGCAATAAAGTTGACACTTGATTTACCTAAATAGATGTCGTAACAATGTTCGAACTTTGATGTACATCGCGAACGATTACAGTGTTGAGATAAACTTAATAGTTTCAGTCGATTTATTTATTAAAGTTTCAGTTCACCTACGAAATTTTTACTTTATTAAAGACCGCAGATTCATTTCACTGTATTATTCCATTCAAATAGCATTGTCAAATAGCGCCATCTTACGCTAACAATAACATTGAGCAGTTCTTAGTAACAGTAGCGCGTGAGTCACTTTATCGTCAGACTAGCAGATGTTAAGTACCTACCTTTTTAAATAGATGTCGTAACAATCTCTCATTACTTGAATAATACACAAATATTGGAATAATTAATGTATTTCACTTTAATCAACACTTTTAATAATGTGGTTTTTAATAACAACTGAAGATAGCTTGAAATCAAAAAAAGTTTGCAGTTTTTATTTTGATTTGACAGTAATAATTGAAAAAGACCTGAATCACGCTATCAAAGTTTTTACGATCGGTCGCATATATAGATCAGCGTTCTAGTATTATCTTGGTTGAGTAAATATCAGTACAGAGGAGGCGCCCCTTTGGAACGTATCGAAAGACCGCCTTGTCCTTAAACAATTAGTATGGAATTGGCCACTCCAGAAAACTGTTAGCGGGACTATCCTATAACATTAGTACAGCAATGGTTGTGTGGAAAGTGTTAACAGGAACAAAGATGAATAAACAAAGATGAATAAACAAAGAAATAAATTTATGAAAAATAAACCGGAGTGCCGTAAACAAAAATATAAGTAATATAAAATTGAATTATACGGCACTCCGGTTTTGCTTCTCTTTACAAAATATTTTGTTATAGAAATTTATGAGGCGAGAATATGCAAATTTACCATTGAAGGATTGTCAGGTCATTCGTTTACCTGTTGAGTTTATGGAATTCTGAATCACTGATCGATGGAAACTATTGAGGATCCTGGATCATCCGACTAGATCCCTGATCGATGGAAACTATTGGGGATCCTCGATCATCCGACTAGATCCCTGATCGATGGAAACTATTGGGGATCCTGGATCATTATTGGGGATTCTGGATCATCCGAGCGCAGCGAGGACAAATGATCCAGAATCCCCAATAATACCCTACTGCTGTATCTCACGAACCGTGACAGCTAGACAGTTGAAATTTTCACAGATGAAGTATTTCTGTTGCCGCTATTACAACAAATACTAAAAACAGAATAAAGTTCATATTTAAGTGGGGCTCCCACGCAGCTAATGTGTTTTATTTGCCGTTTTTTCTCGATATAAGGGCAACAGGTAGATGCTTGAAATATTCATAGAATATTTAGGTGTATATTCACTTTAAAAATAAATACATACATACATACATAACGTCACGCCTTCATTCCTAGAGTGGGGTAGGCAGAGCTACAGAAATACCAACAACTTTAAACAGACTTGTTGATAATTCTGTAACCACATTTTGCACAATCAGGCCAAGAAGTTTACTAGTGTATTAGTGACAGGTTGCAAGCCCATCGCCTAACAGTAGGTACTACAAGCCCTTATTCCCTGAGTCGACTCTTACGACATCCACGGGAAGACATGGAGTGGCACTATTCTAACCCGGCAACCACACGGGCGAAAATAAATAAAAATAAATAATTCAATTCAATTAATATACATATTTAAGGGGACTCCCATACAAGGAACGCGATTTTTTTGCCGTTACGACATACACCGGACTGGTGAAACTAAAAAAAAGTTATGATATACTGTCTAATGTTGTAATAGATAATGGTACGGAACCCTTCGTGCGCGAGCCGAGTCGCATTTAACCGGCTTTTTTTAATTGTAATCTAATTTAAACCAAATAGTACTTTGCTATGTTTGACGGATAGTGGGTTCGTTCAAGAGCAAGTTTTAACCTAAACGTAGGAATTGCAATTGTTAATCGATGAAACGTTTAACCAGGGGGGGGGGGAGTGAGGCTAAAGTTTTAGTTGTGTGTGTAGAGAAAAATAAGCGGCTTTCTGATTTTCTCCCTCCTTAGCAAAGTGAATTACATTTACCAGAGTTTTTTCAGACAACCTTACAAAGACGAGAAGTTAAAAGAGGAAAAAAAATATTGTAGTGGTTTAAACTATAATAAAAATAGAATTTTAAAAGAATTTTGCACATATAAATGAGAAATATACTTAAACTAATAAAATTTATACATAATTAAAAACATTTCTTTTGACCAAACTGGTTTCATTCCAAAACTGTGCATACGAGTATTTCAGGATTTTTATAAAACTAACGTGGTCATCACTACATGATGGTCCTGAAATAAATACAAAAATATTTACATTTTCGGAAAAAAAAAACAGTTTGGTCAAATGACATGTTTGGAAAATGAACCAGTTGGGCAAAAAGTTTTGACTCCCTAATAAATACATAGAAATTCAAAAGTCAGAGATGGTTTTTATGAATCTTAAATTATAAAACACTTTAATTAAAGTTATTGACGTATTCAAAGCTAAGAACTCCTGAAAGCGCTCATTTTGTATAGAATTAAGGTACTTGGGCATCGCATGATGTTAACCTTCATTACATGTTTCATGTTTTGATCACTTTTAATGTAGCTGGTCATTCTAAACTGTGTCAAGTTCACCAACCTGCGCGAGGTCCATGACAGGTCGAGATTGATCATCGATTAAGCCACAAACCCACTGAGAGCGGAAGCGGCGCGATGTGGCGCGTTCCCCTACCAAGAAGCGAGGCGGAGGCGGTTTGAGAAAGGTAAATCTGGTATAGTTGCCCCGCAGGGATATAGTTGCAGGGATTATAATTAGAATGAGTGGATTGCAATTACTTTTGCGGATGAATCGTATGCTATTACTTTTGCGGATGAATCGTATGCTACATACATCACGCCTTCATTCCCAGAGTGGGGTCAGCTGAGCTACAGAAATACCAACAAATCTAAAAAAAACTTATTTTTAATTCTATGATTACATTTTGCATTTTTTTAGGGCTCGTAGTGCTATTAGGCGATGGGCTTGCAACCTGTCACTAATACACTGGTAAACATCTTAGCCTACTTCTGCAAAATGTGGTTACAGAATTATCAACAGGTCTTTTTAGGTTTGTTGGTATTTCTGTAGCTCTGCCTACCCCACTCTGGGAGTTAAGGCGTGATGTTATGTATGTAATTACATTTTGCACAATCTGTGGGCCTAACACGCTGCCACGGGACAAGATTTTGATAATTGCTCGGGACTTTAGTTCGTATATTCCAACGTAAGAGTAAAGAGTTAAGGTTTAAATTAAAAGTGTTTTGTGTGACTTGAGTCCTTTTATTACTGAGCAACTTAAATCCCGGGTGGCAGTCAGTGTAATAATTTCATAATAATTATTTGACACTAGTTGCCGATTGACGTATTTGACAGTACCTGTGGCAGCTTGCTAAGCCCACAGGCCAGTTTATTTCATAATAATTATTTGACACTAGTTGCCGATTGACGTATTTGACAGTACCCGTGGCAGCTTGCTAAGCCCACAGGCCAGGGGCCCAATTCTACACGGGCTAAACCTTATGGCTTTTGACCTGTTATCGTATTGTATTGATTTTGCTATTCAAAGCGTTTAGCGGTACCTCGCTTTCTTATCGTTCATCGTTTGTAAAATGCTTTTAAGTGTCAAAATGACAGATATTGTTTGACTCAACGGCCCTTAGCGTTATTGCTTTCGAGAGTGAACGGTATCGTAACGCTATCGCTATTCAAAATGTACCGAGGAAACTCAATGGTATTGCATTTTATTTGCGATATCGTTGAATAAACAATATGTTTTATTCTAAATGTTATCGTTTCTAAACGGTATCGTTACTGAGGGGATTTTAACTGCCAAAATGCTGGATTTAAACAATATAATTACTAGAAATATTTTTGACGTGTTGCATCATATCGCAAAAGGACTTCAAACGTCAATGAAAAGTGAGTGGATTATTTAATTTAATAGCTAAGATAATATGTGTTTTTATAAAGTGCTTTTCATACGTTATCATAATAAGACAATCTAAAAGTATCTGCCTAATATTAGAGATAAAGTAAAAACTTGAGTTTTGTTGCAGATGGCTTTTCTAGCACTTAAATTGGATGTGCTTGAGATGGAGCATATGGAGGTGAAACGACGGAGGAAAGAGGGACAGAGATTGCTTCGGCGACACATTTGTGCAACTCAGCTCCTGGATACAGAGTTCGTAGCCACTTATCGGCTGACCAAGGTGATGGCTGCGGACCTTATTCAGGAGCTGAGTCCTTTCCTCCCGAGTTCTCGCGGTGATTTAAATTTTGAACGCAAAGTAAGTGCCCGGAATAAGCTATTAATGCATGCTAGCAAAATAGTCAAATTTTAGAGCAATGCTAACATTTGTTATATTTTTCAGATTTTAATCGGTCTGAGCTTTTTGGCATCTGGCTCAGACCAGAGAAGCGTGGACCAAATTGCCACCCACGCTTTCTCGCAGCCGTCGGCTTCAAGGGCCATTCAACAGGTGGTTGAGGCCCTGAACCACCCAAGTATTACAAAAAAATACATAAAATTTCCTGGTTCTGGGCAGGAGCGGAATGTATTGAAAAACCGGTAAATAACCGTATTTATAACAATTATTTATGTACTGGTGATAAATTGATGTTATAAGTTATCAATCACTATACATAATAATATAATATCATGATACTTATGCATATTTATTTATTAGTAAGCAATACTACTTATTTGTTTGCATTTCCCAGATTTTTCACCGAGTTCGGACTGCCGGGAGTAGTTGGCTGCGTGGACGGCACCCACATAGCCATCTTAAGGCCTGCCCAGGGGGAGGAGAACTTTTTTAACAGGAAACATTTTCACTCCCTGAATGTTCAAATTGTAAGTGAGATTGTATTTTTTTCGCGTATAATTCAAATAAATATACTATAAGCGTCGGACTCGTGATCATACCATTTTGTCACAAATTATGATAAACTATAATAAAAATCAGTAAAGACTATTTACCTTTGATTTTGATTATTAATTAAATTTGTACATAATGTGGTTACAGAATTACCAACAAGTCTTTTTGGAGTTGTGGGTATTTCTGTAGCTCTGCCTACCTCACTCTGGGTATGAAGTCGTGAGGGTGTGTATAGTATATGTATGTAAATAAATATGAATATAAAGTTTCTAATCACTTTCACGTTTATGTTGTTAAAATAACCGTCGTTATAGATCTGTGACGCGGACCTCAATATAATCAGCGTAGACGCCAGCCACGGTGGCTCAACCCACGATAGCGCGGTGTGGAGTAACCATCCCCTTAATGCCTACCTCCAGTCACTATACGCGGGAGGAGAGACAGTGTGGCTACTAGGCAAGTAGCAAGTAGTTAAGCTGCCGTTCAATCATTGAATATTCACCAATTTCATTCATTAATTACTATCTTTGTTGTTTGATTCAAAGTCCTAATGTGACTGTTTTTTCGAACTTCTCAAGTTATGGGCATTGTATAGCTAAACATTGTTATAAGTGTTATAAGTATTATATGATACAAATGTCTCCTTTAATACTATTACTAAATAAATAAATAGAAGGTTGAACAGCATTATTTCAAAATTATATTATATCCCATGTAGACAATTTATTTCTTTGAATATTTAAAATAAAGTCAATTTCTAAACATAATCTTATTCATTTTTTGTATTTAACTTCTACAACATTGACAACTCTCCTCAACGCCGAACGTCTTCTACGAAACGTAATCACAGAAAATTCAGCCCTTATGTGTGCAGCGGCTAGAATATCTTTCTTACAAACAAGTTAGGTTTGCATTGCCTTAAAAATAATGGTAATATTTTTTTATTTTAAAAAAATAATTTTAAAAAGTCAGTTCCACTCAAAAAAATTAGTAGATTGTTTCAAAAATGACAGCCAACGACAACGCAGACAGTTTTTTTTTAATTTGAAACTCAATGGCAATGGCCTCTTATTCTATTCTTCCAAAAAAAGAGTTAATTGTTCCTTTATTAAATAAATATAATAAATTCTGGCATTGGTTTTATTTCAGGGGACTCTGGTTACCCACAGCGCGAAACATTAATGACGCCCATCGTCAATGCTGACCCCGGTACTGCTGAAGCTCGCTATACCGAGACGCACGTGCGAGCTCGCAATTGCGTGGAGCGTTGCTTGGGCGTGCTGAAAGCGCGCTGGCGTTGCCTGTCGAGCTCGCGGAGGCTGCACTACGCGCCAATAAAGTGCGCTAAAATTATTAACGCTTGTGTCGTGCTACATAACATTGCGCACAAAGGCAATTTACCGTTGCCACAGCTTGACCCAGAGCGCGAGCTGGAAGAACATAGAATTTTGGCAGAGTTGGAAGCAAGGCAAGAGAGTGCGGAAATGTTAGCCATAACCCATTCTCAGCGCCGGGTCAGCGCAGATCTCGTGAAAGGCCGTATAGCACGTGCGGCTCTCATCCAAAATCTATCTCAATGATAAAATTTTAGTTTTCATTTACAGGACTGGCCTTTCAGAGACTTTTTTACCGTTTTCCTTTTAAGAGCGTGTTCCTGAGTTAATTTGGAGTTAAAAATATTGTATAGACTCGGTTCGATTCCGTCTAGTTTTGTCATTTAGCCATTTTTGTGAAAAAAACTTGTTTAGAAAACTTAGGGGCAACAGACTCTTATTATAATTGTGATGTTGCCACTTTTAAGCCAATTAACGTTATCTATACCCATATCACAAGTCAAAAATCAAATTAAAGTCGCACGCCAAAGTCATCCATAATTTCTACAGATATGGTTTATATTTGTCTGCAACGTGCCCTGAACTTATTGCCTTATAATACGACACTCACAAGATTTAATGAAAATAACAATTATGCTAGTGTCATCGTCAATGTTTGCATGTCAACCGATTGTAAAATTAATATTTTCTTGCAAAAAAAAAGACGACAATTATGGAAAATGAAAGGCATATCTACGCATCATTTGCATCAAACAGTAACTTAACCCTAAGTCAAGAATAGTTTCAGTTAGGGACATGAGAGGAAAATGGTCAAAAACTAAAGTTGCTCAAATACAGAAACAAATGTGCACAGAATGGACGTATAATATTAATTATGTTTATAAAATGCCCCGAAGGAATTGTGGGCAAACGTGTATACCTACAAACCCTGACCCCATACAATAACATTCGGCATCGCGGCGGACCGAATAAGCGACCGACGACGTAACCGCGATGAACTTGATAGGTAGCTTTGTTCAAGACTTTGGAGAGTCCGAGATGATTATAACTAGAAACGGAGATACGCTTAATATTGCCTAGCGCCACACATGACCACGAATATGCAGGACTGCGATACAACGTACATACACCCGGATGATTAGAACTAGAACCTTCATTGAGTTATAAAGTTACCGTGAAATACCTACTTTATTGGAACATTGTAGTAAGAGACCTAATACGAATCGTTTTGTGAACAAAACGTTTTACTTACCATAATCGGTGGTTGCAATATTTATTGGGCTTCAGGTTACCAAAATGTTAATCGGTGTAAAATAATAACTAGATTTAATTTCTTATCTTATTAATTAATTAGTATTAGTAATATGTGATTATAATAAAGTTACACATACCTACGAATCTATTTTTTTATCAAGCTTGGGCGGTGCTCAAATGAAGTAATGTGCTACAGGACACACTGACTTATAGAAATCATTAACCAGAAACTCAACTGCGGCGCACAGTATAAATCCGCTTTGAATCAAAGTCTACATACTTAGATTCTCCTACAGTGGCACACGAGATGCTAAGCACGGATTGACGCCAAAGACACATCCCCATACCAGCCCTATTGAACCCATGGTGAAGTCACGTCGCCTGGGTCAATCAGTTATACTTGTTCGTAATGCTCTCGTATGAATTCCACTGTGGGCGTATTTATATATTTTTTAAAACGAAGCGATTTTTTACCCCACGTGCGTAGCTCGACCGTGCGCTGCAGTAGAGAGTGCCCACGCAGCATAAGGCACGCGGCTAGCATATACCTACTTATTACTTAGTCCAGTCTCTAGGAACTTTCTGTAGGCCTTTACTTTGTTAATGATGAAGCAAAGATTTTTGATAGATGTTGTTACGGCATAGAGTCCTAATAAAAAGTTGCCAAAATGACTCGTTTTGAAATAATTCCTTAACAATGGACTTCATGACAAAAAATCTCGACAATACCAGGGTGTGGCCAGAATGTTTTTGTTTAAAAACACAGTAATTAAGTTTTCCGTTATGGATGGAAAAAGTTACGAGTGAAGAACTGTCAAATAGGGCATTAATCATTAATTATAGGAACTCTTTTTGATACCTTTGAATATAAATAAATATCCTACAATCATACATAATAAAGATACATTACTGGGATTACAGGTCTCAAAAGATAATTTAAATGTTATGACAAAAAGTTACATTGTTTACTCTTAAGTCGCTATGGACGTGCATTTGTACCTAAACATGTTTTGTAACATATTTTGTTAGTTTTTTGGCGCAGCGGACACACCTTTAAGATAAGAGTCTCCCTTCTGGGAAAGTTGACTATTAGCATTTGATAGGATCTCTAATGGTTCTCTAGGTATCCACAAAAAGAATCGTATTGTTATCTTTCTGCATTTAACCTTTTCAACGCCTTACCTCAAATACAAATGCGTCACTCATACGATAAACAAGTATTTAAAGTTAAGCAAAATTTAACTTAATCCAAATGAAATAACGTCTCTTTCCTGAAAAAAGGATTTTCCTGGACAAAGCAGTTGGATGACTGCCTCGAAAGGTCGAGGCAGTCGTCCAACTGCTTTGTCCAACTGATCAATAATTTCCATTTGAATATCTAATTAACAGGCTCGTCGCGTGGAGCTCCTTTTTCTAGGTGGTTTGGCCCTTCGGGTCTGCTGAAGAACTAGCAAAGCCTAAACCTACCTCATATTTATGATGCTAATTTTGATCAGTTGGACAGAGCAGTTCGACCACTGCCCCGACACTGTCTCTTTAAACTGTACCTGTGACAACTATAAGTGTCGGTGGCGTCATAGGCACGACAGCATATGACTACTTTAGGCCTCATTGGCGTTGAAAGGGTGTGAAAGATAGAGAGTAAATAAGATAATATATTATTGTAGCATAATATATTTTAGTTGATTTGCCCCCTCATTCCACTTCGCTTCCAAGCTTTCGATCCCATGGGATTGTTGTAGGTACATTTTTATTTCCTCTTGGCTCACATATTTATAGGATTGATAAACACTTGCGTTTTTCATGGTGACACGCTTCCAAGTGGAAGCGTGTACTTGAATCCCATAATTATATGGTAGGATCGAAATGTATACTTGTTTTGTAGTTTTGGTTGCCATAGGATCCTAGGCCTCAATATTAAAGGCAATGTATGTATGTATATGTGTTTGTGTGTGTGTGTGTGTGCGCGCGTGTATGCGTGCACGCTTGCTGGCGCGCGTGTTTACCTATGTCTGTGCGCGCTTGTGAGGGATCGTACTAAAATTATCATATCTCTTAGCTTTTATGTCCAAATATCCCATGGGATCATGATGTTAAAAAATGCCTTTTGGCTCCTCTATCCTAATATCCTATGGCATAATAAGATAATAAATTCCTCTCGGCTCCTGTATCCTACGCTCCTATGGGATCGGGGATAAGAATTTCCTATAGGCTCCCACGTCTACTAAGACGTAGGATCATTAGATAACAAATTCCTCTTGGCTCCTGTATCCTACGCTCCCATGGGGTTCTTAGATAAAAATTTCCTATGTATGTATTATTGATAGGGTCTGTTAATATGACTCCCAAAATACTACTCTCCATGGCTATCTGACAAACCTTGAGGGCAGAATTCTGAATTTTTTTCAAATTCCTTGGTACGTATTGGCACAAAACCGTCGCATTGGCATCGCCACTTCGGAGCCACGAGCAGCGTGAGTGCAAAGCAAGTGTGCTTGTCGAGACAGGTCGCGGAGTAAATTCAAACTAAATGATTTTTTTGACGACACGTTGGTCTAGTTGGGAGTGACCCTGCCTCCGAAGCCAGCGGTCCCGGGTTCAAATCCCGGTAAAGGCAGATATTTGTGTGATGAGCATAAGTATTTGTTTCCGAGTCTTGGATGTTTTATATGTATTTAAGTATTTATTTCTCTAAGTATGTTTATCGTTGTCTAGTACCCATAGTACAAGCCTAGAGCTTAGTTTGGGACTAAATCAATTTGTGTGACATTGTCCCGTGATATTTATTTATTTCATTTATTTATTTATTTGTAGTGGACTGTCGCATTATCGACATTTTCGTATCACTACGGGTATGACTTTCATAATTATCTCTGACGTAACATGCGGTCTGAAAAATAAGACGGCGGCGTACAAACTATAGTCCGTTATTGAGATAAGACATCATAGTGTAGTCGGGCTCAAAGTGTCATCGATAAAATCGAATCGATCAACGAAAACTTCACTACGTCGATAACGACAAATAAACAATCGATATGGTTTTAATAATGTATTTGAAATAAAGTAAGATTCTTCTTAAATAAATTACGTCATTCGCTGTGCGAACGAACATTTGATTACGTTCAAAATACTCTTCGGCCAGCTATTAATTTCTGCTTGACATAGAAGTTTTCATTCAAATTCAAATTATTTATTTGTCAAACATAGATATACTCGTATACAGTTAGAATAAAATCATTATACAATATACGTCCAGCTGTGTTTTGCCGTTAGGCGTACAAATATAAATGTTAACTTAATACATCTTTAGATGCTTAAGATAACATTGAGATAAAGTAGGTCATAATTAGGTTAATACTATAATTGATAGTAATACCTACGAGTATAATTGATAAGTACCTACTCGGAAAGGAATCAATCATACGAATGATTTCATTACATTACTAGCGTCCTATAAAATCGATATTAGTAATTTGCACTAGTGGTTTATACCACGTAAAATATATACAAACATTAAAAAATACCATATTTTTTTGATTCAGTACTGATTTTTTTTACTCTACCCACTTGCTTAATGTTTTTTAACATCATGTCATAAAAAAGTAGTTGCATAGGTACTAGGCACTCGCGGACGTGTTGTTCACCGTCTGTAAAAAAATATCTTACATTATTATTCAGAATGATACCACAATTATAACAATCTTGCGATGGTATGTGACGCTATCTGTTAGCTGCTTTTTTACGTCTTTTTTCCGACTGCTTTCGTAAAAGCGACAGCCACGGCCTCTATAGCAGCTGCGGCTGCCCTTATTACCCCAGCCGTTTCCAGCTGCGCAGCAACCAGCGCCTCCACGGCGGCAGCCATCCTGACGGTAGCCGCTGCGGAATCTGCAGCGCTTTGCATATTCCCACGTTGTCTCCACCCTTGCTTGCTCTACTTCTAAAATAAGTCGTCGCGCTGTGTCAAAGGCGCTGGGTAATGGTGTGCCTATCAAATAGTTAAAAAAAATATAATACACAGTTGGAATATTAATCATGTATAACACACTCGAGAGCAAAAATTTCGGGTCGCTAGCGTTGATATCAATATCTGAAAAATGAATATGGCTAGCCTAATAAAATAAATTGGACTTTAAAGCCCATTTGATGTTACTTAAATAAAACGCATTACATTAATTACTGAATGTTAAAAAAAAAAACAAGTTACTTAAATACTAAAGTGCCCCAAATCAAAAATAAATACAATTTGTTTTAAAACTTCCGAAACTTCCGAATTAAAATGCAAATAAGACTATTTGAGAACGAGCGGGTGGTATCGGAGACAGAATGGCGTGAGCTGGTGCCAAGGTTGGGGGCGGCATGCCGCCAGTTGGAGGAGGGGTGGGAAAAAGCAAAGCACGTGAGGGAGTCGGCAGCGGCAAAGAGAGAGCGGCATCGGTCGGAGGCCGCACAGTTTCAACAGGGCATTCAGGCACATTTCCCGTGTCACTAATCCTTGCTAATGGCGTCGATCGAGCCGTGGACGCATTCCCCAGCATAGAGACCGAGTCAGGGAGCGACAATCATTCGGAAAACACGCTGAAATGGGAACATAATATTGCCATATGTCAAAATTCAAATAATAACTACAACCACAGAGTACAGTGAACAGTGTTCTAAGTAAAATTCTTTAATTTTATCAATTTGTCGGTGTATGTAATATTTATGCCAAATAACAACTTCCTAGTACTAAGAGTCTCTGAGCTAAGCTACAGATGGATAGACGGACGGACGGCCACACGGACGGACGTGGCGAAACTATAAGGATTCCTAGTTTGACTACGGAACACTAAAAGGATCCCGTACCATTCTTGTAATGGGCCCCGTTGACACAGTTTGGTTAGGAAACCCCTAAAACCATAATAATTATAATATTAAAAACATTACCGCCAAGCATCAGTGTTCGCATTATTGTGTTCCGGTGTGGGGATACGACAGTCAACCGATGGAAATTACCTACTAGCATAGAAGCATTCCATGTAAGCTCCTGGGTTGGCTACGCATTTGCAGTCTTTAGATTGTAGTCTTGAACATGCAAACGTCTATTGGTCCCACTTACCATCAGGTTGCCTATGTGCTTGTATACCTTCTCAATTCAATAAATGCGCGCTTACATTACTCAATGACATTCTACACAGTGACGGCGACGTGGATTTGTTTTGTAGCTCCGAAGCTAGGCTTGTGGCTTCAGCCACCAGCTATCTGGAAGCTAGGGCCAGGTTAAGCTCTGTTGTAGCCTAGTATAGTCTATGTTTATAGTTACTCTCTTTATCTATATTGTTAATTAAGGTGATCAGCATGTTTGGTTATTTACTGTAAGTGTTGATTGTGTACCTATGAATAAATAAATAAATAATAAATAAATAAATAAATAAATAAATAGATTTAATTCGTGGTCTCTGCGTACCCAACCCTACCCTGGGAACGGGGGGGGGGGTTTATGTTTGTATGTATGTATTTATTTATGATAATAACTGACATAATAGTTTTGTAACATTTATAGTTTCTGAGAAAACAACAGTGTGACATACATATGTACATACAGACAGACAAAATTAAATAGACAGACAAGACGAACATGCCAAATCTATAAGGATTCCTAATTAGATTTTGGATCCCTAAAAATACCACATACACACTTCACACACACCACTACACACACATACACCACCACTGGCATCACTTTTGTGCCACGTGATGACAGTGAATAAATGAATATAAATACTATTAAATTGAGTATGGTCATGTCTGTCAAACGTTGTGGCATTTACATATTTAATATAATGCATATTTCAACCGGGGAAATACATTTTGTACCTTTTACTTTTGTGTTAAAACTATCAAACAAGTTGGAAGTAAATTTAAACCTATTTCAATCGTCAGATTGACTTGACATTCGGCAAACTTATGCAATTCCAATGGTATGATAATACAATAATATGGTACCATCAAACTGGTATAATGACGGAAGTCTAAGAGGAACTCCTCATTGACTCATAGTAGATCTTTCCAGTTTACCTTTCTTTTGATAGTGAATTAATTATAAGTACAGTCAGCAATGTGTTATTAAAAAAATGTAGTACAACTTTTCTGGAACCTTAAGCGACCCGATATTGGGTTTCCTAAGACATCAATCTCCTACTAAAGCAGAATCGTAATCGTTCATTAAAGACAATTATAATTAAGTGGCCGTTACCCGCGACTCGGTGGAATCCTTGGCTGATATATTGTTATAGGTAATTTAATTCGTCACATCCCAACCGGTTAAAGGAGTAGTGTGGAGTTACAGTAGACACTCAACTGATTATGTACCGCCGGGGATGCGGCGGTAGATGGCGACGAATGGTGTATCTGTTGCGTAGAAGCTTGTATTATCTGGCTTTAGTAGTAAAAAAAAATCTCGATAAGAAAAAGGATTTTTTTCAAACTAGGCATTATTTCTTACTTCACATGGCTGTTTTGAATAGCCTTTTTGAATTTCTAGCAAAAAAAATGTTTCTTCCTTCAGGTGCTATTCCACTTTGTCCTAAATCATATCGTTAATAAATATTAACGTTATGGAAGCTTTTATTTCCTTGATGGTAGCAGACTAGAAATGTTCGTCATAAAGCGTATATCTCATACCAATCCATGTCCACGACGAACTCAGGAGGTGCCTCAGGTACAGCCTAAAAGAACATTATCAATAAATAAATCGTAATACATATGTATTAGAGAAACCCTATCTAAGTCTACAACAAGCCGTACCGCGAATTATCGCAGAGCTTCTATTTCTACCCTACTTTTGTTCCTAACGCAGGACTGAGGTGTTCATATTCTATGTTATTCATCAATTTCTGCGTTAAGAACAAACAATTATCATCATAATTTTATTATGCTTCTTTATTACCTTGCTTTGGCCTAGTCGGGTTCAAATCCGGTTAAGGACAGATATTTGTGTCATGAGCACAAGTATTTATTCCTGAGTCTTGGATGTTTTGTCTATATAAGTAAGTTTATCGTTGTCTAGTACCCATAGTATAAGCCTAGAGCTCAGTTTTGGGACTAGGTCAATTGTTGCTATGTCCTTCTCTGAGACTCAACATACTCTAAACTGATGACGCATAACGAGGTAGCATACAGACAGACACACTTAAGCATTAATAATATAAATAAGGATGGATCATCATCATCACAATCTTTTTTAGCACATTAGAAAACCATATTCATGTTAACAACAAGCTATGCATTCTGAATATGAAGGTATTTTAAAAATGTTATAGGTACCTAAGTAAATTGGTACATATGTACTTTAATAGTTAATGCTTTAATAGATTAAGCGCGCGCTTAGTAGTCATTCATAGCTATTCCATCAAGCTGTAAAAAAATCAAGGTAAAAATTAGCCTATGTCCTACTCTATGCTAAAGTCTATCTGTGTGCCAAATTTCATCCCGATCCATTTAGCCGTTCTGGTGTGATTGAGTAGTGAAGAGGTAATAAACAGACAAACAGACTAATAGATTAGTAGGATAGGATAAATAAATTATATGTTTTAAAAAACTAAAAACTGTCTTCGAAAAGCAAGAAGTTAGAGATCAAACTGTTACGTTGTCCCACATCTCAATGAATCATCATCAGTTCTTCTTCACGGAGTGATACTTTTTGAATGCAAATGCTAAATTTGTCACTGAAAATACTAATATCGCTATATGTATTGCTATAATATTTGAGTTGCCTCGATTTCTCCAAGATCCCATCATCAGATGATGAATTGCTAAAAATGGGACCAACTTGAAAGTTAAACAACTTGAACAATTAATATTTTTTCTAGTTGTTCCAACGGTATTTCAGTCATCGCCCATCGGAGAACTAACATTAAAAAAACCCGACGAATTGAGAACCTACTTTTTATGAAGTCGGTTTACCAATTATTCTTTGACCAAATAAATATAGTTTTTTTATCAAATTATAGATCTTGAAATTAAAGGTTTAGGAAGATATTGCTAAGTAATTGTCCAACTCTTACCTCTAAGTTTAGGCCTGAATATACCCTGACACCAGGAAGGGGCTCTCCAAACGTGTCCCCCAGCAGTGCCAAAACCCTTATATCAATGTCGGTAAGGCTTTTGGCCTGAGGGCGCCCACCCCCGGTGCCCGTATGGTCTGTCCTCAACACACGCCGTTTTTTTTTATTATCGCTCCAATACTTTAAATATAAGAGAAAAAATATTGCATTTAATAAATATTACAAAAAAACTAAATACAGTCTTCAAAAGGCAAGAAATTACTTCTTTTAAAATGATAGGTAATGTCAGTCCAACTGAATTCAGTTAAAAATATAGTGGGACGCCGACTTCAGTTGGACTGACCACCTTTCATGTTAAAAGAAGTTATTTATTGCCTTTTGAAGACAATTTTTAGTTTTTTAAAATATTTTATTTATTTCTTACGCATTAGTCATCATAATAATACTGTTACGTTGTCTCACATTCCAATTAATAAGAAACGAGCCACGCTGCAGGAAATTCATAGTCATATGTTTAAATCATTTGAATGTGATTCGTGATAGTCGCTCAACTATCTTGAAGACATCTTATCTCCACCCTTGAAATAAGTACCGTTGAGGAGTTCCGGGGGCCATCAGTAGTCTTCATCATCAGTTCTACTTCACCAAATGATACTTTTTGAATGCAAATGCTAGACTGCTTCACTGAAAATACTAACATTAGTAGTTAACTCGATGTCTCCAAGATCCCATCATCAGATCTTGAAGTGCTGAGAATAGGACTAACTAAAAAGTATACCCATTCAAACAAAAGTTCAAGTAATCGGGTAACATATATTTAAAAAAACCCGTCGAATTGACCTCTTATTTTTTTTAAGTCGGCTCTAAATAGAATTAATAAATTAAATCTTACTGAGCTCCACCCTTTAGAACTTTTTGTTGCTCCATCCCCTAGTGCGTTGAGGATGGCGGCAACAGTCTCCCAGTGCCGGGAAGTCTTGTGGCGGCCAGAAGTGGATTGTAAAATCCCAGCAGCAAGGTCGCTCTAGATACTCTATGAGCAGTTCGAGCTGTTCATAGGATACACGCTGCCTGCGCCTAGCTGTAGTTTCGTTCGGATTCCTAAAACATTTCACAGAATTTAATAAATCTACCAGTTGAGCATTTTTGGGCAAATATAGTAAAATTGTTATAATATATTTATTCAATAACAAAATACTTACATTTTGCGAAACCGCGGTCACAGAGAAAATTGTCGTTTGTCAGTTAATGACAACGTCAAATCAAAAAAATAAATATTCTCTCTTTTTAAATTATTCTTATTGTTTTCCACAGACAGTGTTTTCTAAGTAAATCTATTTAGTAGTCTACGCCGTTAGTTTATCATTTTTCTCCTCGAGACAATAGATTTTATTGTACCCAAAGAAATGCACCTACCATCTTATTCACTAAGCTACTCCCAAGCTGCAGTGGTTGCACTGTTGTGTTCCGGCGCGGGAATAGACAACCAATCAAAAAGGTTAACAATTATGAGTTATACATAGGTTGGCAACGTGTAATTGCAATCTTGAGATGATTACATACATACATTTCCATATTATAAGGCCAGCGAGAAACGCTACAAATTATAGCTCGGTATCGGTGTACCAGAATCTTATAACAAAAGTAAATAATATAAGAGTAAATAAAGCATCTCTAAACCTAAACCTAAAAGGAAAATTACAATTTATATCAAGAAGTAATAGGGATTTAAGGGTTTTGATACTTAAGTTTTTTTGGAACTATTCCATTTTCTGGGATGATATTTTTAATCTCTATGTGTCGGCTTTAACTAGCTACTATGCTGTGACGACGGAACAAACCATGGCGTTACCTACCTTTCAAACCGGACTTTGCAGCTGCATTTTAGCGCGTTTTAAATTAATATGTACACGTGTATGTGATTACCGTGTAATAACCGGGTTATAAGTTATAATAGTGCCACTCCTTGTCTTCCCGTGGATTTCGTAAGAGGCGACTAAGGGAGTCAAGGCTTGTAGTACTTTTGGGCGATGGGCTTGCAACCTGTCACTAATACACTGGTAAACATCTTAGCCTGAGAGTGCAAAGTCTGGTTACAGATTTATCAATAAGCCTTGTTAGACTGGTTGGTATTTCTGTAGCTCTGCCTATCCCACTGTGGGAATGAAGATGTGATGTTATGTATTCTAGAGGGATCTCAGCTATGTAGGTACATACTTGTTTTATTTTTTCTTTTCCTCTTTTCTTCAGATCATGATGATCGTACCACCCCAGCTACGATTCATCGTGTGGTGGCACCCACGGAATTAAATAGCACCACATTATTAAGAATTCCAAACTAACTGTTACGTGCCTAACATCAAAGCCAAGTTGATGCACATAACGTTCCTGCAAATGTTCAACGGAACATAGAGTATCAATATTAATTAGTTGGCTTTACTTACCAGTCAAATGAAATGAAAAACACGAGAAAATACCAAAGATTATTTGATATAGCACCCTGCAATTCTCCCACCTCTTGACCTCTCAACCTCTTTTTGACAAACTATAAATACTCTATGCCTTTTTAAAACTGCTTAAAAATATTATGGTACTTTTTACATTATCATAACGAGAGGACGCAATATAAATGCGATATGAAAGTTGAATAACGATAAACCATACGCATTGCCTAATATCGCATATTGAACAATATTGTACTAAGACATCGTATTTTGTCGGTTAAGCTCGTATCTGTCTTGCTTTCTTACGTAGCTAATTGATGGGTCCTCCGACAGAGAGAACAAGATCAATACGAACTTCACCGACCAAAATACGATGTCGTATAGATATTTACTTCGTAAAATAACGATCAATCGTTTGACTTTTAGTCATTTGGCATGTGTTTGGCATTTAATACATTTCAACTAAAAATTCAAAATAAAGATTCAAAATAATAAAGAAGAATTTAAAGGATGTGAATATAAATCAGCAATTTATTTATTAACAGTCATAAAACCACCAAACCAAACCATCTGCAGCAAGAAGTTATGACACTCCGCTACGTCCTAAATGAAGAACTAAGAGAAAAGGAAAGAAAGGAAAGTTTGTCAGTAATAAAAAGATCAAGTACTAACTACCTAGTCCCCTATGGATCTCTTTGAGCATGTTTATAGTGAGACTAGAGGACATGAGAGGCGAACTAAATTCAAGGATACAACAATAACCAAGTATTAACCAACATTGAGAGCAGTTCAGCCTTAAAGAATAGTATCCGAGGACAAGGGCACATAATGTAGGGGAAAGCACTAAATAGATTCGCTGATCTACTAATATACCTTCCAGAAAAGTCGAAGCTAGGAAGTGGAATTTTAGGTAGTGCAGGCCGTACTAATAAAAGAGTATTATTTTCGTTGAAAAGGATGATGTTGTAGAAGCCTACAAATATTGCAAAATCGAGCAATATTCCTTTGCAACTTACATTACCTAATAATAGGATAAAATACTTGAAATCTCAACACATAATTTCTTATCATCACTGTTGTTGTCGTTGGGTTCATCAAGGTTGTCGCGTCTCATATAATTTTCGATAAACTGGAATGTGGAATTTTGAAATTATTTATTTTTTATTATATTTATATTTATATCCAACATTTTGAATTTGGAGTCTGAACTGTGATGTAAGTAATTAAGCGTGTAATCTGTTATTTTGAAATTCTAGTTAATTAAGAATTTGCGATGGTTAAATAGTATTATTCTGATATAGGTAAGCCTTTATAAAAATGAATTTATAACATTTGCGTATTAAAATACTAGACAAACGTAAACTGTATTTTTAATAAACTACTTACCCTTACACTTCGGTTCGCCATGTCCATATAACTAGTATTTCTATAGCCAGCCAAAACTATGAATACTTTAAATCAAAAAAAACGTTTCCTTTTCCGCAGAGGTACGAAAATTTGCTATACTTTAGGGGTATCTCAGACAAAACTCCTGTAGCAAGTGCAAGCATATTACTAACGAGAAGGGTTTAATCTGCTTCGTTTATTGAATTTGAGATACTGCTTTTTAGCGTTAAGATTAGTATATAAATGTATGAGTAATATTCGTAATTTAGCAGAAAATTAACGTTTCATAATTTAAATCATTAACTAGGTACTAACTAAGAACAACAAATTAGCCCATATTTTGTACTAATTTTTGATTTTACATATATTGAAAACGGAACGAGTTAATAAAAGCCGTATTTACATTTAAACGATAAAATATATTTATTTCGTAAGTAGGCCGCACGGGCACTTTTACATATCAAAATATTACTAGCACTTTCCAAAAGGAGACCACTGCTGTGAAGAAACGCCGCATCAAACCCAACAGTCAGATTTTTCTGATGTATTGTGTCGTTACGCGTCAAAAAGTATCGGCTTCATATATTTAATATTGTTACGTTCAGTGCTGGCTTGTGCAAATCAGACTAGAGTGCACGCGCCAATAGTGTTTGACGCGTCACGACACAACACGATAGACAAATGTGAACCGAGCTTGATACAAAATATCGTCAGAAAGCGCATTACACGTCATATAGACGTGAACAGTAGCCACCACGACACAAAACATTAGACAAATGTGAATGCGGATTTAATCGCCTCTAAAACGTCCCTGAAAACGGGGGTAAGATCTAAAAGATAAGGGACCATCAGGTACCATTTGACTACTTTCTTGGAAATGCAGGAGGTCACCTACTGTGGTTCCTCTTATGGTGCATCCTTAGAGCTGTTATCAAATCATTAATTTGAGCTTTCAATAATGGCTTGGTTACTTCTGTAGTTTTTAAAGATACAATGTGTGTATTAATTGATAAGAGAAAGTATTGGAAAACTACAATCACGTTAAAAATAATTTACAATAATATTGTGATTGTTTTTCATTAACTTTAATAACGAAGATAAAACAATCAAAAACAGATAAAGTTTTATTCATTTATTTTAATCTTACAGTTCCTACACAAATGTGGCACAGCCATGAATGCCATGATACTCGTATAATTGTCATTGCCTTACTAGCACACTACTTCCACTTTTAGTTTATAATTTGTCATTTATTGGATAATAATTCAGGCGAAATCCTCAATACTGCTATTGCAAACTCCAAATGCCATCTGGTGTCTGCAAATAAAAAAAAACACAAGTACATTAGAATTATTTATAATGAATTATCTAGTTGATAGAAGTCCCCTTATCGACTCTGAGACCTATTAAAACTTGATAGTAAAGGCGGCCATAACAAAATATGACTTTGATAAAGTGATAGGAAAGGTGGAATAAAGGCCCTAGAAGTGTGTCACCATAATTCACCACAATATTGAAATTCCTTCACATAACATATTACCTCATTTAAATAGGTCTTAATCCATCCCTGCCATGGGATTCACAACCAATATCGCTACCGCCTGTTGTTGGGTGCGCTACGCATCTATAACAGAGGCTAGTTAATTATAGCTTCTGCAGTTTTTATTATTCTTATTTGTCAGGCTTCAAAAGTCCATCCACGGTGTATCCAAATTGCTGTGCCTATCAAATTAAAAACATGCATTAAAACCAATTCACACACATGACTCAATAGTAACAATAAGAAGAGTCAGTAAGAGCCTCCAAAAAAACAATAAGACAGTAAGAAGAAGTTATAAAAATCTGCCAATTTATTGTAATCCAATATGTTAGTTAAACCAACTCAAGATTAAGTAAATGAAAGGTACTTACATGGAGGTGAGCTTGCCAAGAAGTCGTTGGCAAAAAAGCACCACATTTTATGCGTATTTGTTCACGTAAAAACCGTTTCACACGTCTTAGTTGCTTTGATTGCGAACCAAACAATAACGAAGTAATGTTATGTTTTAAGTTCAGTGATTAAGTATCTATTTATTATTGAAATAAATCAGTTAAAATAATAAATTAAAGTTACACAAAAAATATAAACTTATCAAAATGTCATCAGCTGTCAACATACCCTTTAAATCTGTGGCTGTCACTGGCAAAAAATACCAATACAACTTTATTTTCTTTCCTATGTTTACTGTTTTAAAATAATGCAATTAATTGGTTATTAATTGGATTTACGCTCTCATTCCATTTTTTTTCGCATAAATCAATATTATAATGTAACTGTTTTTTCCGCCTGAAGATTTTTTTTTTGAGCGAGCAACACACATCAATACGTTACATCTAGCGAACCTTGATCAAACCTTAAAGAAGCGGTAACAATACGATAGTCAGACAAAGCAATACGAAAAGACTACGATATGAAAGCATTATACGATAGGGAAACGATATTGTATAGTATCGCAAAACGAACGATTTGATTACGATAAACCACTGAGCGGTGTAGAATAGAGGCCCAGTTTACTAATGTATTAGTGACAGGTTGCAAGCCCAACGCCTAACAGTACCTAATACAAGCCCTTATTCCTTCCTTATTAGTCGCCTCTTACGACATCCACGGGAAGACATGGAGTGGCACTATTCTAACCCGGCAACGACAATCGCATGCTACTTTATGAATCAATCGAAAGACTCTTTAACTACCACTAAGTTGACCGTGTCGCATGTTTCTGTGTGATTGCACGGGGAAGCAAAATGCGATCAAAGTTTTTGCAAGATAAATGCCCTGTTTTTCGGCGGGGCATATATCCCAAACATAATAAATGAAATAGGCAAATATCCCCATGTAATGTAGGATAGATGTACCAAAATATAGAGGTCCGCATAAATCACAAATACTCTGGAAATATTAAAGATTACTTTCCGTACATTTGTAGATAAAAAACCAAAGCACCGGCTAGTTAAACAAATAAAGTATTTTACTTTTTGTACTGAGAGATATAGAGCGATTTCAAAAAGTGTGACAAGTATCCCGGATTTACCCTATGAGTTCGCGGCACCGCGCCGCCTCCGCTTGCAGTGCGTCAGCGGCTTCATTGCGGCCAGGGGAAATGATTAAGTTTTTCAATGATAGTCAAGCATGTGTTTGACAATTTAGGCTATCTTCAAGTACGTTTATGGTTGCCTAGTAGGTACCTATAGTACAAGCCGTGAGCTTAGTTTGGGACCAGGGTGGTGATTCTCTTAACACAGCGCTGCGTCGATCTTAAAGGTGAAGTTTTATCTGGCAAGTTTAAGAATTCCCGTCGGAGCGTACAAATCACATTTTAGCACGTGCCTTCTCAATTAGGCAGCAGGCAGGTGAGTAGAGTTCAGTGTCGTATAAAGCTGCCTAATTAAGAAGGCACGCGCTAAAATGTGTTTTGTACGCTCCGACGGGATTTCTTAAACTTGCCGGATAAAACTTCACCTTTGAGATCGACGCAGCGCTGTGTTGAGAGAATCACCCCCCTGGTCAATTAAATTTGTGTGAGATATTGTCCTTAGAGCTCAGTTTATACTAGGGAATGCAAATAACCGATTAATAACCGAATTTGATAAGCAAAAGACGGTTAATAACCGGTTTTAACCGTTTATTTGCAATTCCTTTATTCATCAAAATCCAAGCTTGTAATCTTTTTTAATACAAGTGGAAGTCTCTTTTTAATACATATTGTTGGAAAGCGATTTCCGCTTGTAATACAAGATACAAGCTTTTGATAAACGGGCCTCTAATATTTATTTATTTTTATTTAAATGTAAAATACGTTGGAGGGGCGCGTCATTCCAACTTAGAAGAGCTTTACCTAAAATGTATTTATCTTTGTGCGATTTTACCACACTACTATATTAATCGTTTCTGACCTTAGCAATCTATTAACTTACTTAACTAACTCTACTTGTTTCCCGGAAGTAGATGAGGTGACAGGAAGTTATATCTAGGTCGTTTACATGGCTATAATTATTATACAGCCGTAGGTATCTGCGACGTTCAATTTAATGTGATTTAACATTACATACATAGATACATAACATCACGCCTTCATTCCCAAAGTGGAGTATGCAGAGTTACAGAAATACTAACAAATCTTAAAAGTCTTGTTTATAATTTTATCACATTTTGCGCAATCAGGCCAAAAAGTTTACTAGTGTATTAGTGACAGGTTGCAAGCCCATCGCCTAACAATATTACAAGCCTTTATTCCCTTAGTCTCCTCTTACGACATCTACGGGAAGACATGGAGTTTCACTATTCTAACCCCGCAACCGACACAATAAAATACCTATCGCCCTTTCGCATAACTTTGTAGCCTTAACGAGGTCAAAATAAGAAATTGTCACAACTATATCTTCTATCTGTAATTAATAGCACGAATTAAAACAAGACCGTTACCTATCGAGACAGTTCGCAGGAAAATCTTGTACCAGACCGTAGAAGCGAACAAAGCAAGAATTTCCCTATGATTAACTAGAAAATGCTAACTAGAACACCGCTAAACGCCAGTTAGTGTGTACAGTTACTCGTACTTGCGAAGGTTCACGTCTGGGGAGGTCACCTCACTCGTGCCTCGTTTTCACCGTCATTAAGAAAGAGGACAGTTACTGCGTTCTTCCTGTCACGCGGGTTTGCGACCGCGTGCATATCGTCCATTTTATTTTACACTAGCGGCCCGCAAGCGGCTTCGCCCCGCTGCAAATTTCTGACTTTCTCGGAAATTATTCGATTTTTACTCACCGTAAAAACCATCCTTGGACTTCAACGAACATTTAAAAAAAAGATTCTGTAAAATTGGTCCAGGTTTTGTTGAGTTATGCGCTTGCCATTATTTTTTTGCAATTATTTTTTATATTATAGATTACAGGAACAAGGCCCTTAGAAACTTCAAGGGGAAGTGAATATTGTAGGTGTGTAATATAGCACCGAAGTACATAACGTACTAATAGTATAATAGTCATTTTGTATAATCTTGAAATACTTAACGTGTGTTTAATATAATAACGCATATAATAACGTTGAATAATTATAAACGAATTTTACGAACGAGTTGACGGAGCTCCGCTGCGCGGAGCTCCTATTCCACGTACTTAAAGTGCTTTGCGCCTTGACGCAACTCTAACCTAACCTGACCTATAAGCAAGCAACTTGATTTAAACATATTATAATTTATAACTAGTTATATCACTTGATCATTATTGCAAATGTTTTTTATAACTTTTAAGAATTATACTTAATGTATAGTACCTATATCAAAAGGCATTATCCCATATGAATATTATACAAAAGGTTGTTATGCTAAATGACGGTTATGCTATGTGACTGTCATGCTACAAAAAATATACATTTTGCTGTTATACTGGACGTTTGTTATCCATTTCGCAGTTAGTTAACGTTCTAGTGGTGGTAGGACTCTGTGCAGGGTCCTTCCGGATCGCTACCACCATCTTATCCATTAACCACCCGCCAAGCAACAGCGTTCGCATTGTTGTGTTCCGGTGTGGTGATAAGACAACCGGTGAAATTACTAGCATAGAGGCATTTCA
Organism: Acleris holmiana; assembly: GCA_949316455.1. Lineage (NCBI taxonomy): Eukaryota > Metazoa > Arthropoda > Insecta > Lepidoptera > Tortricidae > Acleris > Acleris holmiana. Next base: position 2,946,749 of record OX438766.1, read on the forward strand.
TCTTAGTCCTCAGGGTTGGCAACGCATTTGCAGTCTTAGGATTGCAGTCTTGGGTATGCGAATGTCTATGGGTCACAGTTTTCACTTACCATCAGGTGGCCTGTGTGCTCGTTTGCCTTCTCGATGCCATAAAACTAAAAAGGGTTGGCGACGGTTTGAGATTTTAGGATTAAGGTGGAACGCCGATATGCTATTAATTTCACCGGTTGTCTTATCTCCACAACAATGCGAACACATGGTGGAGTCCATGGTAGCGACCCAGGCGGACCCTGCAAGGGTCAAGGGCATTTTTATAATGAGTGCGAGTATTTTGGCTGTCTTCTGTCTTGTCCTTAAATAAAAGTACTTCTAAGTTTATCGTCGCCTGGTACTCCAAGCCTAGAGCTCTGTGTGGGACTAGATTATTTTGTGTGAGGTGGTCCGCTGAAGTTTACTTATTTCTGGTTTATACATTAGCTAGTAATGTATGTAACTAATTACTTCCCGCGACTCCGTCCACGTAGGTCTTATTTATCGCTGTTCCTTCTGGGTTCAGATTGCACTTACCATCAGGTGGTCTGAGTGCTCGTGTGCCTTCTCTTTAACATATAACAAAAGAAAAACGTTTTTTTAATAATCATTCGACTAAAAAATTGCATAATAGCTAAGTAGAAAGGTTCCGTCGAGCGACACAAAACTATTCTAACAATTGTATGGCTAATTTTCTTCGCACAACGGAAAAGTTTCATAGAAAGTTTATTTGCATGATGCCCAACTTTTTTACGCCGGCTACGTACAATATTTTTTGTAATTTACCCTAATAAACACAAACAAAAAAAAAAAAATCTGTTTATTTCTTTCACAAAAAAAAACAAATACATTATTAATTTATCTTAACTTATAATCTTAAATAAATCAAAGATTTTATCAGTTAAGAGTATACATGAGTTCTACGTTTTATATTAATAATACCTTTTATTCATTAACACTCTTAAATTCTAATATTTATGTTTTTACTAAGTAAATATCGTTTCGTTATGTTCTTGACCTGTTTACTAACGACATGTGATAGAGTATTATATATTTGTTATTTACTTATGAATATAGTCAAAGCTAATTAGAAGACCGCTAAACGCCAGTTAGTGCGTACAGTTACTTGCGAAGGTTCACGTCTGGGGAGGTCACCTCACTCGTGCCTCGTTCGCACCATCATTAAGAAAGACGACAGTTACAAAATATAAATAAATACCCCAGGACAATTTTACACAAACTGACCTAGTCCCAAACTAAGCTCTAGGCTTGTACTATGGGTGCTAGACGACGATAAACTTACTTATATAGAGAAATACATAGAAAACATCCAAGACTCAGGAACGAGTATTTACTCGTGCTCATCACACAAACATCAGCCGCTGGCTTCGGAGGCAAGCGGGTCACCCCCAACTAGGCCAACATGTCGTCAAAAAATAAATAAAACCGGGCAAGAGCATGTCGGACCATGCCCAGTGTAGGGTTCCGAAGCCGTTAAGCACTAGAAACACAAAATACAACAAGAATTCGAAAAACCCTTATGTTCATTTAAGTACATAACACCACGCCTTAATTCCCAGTGAGGCAGGCAGAGCTACAGAAATACCAACAACTCTAAAAAGACTTCTCGATAATTTTGTAACCACATTTTGCGGAAGTAGGCTAAGATGTTAACCAGTTCATGTATTATTTCAATATTTCTCCATACTAAGTGAACCCTAGTTCCGTTTTCATCTAGAATGGAAAAACAAATTTTGTGTAATTACACAAAGAATTGTCATATGAAAAAGAAATTGGCAAGTAGCTTCAAAAACATCCTAAGTTCATAATGATTCTGTCGATGTAAGAAACCACTGAAAAATATGGAAATAATAAGGAAAAAAATACAATAATTCCGATTAAAATGATCAATATCTCCGAAAGTAGAAACATAGAAATTAAAATTTATTAGTTAAATCGATAGCTTATGAGCTGCCATATCACCTATTTCCGTCTTGACGTCGATTTTTGGGACACCATGTATAATGTAATTACGTTTTCGAAAAAGGCTCTTATGTATTATATCGTCAAGCAAGAACCTGGGTTTAGGGAGGTTCAAAGCGTTTTCAAAATAAAACAAGATTGAATATATTACTTTATTAACCGATTAATACGATAATAAGGTAGTCTACGTTGTTTTTGAAGAACATTCTTGAGTGATGGCGTGTTTCACAAGTCCAGAATGCCAGTCCCTTTACGTGTTATGCTACACAATGCTCCGGCGCCGCCATAAAGACATATTTTGCATAATAATAGGGCACCCTTTGGCATTGTGATAATAATAATGAGACGATGATAAAACTGAATAACTCATGCATGATTCGAATGTGACGCATAATGAAGAGGCCAAATATGATCCAAGTCGGTAATATTCCGCGATCTGGGGGTTATTATGACCTAGTTATGCAGTTCAGTTTACGGTGAGCGTAAAGGACAGAGCTATGACAGTTATATAGCTGTCCTTTTCTCTGAGCGTAAACAGAACTGCATTGTTATGTCTAAATAACCCCCCTCAAGAACCATAACTACGTCCGACGTCCGAGTGCTCTACATGTCTAGAGAAAATATTTATTTGCGTCGTGATATTACGTTCATTTATACACAGCTACCCAAAAAAAAAACATGTGTTTTAGGAGAAGTGACCTTTACTTTTGTTAAATTGAAGCCCCGTGTGGTTGCCGGGTTAGAATAGTGCCACTCCATGTCTTCCCGTGGATGTCGTAAGAGGCGACTAAGGGAATAAGGGCTTGTAGTACTGTTAGGCGATGGGCTTGCAACCTGTCACTAATACACTAGTAAACATCTCAGCCTACTTGTGCAAAATGTGGTTAAAGAATTATTAACATGTCTTTTTAGAGTTGTTGGTACTTCTGTGGCTCTGCTTACCCCGCTCTGGGAATGAAGGCGTGATGTTATTTATGTATGTATGTATGTAAATTGAATTTGATAAATATGGTGACCATTTTCTCCGAAGTTTCTCAAAATGAAAAATAAGACTGTATGAGTAAATGTCAGGTGCTTTAAATTGGAAACAAGTTCTATATTTAAAAATTGGCGTGTGAAATATCAAAAGTCAACACATTTCTCGTCGCTAAAATGAGGTGGTGATAAAAGTAATGTTGATTTTATTTTATTTATCGCAATTCAAAGTATGGTGACAAGTACTAGCACAGCGACGAGCGCTCGGACATCTACCACTTGACGTCGTGACTAATACGAGTTTGTATATCCATGCCAAAAACAGCTTTCTTCTAAGACTCTCTGAGCTAAGCTGCGGACGTACGGACGGACAAACGGACAGACATGGCGAAACTAATGATGAAATCACAGTGAAGCAACTTGTATCCGTGTACTATGCTCTTGTGGAATCGGGTTTAAGGTTCAGTATCAATTTTGGGGTAGGAGCTACGAGTATGCGTATAATGCCAAGAAAGCTTTTACGAGTATACTGCAAAAGAGGGCCGTTAGAACTAGAGATGGGCATTAACTGATTAACTTTTTAATCAACTAATTAATCGATTAAACAATCAATCGTCACAAAATTAATCACGATTAATTTAATAGCGATTAAATTAATCGACGGAATACACGAATAACGATTAATTAATCTTCATTTTAATCGACTCTTTCACGATTAAATCTGGATTTAAAATTAGAACACGCACGGTACACAAATTCAATATGTTGTATACAGATGTAAGCTGCTAAGCTGTAGCAATCTGTCAACGTAACTCGAAATTTAGGAGAAAATTAATCTACCTAATTAATTGATTAACAATTTAGTCGCTGTTAATTGTGTTTGTGTGTTGTTGTTGTTGTGTTGTGTTGTTTGTTTGTTAATCGGCGATTAACTTAATCGTAACTAAATTAATCGAAACTCTTACGACTAAGATTAATTAATCGCCATTTTTAATCTTTAATCGTTAGTCGATTATATATATTTTGCCCATCACTGGTTAGAAAATAGTACGTATAGGCTTAACATACTTACTGTTCGTGTCTCTACTCGGATATCTTAGCGTTACTTACGAGCGTATTGAGGCATCCAGATAGATATGAGACTGACAAGGACAGAGAGACGAGGTATTTGACACGTAGAGCTGGGTACGAATCTGAGCGGCTCAGCCTGTGGTATGCTCGCTCCGCGCGGCGAGCTGCTCGCGAGACTAATTGTTGCACATAAACATGAACGGGTGAGGCAACCGTTGACACGAGCCATCATTTCAAAATGGCGTCGGATACGATGACAGCCACGGCTGTGTTTATAATAATTCACCGAATTATTACAAAAAGAAGAAGAAATCGTTCGGTGGTGGAACGGCTCAGCAACTTTATCAAATTTGTACGCGCCTCGCCCACAAATAAGATAGAACGAGGCTACTCTAAATCGTATCCAGCTTAGGAAAGACATGTCTGTCTTGACACCGCCCAAACAGAGAGTGGCACATCAGTGTCCGATATCAAGCTGTGAAAATGTTTAATAGCCTGCCTAGTGACTTAAAAAGCCTACAAAATCCTTTGTTTTTAATTGCGCCTCAGGAACTATTTGCTAAAGAAATGTTTCTACGATTTAGACGAGTTTGTTATTTAGTGTTCATAATTATGTTAACTGAATTAGGGTTTATTTAATAAATAAGTTTTACCCTCGTGTGGTTGAAGCGATAAGGGCTTATACTCGTAGTACTGTTAGGCGATGGGCTTGCAATCTGTCACTAATACACTGGTAAACATCTTAGCCTGCTTGTGCAAAATGTGGTTTCAAAAACATCAACAAGTCTTTTTAGAGTTGTTGGTATTTCTGTAGCTTGTATTAATTTGTCCGAATTTTCATTTTTCCAAAGGCTATGTTACGTTGGAGCTATTTGAAATAAAATGCAAAATTTAGTTGCTGTACGTAGGTTAGGTTAGGTATGATTAATAGGCCATATCATAAAATAACGTCTTCCATAAAATAAATGCATTCGGAATTTTTCATCAATTCGAAATTATGACTCTTCGGAATTGTGTAGTGTAGCCAGTATAGTTTGGCTACGGAACTCTAAAAAGGCGAGTTTATTAGAGGACTGATCCTGACTGGTTTATGAGGTCCGAAATACCTCTTGCTGACCTTCACCTTGGCTCACATCTAAACAGGCTGATTATTCCATTGTGCTTAATCCTATTCTCTTTCAACTTAATATTCATGAATAGAACGCCGTTGAAGAATGATTTTGAATGTATGTAGGTATATACAGTGCGTCTATTTTCCTAACGCCCCTCGGCAAGCTTCGTTATTCTATGAAACACGAGTGATAAATATACTGTCAGATGCGAGTGCGAGTGAGACAGCGACAGATAGCCAAAGGGCATTAAGGAACTATAGAAGTACTGTATATAAATTAGGGTAAAGAATGTCGGAATGTAATAATTAATAACTGTATAATTAAAAAAATTAAAAATTAGGACTTTTCTTTGTATAAATTCCATGGTGTCCATTATTAAGACACTGGAAAAGCGAGTTAAACTCGCGTAGTGCGGGTTCCGTACGTTTTAAGAAATTTGCGGCCGTTTTGGAGATGGGCAATTTTCGCCTATTTTCTGAAAGTATTTACCTCAAAATAGAAAAAAGTGATTTTCACAACAAGCCGTTTCATTTTATATGACACACATATAGGTAGCGAAACTTTTTGAATTTTCTAATTTGCCCCTTGAAAGTGGCCCATGTTTTAAATTTGTTTATTCACCATACACCATCATTCTGTCTTTGGATCACCGACTTACATAATAGGTATGTGTATCAAATTTCAACTCAATCGGTCCAGAAGTTTTGACAGACGGACGGACACAGAAACGCGAGTGATCCTATAAGGGTTCCGTCTTTTCCTTTTGCGGTAGGGAACTCTAAAAACATACAGACATTTCTGATATTCCTCCCCCGATATTTGTCCCACGATATTTAAAAAAAGGATGTGGAGTGGAGAAGTTAACGAGAACACAGGCCACCTGATGGTAAGAGGGGTCTGTGACCCGTTAGACATTCTCAAGATTACAATCCTAAGACAGCAAATGCGTTACCCTAATTTTCTGGCTAAGCCCATTCCCGCAAAAACGCCGTCAGGACTGCTTTAGACCTATCATATAAAAACATAACTTATATGCACACAAGCTCTTAACTATTGACCACAGGAGAGACAACTTTTGTTTTTAAGAGTGTGTATAACCCAATTGTTAGTGCTATTTTTTTGTTTGTACAATAAAAATGTTTACATACATATACTATATTTATCTACCAATAATGTAATTATTTTTTTATTACTTCATGATAATTATTATCTATACAATGTCTATCTTAGAATGAATCAGAGTAATTAACTCTTTTATGTCGACCTCTTGTGCAACCTTTGGCTGCATCATATCTAATCGTTAGTTATTTTATGAGTACAGTTTATCGTTAATATAACATAAACACGCTGTATGTTCTCAATGTTTTTGTTACATTGAATTTGTTGCAGTTATTTTTGAATACTAACCATTTTACTAGACAAATTGTAAAAAACTTACAAATAAAAATTAAAACTAAACTAAAAGTAAAAAGTTAAGTCTAAAATTGTGTCGAAAATGCTGGCAGGATTTCCTCGAATAGTTAAACTAATGACACGACGACACGTTGGCCTAGTTGGGAGTGACCCTGGCTCCGAAGCAGGCGGTCCCAGGTTCAAATCCCGGTAAGGGCAGGTATTTGTGTGATGAGCACGAGTATTTGTTCATGAGTTTTGGATGTTTTTTATGTATTTAAGTGTTTATTTCTCTATCTAAGGTTGTCTGGAAGAGATCGCTATTTAGCGGTGAGACCGCAGGCGGTGTAAACTAACATCATTGAGCCTCTTCGAAATTTCTTTAAAGAGGCTAAGAGCGCTACGCCCCCCGGACCAAAGGTCTCGACAATTTAGTTCTACATATAGTTTGTCTTGTACTTAGGAGATGCCAGAGTAGTGGTTGGACCTTGGGCAGGGTCCGTCCGAATCGATACCACCATCTTATCCTTCAACCTAACGAGTTTTAAGAGAACCTATAAAATTACTAGTATATATGAAACATTACTGAGTCCTGCGAGTTGGCGACGCATTTGCAGTCTCGTGATTATAGTCTTGAGAATCGGTGTCTATCATTTCATCGAAACACCTTTTATCGAATGTTTCAGGGTATGTAAGATACCCTGTTTACAGGGTATCATAAACATCTAACCTAACCTAACGTACGTAATTAATGTTTAAGATATCCTGAAAACATGGTACGAGTATTAGCGATGAAATGAAATTCGATGAAGTGGTGAGTACCCTTGAGAATACTTACCGTCTCGGGTGCTCTGTGTGACCGTTTGCCTTCTCCACGACTTAAAACCGGCCAAGTGCGAGTCCAACTCGCGCACGAAAGGTACCTTACCATTATCAGACAACATTATATTATAACCTTATTTCTTATGTTCACCTGTTCCGGTGTAACCACGGTGTCTGTATTAAGATCGAGAAAAAAAAAACCTTTGTTATATGCGAGCACGCCTTAAATATTTATTTTATTTTAATACATAATAATATATCCCCGTGTGGTTGCCGGGTTAGAATAGTGCCACTCCATGTCTTCCCGTGGATGTCGTAAGGTAAGAGGCGACTAAGGGAATAAGGGTTTACAGTACTGTAAGGCGATGGGCTTGCAACCTGTCACTAATACACTAGTAAACTTCTTAGCCAATTTGTGCAAAATGAGGTTACAGAATTATAAACAATTATTTTTAGAGTTTCTGTAGCTCTGCCTACCCCACTCTGTTAATAAAGGCGTGATGTTATGTATGTATGTATATATATAAATATATATATAACAACATTGTATATATTAAATGATTACAACTAAATACTCTATGAATATATCAAGCGTCTACCTGTGGCAGTTATTAATATCGAGCAAAAAACGACACAAAACACGTTTGTTGTGTATTAGCCCCACTTAAATATTAATTTTATTCTGTTTTTAGTTTTTGTTATAATAGCGGTAACAGAAATACATCATCTGTGGAAATTTCAAATGACTAGCTATGACGGGTCATCAGTTACAGCCTGGTGAGCGACATACAGACTTACAGTGGAGTCTTAGTAATAGGGTTACCCTTTGGGTACGGAACCCTATAAAAGATTACAGTAAGTTACAAATTACGTACAATATAAGGTTGAAAAACATCTTATGAATTAATATAATCCCTTAAAAAATGACCTTTACCGCCTTAAGAAAAACTGCAGTACTTACCCACACAAGTATATGCATCCATTTAGTTTAATAGTAACCTAACCGGTTCCGCAGCCAGTTTTAATGTGTCCCCGCGTCTCACTATTTTACACATCCGTTACCGTTATATGTTGAATCAGCAGGGGTCTTCTTGACTTGGTCGTATCCTCGCAGGGACTTATGTTGTGTCATAAGAAATCAATTCATATCAGTCTTCTCGAGAACTCATAGAGGTAAGTCGTGCTCATATTGTTAAAGATGTTTATATTGTTGGTAGGCCTTACTTTGTTGTTTCAAACTCTTAGTCTGTACGGATACGGTGTTTTTTTTGCTTTATTTAAAGTTTTCCTTATCGTTTTCACCGCCCATGATGCAAATTGGCACCATTATTCCATACAACTGGCAATCATGGGGCCTCAATGTGTCCCTTAGGTCAGTCTATTGTGTTTGCCCTCCTTGAAATATAAGTATATCAGTTGATTACTTTACAACAACGTATTATTTCTTTGAGTAGATTTATTGCAATTTTATATGGATAATATTTAAAATAAAAAAAATGTCTTGGTCAAGGAAAATACAATATTAATTCCGCGTTTTTTCAATAAAAGTGTGCATTGTTAAGGTCAACAATTATGAAAATTCAACTTTTCCATTTCGTCACGAAAACTAGCTATATATTTAGATACGTTATTTTTCGTGACGAAATGGAAAAGTTAAATTTTATTAGTTTTTGTCCTTAACGATATTTAAAAACCGCCCAGTTATAAAAGTGTTTTTATTTTGTTCTTTCTTTAATATTTATGAAAGTTTCTCATGGCTTATTTTCTCACAAGTATAATTTATGAATCCAATACGCATAACAAAAATTCACGAAATAAAATGATTTTATATAAAAATACTCTTGATCATTCTAAAAGAGCGTATTGGCACATTATGTTGAATTTATATTGAACCTTCACCTAAGCTTTGTACTGCCAATATTAGAAACAAAACATGTAAACGGATATTATCTTCAAAATCAAAGTTATCAAAGTTTCTTTATCTCGATACTATGTTTATTTCAACTATACATAGCACATCTTCACCAGTTCTTAGTGTTCATTGACGACACGCTAGCCTCGTTGGTAGTGACCCTGCCTTCGAATCTAGGGGTCCATAGTTCAAATCCCGGTAAGGGCTGATATTTGTGTGATGAGCACGAGTATTTGTTCCTGAGTCTTGGATGTTTCCTATGTATTTAAGTATGTATTTTTCTATCTAAGTATGTTTATCGTTGTCTAGTACCCATAGTACAACCCTAGAGCTTAGTTTGGGACTAGGTCAATTTGTGTGACATTGTCCACTGATATTATTATTATTATTACCACGGTTAGAATATTTCACGAATTCCCAGTATTTCAACGATGTTGCAACTGCCATAAACGGGCATTTTCAAAATAAAGTGTACCCTAGTTAAGAAAAATTAAGAAACGTTAACTATGGTCAGTTTTGTGACTAAATTAGCCATATAAATGTACGGCTAATTTCGTTACAAAACGGACAAAGGTTAACGTTTTTTCACTTTCCTAAACTAGGGTACACTTTATAAAGAAAATGCCCAAACAGGATAACTGAAGTACTTTTATTAATAAGGACCTGTTAAAATGTGTCGTCACATTTGTTTGTGTAAAGCAGCACCGATATACCAAAAACACCCGGGTAACCTTCTCACAATAGCGACACTTGTCATTGTTGTTCCCCGGCTGGACGGCAATTGCCTTGATTACTGCACAGAGCCCGATTCAAGCGCAAACACTTGCTTTTTATAGCTTGGCAAACGTTATTTATTGTCCTTTAATATTTATTATCAAAAGGCTACCAAGCGGCGGAGATAGCATTCTTCGATTCCAGCGTGTAGGAGAGATTGCTGGTTCAATCACTTGCTTTTGAAAATAATACTCTCGCGGTCAAATAATACGGGTCAGAGTGCGTTTTTGGGGTTTTCGTAGTCAAACTAGGAACCGTTATAGTTTCGCCATGTCCGTAAGTCCGTCCGCCTGCAGCCTAGCGCAGAGACTCTTAGTACTAGAAAGCTGTAATTTGGCATGAATATGCATATAAGTCACGCCAACAAAGTGTTTTTTTTTGTAGGGTACCTCTCCTACAAGTAAAGTGTGGTTTTTTTTTCTCGTCTTCCCTATAGTGCGGGATCATGGGGTGTCGTTGGATAGTTTTTTTAGAAATAGTACAATACATTGTGAAAACAGTTTTTCGATTAAGTAATCCGTTTATGAAATATTAAGCTTTAAAGCACTAATTTTTGCTAGACTCAAGTGTCCCCCCTTAAAAATCAGAAAAAATACTTAAATGAAAGAATATATAACGAATTTTAAAGGAAAACTATCACGACTAATTAATTAAACATCATTGGTTCTTGAGATACAGGTGATTAAAGTGGTTATACCTACTAAAATCATCTAAGACGGCACCAATTAATTGACTTTAAATAGAGAATTAGTTATTACTTGTTGATTTTTATGTTTGTAGTACTTTACGGCTTCAGAACCCTATACTGAGCATGGTCCGACATTCTTCATACTATATAGAGGCTATTTTGAAGCTTTGGTTCCTCGCCAGGGGATGCTTTTAGTGAAATCTGATGATGGGTACCCCGAGCATCGATACAGGACTTCCAGAGTGCCTAGGATACCCAACTGATTAAATCAGCAGTTAACACCGGAATTGTGCATATTCAGAAAAACATCAAAAATGGCAATAAAATGTAAGGGAATCCAAATGCTGACCCAAACTCTCTCGCTGTGGTGTTAACTGATTGTGCGATTAGTTATGTACTTTATGAACTTTTGACCTCCTCTATTGAACCTCGGAGTATCCACCATTAAACCACACTCGAAACAACCCCTGGACAGGAACCAAGGCTTCTAAATAGCCTCGTTTGCATGAAAAACGCACTCTGACCTGTATTAATTGACCGCGAGTGTACTTGGAGGATTCTGTAAAGTGAGCTCAGTAGAATCGCGGCATGGTGTTTCTTCGTAGTCCTCAGGCTTGGCATCCCCTTTTCCATCTAGGGGTCACAAAGCTCATTTATCATACGGTAGTCTGTGTAATCGTTTCCCTTCTCCATGCCATGAAACCATTGCACCGTAGTAAGGTGGTTAAAATATTTTTTACCAAGCTGTATATCGTTTAGTAAAAGGTTTGATTTAAACTTTGCAGTGGCTACAATCTGATTTCCAAAATGTTTGCAATCGAAGAAAATATGTATTTTTTTCTTTAAGATAAAAAGATAAAACGTTAAGTGGGCGATTTTCAAAAAAAGTGTACGTTGTTAAGTTTAACTTTTCCATTTTGACACGAAAATTAACGTATCTAAATGTACAACAAATGTTCCTGACGAAATGGAAAAGTTAAACTTAACGATGTACACTCTTTTTGAAAAACGCCCAAGTAGGCTAGACGGGTACATTTACACGTCAAAATCCTACCAACCCTTCCCACCACTGCTGAGAAGAAACGCCGCAAGAAACTCAACAGTCAAATTTGGATTGCCTCATGGGGAGAGACATGAATATTTAGTTTCATGCTAAGCCTTATAAAGAAGAGGCGAGATACAGATACAGATACAGATACAGATCTTTATTGGTAAAAGTACATTTTACAAGTCATAGAGATCTTGATAGATTTTAATTCTTTTCAGCAATGTTAAAAGGTAACTTTTTTTTTCAGGTAATAACTAAAGATGAAGCAATTCTTACTGTTGGTGCTATCTGTTGTCATGGTGGCGGCTCACCATGCTAACGTGAGTACCAATTAACTGCTCTTTGATATTAATAGATTATAGTATCAGCAATTTGTTATTCAATAGGTACCTAGAACGTTCCGTAACATACTGTCTTTAGTTTTCTTATCTTTGCTATGATTCTGCAGCCTCGACTTGTCACTTTAAGTTCATGATCTAAATCTTATCTGAGACTATTTACATATTGAAAATACGTTACTTTAATTAAACAAATTTTATTACTTTGAAACTTAGTGTTAAAAGTGAATCGCCAATTTTTTAAATACTGTTTATTGCCAGATATAGGTATAGGTTTATGAAAATTAGATTTCATATCCCCAAAAGTGCTATTGCTTCATAGGATTCATCAATCATTTGTTTTAGAACTCAATGTCCAAAGCCATCTGGGTAAGGACCAAAAAATTGCGCTAACTTTCGCAATTAAATTTTCTATTAAACTTTTCCGTAGTGTAATGGAAATTAGCCATACAATTGTGAGGATACTTTTCGTCGAACAACGGAACTTTTTCGTCTTACTTGTTTGTATGGTGAACTGCGCTTAACTATGGTCTAACTTTTTGGTCCTCACTCATCTGCATCCGACAACATTCTGAAAGTCTTAACTTTAGGCCTCTGTATAGTTGATTGTTTCCACAGGTATCTGAGCTCAGAGCTATCTGTTATTTGGCCGACTCTAAACACCTCATCCAGGGGAACGTGACCTTCACTCAACTACATGACGGCAAAGTCCGAGTGGAAGGTACCATCCTTGGCCTGCCCCACGGGCGGTACGGGTTCCATGTTCATGAGAAGGGAGACATTACTGGAGGGTGCCTTAGCACTGGAAGCCATTTTAACCCTGAACACGTAAGTTTTGAAGTGGTATTTTGAAAATTATCACAAATTATGCATTGTTTCAGTACCTATTGAGTGTTAGATGGGAAAACATCGATTGGTAACTACACTAATATCAGAACGCATCCGTATCGGGTTTAACAGTTAAAACTCTCTTTCTAGAAGTTTCGTTTAGCGGAATTGTGGGCTCTTTGTATTGTAATTTGATTTTCCTAATAAATAGTCTTGAAAACCATTTGTGTGAATTAAAAGTTTTGGTGTTATAATTACCACAAAACAATAATGATGATGCATTTAACATCTGAACATCTGAATGTAGTTACCATTAAGAACGCGTTTGATACGGTTTGTGATTAATTCAATGGCCTTAGCATTGGAGTTCAAACGATGAAATCTGTTTTCAATTAAAATTACAGAAGCAACACGGTCACCCGAACGACCAAGAACGCCACGTAGGCGATCTCGGCAACGTCGAATTTGACGAGAGCCACATCGGCCGCATTGACTTCGTCGACAGCATGATCTCGCTCATCGGCGAACACGGCATCCTGGGCCGTGGCCTGGTCCTCCACGAGAAAGCTGACGACTTCGGCCGCTCTGAGCACCCTGATTCCAGGAAAACTGGCAACGCTGGCGGACGAGTCGCTTGCGGCGTCATTGGCATCCTGTAATCATTTGTTTTTGATTTTGTGAAACTATACTGTGCACTTTATAGGTGGCCAGTTGTCCACTTTTAAAATTTATAAAGAATGTTCCATATTTGAGTTTTCGTTTAAACTTAAAAATTAGAATACAGCAAGTGGCCAGTTTTATAACAGCAATTTTACAAGTAAAAATAATTGGACTCTCTTTATGCTTTAAATGGAATTAATCTCAATGTTTATTAGATTTCGAATATAATAACATAAAACTAGTATTGGTATACAATAGATCTTGTTTCTAAAGCTGTTGCGATGTGGTCTAAATACCAGAAAGACAGGTTACCGGCTTAACGCAATATTTGTTTCTCTGAACTGGTTATAACGTTCTGGGTGTTTCTCAATGTACCAGTAGGTTTTGTAGTGGTTATTTTTATATTAATTTAGTTAATAAAGTGACCAATTGGATGTGGTGTTTCTTTTATGAGGAAAAACTAGCTGTGATTTTGTTTACGTAGAGTTTGTTTATGCCACACATGTCATTTTTAACAACTGTCTGATTAGTGATTATCTAACTACAAAACCACCACACAGTGGAACCTTCTCTTCTCTATATAGTGTAAAACAAAGTCGCTACCGTGCCAGTTTTACTGTTACAGAATTATCGAGAAGTCTTTTTAGATTTGTTGGTGTTTCTAACTGTAGTTCTGCCTACCCCACACTGGAATTGAAGGCGTGATGTTATGTATGTAATAAAAACTAGGTGAATATTTGAGGTTATGTGTCAAACGGTAATTTGTTTACATCTTTTGCAAGTTCAATTTACACAGACTTTAGATTCTGATTTAATTAACACGCCATCGAATGGTAAAATACGTTGGAACTTCTTATATCTTGTACCATGATAATCGTATGCACCTAAGTCTTAAATTTGTACTTAAACCAAACGGAAAGTTTTCCTCAAATAAATCGCTAACCAACACAACATAAGTTCTTATGCTGGTCACGATTCCGAGCTGGTTTACTCTGAGGCAGCTAATGAAGCTTTCAAGGTGAACACAACACAATCACGATTTAGAAGGTACCTAGCTAAATCGTTTTTGCCTTACGCTTGTAGATGTGCGTGTAGACATGTACATACACTAACTCACGTGTGTGCGTATGAGTTTACGTTATGAAATATAGACGTGTTAGTTTTATCACTACACACAAATACCTACATTAAATTGGATGTGACCTCTTGCAACAAAAATCTTAATGCGAAGCATTGAACAATCCACACAGGGTTTGAATTAAACCCTCACAAAAAAGCGGGTTTATCGTTTTAACGTGTAGGTATATGTATGTCTTAAGTGTTGTTTGTTAATTTAGTTATTAAATTAACTTTTAAATAACGAGTTTACATTCAGTAATACTGTCAATTTTGTCACTACGTGTTGCCTTAACAACATTTAAATACTGCAACTCTCAAGTAAACCACTTCTTTTAACTTATCGTCTTGAAGTTAGCACTGAAATTTGATATAAATTCTTAAAAAAAACAACAAAATTCAGTGGTTGTTCCCGTTTCAACAGTTTTTGTAATTAATAGGAGTAAAAAAATACTTCACACCAATGCTTATCCAAATCCTCATTCCCTCATTATTTATATTTACCTACATAGTATAAAAAAGGACTGTGCGTTTAGTTTTTGGGCATTTTCAAAATTAAGTGCACACTAAGGAAAATTAAGAAACGTTAACTTTTGTCAGTTTTGTGACTAAATTAGCCATATAAATGTATGGCTAATTTCGTCACAAAACTGACAAAAGTAACTAGGGTACACTTTACTTTGAAAATGCCCGTTTTGAGCGCCACAAAGGACATACAAATATAGGCTGTGAAACACTTTACCCTCCTTTGTGTCGCGCACTCGGGAAAAAGAGTCGCTTCCCACTGTGCGTGCCTCTGTATGTCGCTTAGATCTTTTTTAAATTCAATACTCAATAAGCAAAGATCAATCATTTATTGCATATAATGACATAAATATGTTACAATATGGAGTGACATAAACATTATACAGTGTGTAAATGGTATACGGGCGTTTATTAAAACTGGACATAAATTAAGACTCTACTAATCATTAACAGAAATAATTATTTTGATTACGCTAACGCATACACCGTTATTAATTTTTGAACATACTATCGACCCGCAATGTACATCGAAGTCCATCTGCCAGGTAAGTACGTAATGTTTAATTGTGAAAATGTGTATTTCGGCTCAAGTAGCCTCAGCTTTAATAATACTTAACTTTGAAACGTCATTAATTGCGTTTTTAATTCATTGCATTTTTCGTTATACATTGCGTGTTAAATTATTTTGTATGGTTATTTTTTTTTAATTTAATTTTAACTAAAGCTGCCTAAATGTGCTCAGTAGGGGTTGTACTAACCACAGTTAGAAGGAACGCCCGTATACCATTTACACACTGTATACTCTGAAAAGACACAGCAATTACGGGAGCGATTAGCGAGCTAAATAGAGTAATTCAAGAGGGAGGTTTATACTTATATATTCTTGTCAGGCCCACCATGCTAGAAAAAGGGAGATTTTTGTGAGTTCGATTTTGAATCTTACATTAAGGGAATAAAGCTCAGCTACGTGTGTTCTTAAATGCCAGAAATAAATAAAAATGAACTTTATACCCATTAAAATAAAGTTTAAACTTGTCTTGATTATGTACCTCTTGTGGCAAACTGGGTTTCCCTGTGGTATAACACCGAGAGCGAGAGAAGCGAGGGCGGGTCGCTAGTGAAAACTTTTGCATTTATAATAATGCAAAAGTGTGTTTGTTTATTTGTTCCATTCTCACGACGCAACGCTTGAACTAATCGACGTTAAATCTGCTACAGAAAGTGTTTATACCCCAGAAAGTAGCTTAAATCCGGAAAATTTGTACAGTTCCAGAAGGAACAGCGATAAATAACATCTACGTGGGCGTAGTCGCGGGAAGTAATTAGGTGCAATCGAAGTCATAAATATGATTACAATTTAGTACCTTGTCACTTTCATTCACTGAGACCTTTTCTTATATTATTATATTAAATTGTCTCAGTGAATGAAAGTGATAAGGTACTAATGTGTAAACATAAATTTATGACTTCGGCTGTACATATACATTACTAATGTATAAACGAAAAAAAAAAGGAAATTTCAGACAACCTAACCCCACCTAGTCCTATTCTGAGCTCTAGGCTTGTACTATGAGTACCAGCCAACGATAAACTTAGAGGTACTTATACATATGTAAGGAGAAATACATAGAAAACTTCCAAGACAGCAAAAATACTCGCACTCATTACAAAAAAGCCCTTGAACCTTGTGCAGGTCCGCCTAGGTCGCTACGATGGACTCCACCATCTTGTCCTTTAAGCAGCTGTGTTCGCATTGTTGTGCTCTGGTGTGGGGATAAGGCAACCGGTGAAATGAATAGCATAGAGGCGTTTCATCTTAATCCTAACATCTCAAATGCGTCGCTAACCCACTAAGCTAGTAATTTCAATGGTTGTCTCATCCCCATACCAGAGCATAACAATGCGAACTCTGCTGCTCGGCAGTAGTTTTAATGCATAAGATGGTGGCGACGATCCAGACGGACCCTGAACATTGTCCTAGCACCACTAGAATATAGTAAAAAAACTTGATAAAGCATTCATCGCATTATTATTTACAATCTTTTTACTCTTAATGTAAGAATGCTTGCACTAGCATTTGATATATACGCTGACTAGACGACGCACATAGTTTTCCCGTTGCGGGTAGATTCTTGTCGACCGTGCCCTTAGGGGAGCCCAGAAATATTCCCTCCAAAGTTCAGCTCTTTAGTTTCAGTGATTTACTAAAGAGGTATATATATATATACCTCTATATATATATATATATATATATATATATATATATATATATGTGTATTTAAAAACGCAAATGTTTGCGACGGGTTCCAGATCGTCCTATAGCAGACACGAGTTCACCTTTCCCTAACCTTTCTATCTTATCAATTAAATAATAGCATACAATTATCTTCAACTCGTGCTAGTATGAAGTTCTTGTTCAGTATAAAATAGCAAATCATTTTACTTTATCTAACAAGGAAAGGTACTATTTACATAAAAATAAAATATTTTTTTAGCTTCCCAGACCTATTGAGAGAAATTGTCTTCCAAAGTCCTGAAAAGTGTCTAAACCGTCTAGCTTTTGTAGAGAGTTTTAATCAAGCAAGTTGCTGGTTAATTACTAGTTTGATTTTATGTCCCGTGTGGTTGCCGGGTTAGAATAGTGTCACTCCATGTCTTCCCGCGGATGTCGTAAGAGGCGACTAAGGGAATAATGGCTTGGACTTAGTACCTATCTACTGTTAGGCGATAGGCTTGCAACCTGTCACTAACACTGGTAAACATTACAAACACACACACACAACAGAATTATCAACGTCTTTTTAGAGCTGTCTCTGCCTAACCCGCTCCGGGAATGAAGGCGTGTTTTAGAGTGTGACATCCAGAAGAACATAAATGGTAATTAACGATAACTTTAGATGCTGTGAACGGTTTTATCGAAAAAATATAACAATTATTTCTAATGGAGAGTTATTAATGTTTTAAATTTTCTTGAATAGCAATGTAAAACAAGGAGGCAAACGAGTTAGGTACAAGCAATCAAATGTTAGTGTCAGTTGTTAGCTTTGTTACCGATACATTGCGTGGCGAATTAATATGAAAAAAACTACACATTATGTTAACAATACACATGTTTTTTATGTTAATTAGGACTGTTGACAAAATATATGTTCGTATGGATGTCACACACTGTATATTACATTTTTTGTAGACGATGCGGTAAACCTAGTTGGTACTCATTCGTAGTAAGCCTGCCTACAAAACTAGTGGCCTCGGGTTTTATTCTCGGTAGGGGAAAATATTGCTGTGATACGTATACATTTCTGATAATCTGTGGTAAAAAATATCTAAATGGTAGTGAAACCGCATCAAAATCCGTTGCGTGGTTTAGGAGGAGAGGAGACAAAGAGATGCGGGAAGCGACTTTGTTTTATACTATTTAAAGAAATAAGTACAAAGACGAACTTATTCCTCGATCGATTTTGAATATTCTTTTTTTGTATGATGGAGGACTTTCGATTCGTGAGGACTTGAGAGAACTCCTGAAATATTATAGGCATACATATAGCGATTTTGGTATTGTCAGTAACAAATCTAACATTTGCATGCAGAAAGTATCATTTGGTGAAGTGAAACAGAGCCCCTAGCCAAGATGCATTCGCTAACTAGCGATTCGATTCTTTTGGTTTTAAACCAATTGCATCCCTGGTAGATCACGTGACTTTTCGAATGACGTGATCTACCAGTGACGCGATTGGTTTAAAAACAAAACGAATCGAATCGCTAGTTAGCGAACGCATCTTGTCTAGCCTCTCTGATGATGAAACCACTGATGGCCACCGGAACTCCTCAACGATACCTATTTCAAGGGTGGCGATAAAATATCTCGATTTAGATACTTGAGCGATTATGACGAAGCATATTTGAGCATGGTTTAAATAGAATTATGCACTCTGACTTTCCCGTGGCATTGCTTGCGGCGACCGTGAAACATCCTGTGGATCTTATTCATTGAGAAGTAGGAGTTCAGAGGGATTATGATCACAGAAAAAGAAAGCCCACTTTAGTTTGACCGACCATGAGAAAATAGTTATTTTTGTGTTTTTGAATGCGATTTTTTGTTTTGTTTTAAAATAATAATTTTTATTTACTTTTTTTTCAGAGATCCCGTCGAAGGATGGGGCAACGGCGCTTCGTTATCAAGCATCGCCCCTTCAATACTTCTCTTTTCTTCTCTACTAGTTTTATTACGCTAAGTTAATCCGCATTGTTATATTTATTTATTGTTAACAGCCAGGTAGTATTTATAAACAAGTCTAGATATACCGAGTAGGTATTTAATATTTGTATGTTCAGACACCTCTTAGTGTTTTACGCTAACTACACTCAGAAGCAATAAAAACGGCTCACTTTTTATGGAAATTCTGTACTAAGTGACCAGTTTTAATTGCTCTTGGCTATATTAACTGGGTAATTTTACCTCTCAACCCACACGATTTAAAATTGCCTTAGATTTCCAATCATACACTGTTTCAAGTCGAAATACCATTTAAAATAATTGCACGCTCAGTTTAAGTATAAATTGATATGAAAGTTGATTGTACCGTAACGAAGGAGACAAAAAAAACGCATCCAAATCGATTCATCCGTTTAAGAGCTACGGTGCTCATAGTGGTCAAACTTATTAGACCCCTCTTTTTGCGTCAGGGGTTAAAATGTCGAGTGGGTGAAAAAGTTGATTCACCCAGCTTTCTCTTTTAATTTATCTGATCTTGGTATCACTTTTTAATTACTTATCTTTGTTTACCTCTAATATAAAATACTTTGGGTTCAGTTGTTTTCATGTAGGTGTATAATTCAAGTCTTCGATCGAAGGAATATTGATCGGGGAAGTTAATTAGTAGTGTATAACAACTTTCAAAGAAAGTTTATAACTTACATACTTATTTGATGGCTCGTACAGCCACTTAATTAAAACTGTTAGCCATTAGCTGAAGTTTGTCTTATTTCGTTAAGGGAAGTTCTAATCTGAATTAAGTTTAAAAATTGTACTTAATACGTTTTTCTTGCACACTTTTTGTAGGAAAAAAACACCGTTTATGAGAATGGCACCAATGTTGAACACTTTTAGCTGAAACCACTAATAATGGACACTTAACTGTTAATTCAAAGATCATATGGTCATAAATTTATTGTTGCAAAACAAATGAATAACCCTTATCTTCTGCAAAATAAGAATCAAGTGTCCATCATTGGTCCTTGTCCATCATTGGGTACAACACCTAATCTTAATTTCCCAGCGTGTAAAAAATATAGTTTTTAATACAGTGTGTTGTAAACAACAAAACATCCTATCTCTAACTGCCTGTTTCACAATCGATAAGCAAAGCATATTTTACAGTTAACTTTAGCCCTTTCTCTTTCTTACACTTGAAATAGTCAAGGAGGAATTCAAATTGAAATGGTACATTTTACTCGTCAATTGTGAAACAGGCCTAAGGGTCTCATATGAATGATGTGACTTAATTAGCATACAATTTTGTAATAAGTACTTATTTCAGTACGGTGGTATTATTTGAAACTGAAAAGCATTTTCTACAATAAATTATCTTTAAAATGCGCTTGTTTAATTATCGATTATAGAAATATTTATTGTTATTTGTTTTTTTTTTTATGATAATGAGAAGGCACACGAGCACTCAGACCACCTAATGGTAAGTAGAATCTGAGACCCATAGACATTTGAATTCGCAAGAACATAATCTTAAGACTGCAATCCTAGGGCCTCAAATGCATTGCCAACTCTGAAGACTAGGACCAGGATGCTTGTTTAAGATCAGTGAACGTTGGCTAGGCAGATATTCCATGTTAAAATAAAACCGGTCCAGTTATTTTTTTCATTTGGTGTTAAAGTGGCAATAGCAATACACACCCTGTGAAAATTTCCGAAGTCATTTTTAGGGTTCCGTACCCAAAAAAGGGTAAAACGGGAAGCCTGTTACTAAGACTCCGATGTCCGTCCGTCCGTGTGTCACCAGGCTGTACCTCATGAACCGTGATAGTTACAGCTGAAATATTTACAGATGATGTATTTTTTGCCGCTATAACAAAAACACTAAAAAACAGAATAAAATAAATATTTAAGGGGGCTCCCATACGACAAACGTGATTTATTTCCTCTTTTTTTGCTTGATTTTAATAACGGCAACAGGTAGACGCTAGAAATACTCACACAATATTTAGTTGTATATTCACTTCAAAAATAAATAGGGGGGCCCCTTAATTTATTTTATTTTAATTTAACTATTGCCATGCAACAAACATGATTTTATCGCCGTATTTTAGGGTTCCGTAGCCAAATGGCAAAAAACGGAACCCTTATAGATTCGTCATGTCTGTCTGTCTGTCCGTCCGTATGTCACAGTCACTTTTTTCCGAAACTATAAGAACTACACTGTTGAAACTTTGTAAGTAGATGTATTCTGTGAACCGCATTAAGATTTTCACACAAAAATAGAAAAAAAAAACATAAATTTTGGGGGTTCCCCATACTTAGAACTGAAACTCAAAAATATTTTTTCATCAAACCCGTGGGGTATTTATTTATTTATTTATTTGATAGGCACGGTAACAAAATGTAAATTAGGCTATTTTTACAATAAGGTAGTTCTTAACCCCCCCCCTGTAACTTCTAAAATAAGAGATGATAGAACTAAAAAAAATATATGATGTACATTACCATGCAAACTTCCACCGAAAATTGGTTTGAACGAGATCTAGTAAGTAGTTTTTTTTTAATACGTCATAAAAACATTGATCAAAGCTACAACGAACTTTTATATTATGTTACTTGCTGCTACGGAACCCTTCATGGGCGAGTCCGACTCGCACTTGGCCGCATTTTTTTTTAAAAGTAAAAGGTAAGGTTTGATATAGTGTTTATGTTGTATAGACTGATAATGGTACGGAACCCTTCGTGCGCGAGTCCGACTCGCACTTGGCCGCTTTTTTTTTTTTTTAAGTAAAAGGTAAGGTTTGATATAGTGTCTAATGTTGTATAGACTGATAATGGTACGGAACCCTTCGTGCGCGAGTCCGACTCGCACTTGGCCGAATTTTATGATCTTTCTCTTGTTAAAGTGGTAATAGAGAATAAAGACCCTGTGAACATTTTCTGACATGATTTTTAGGGTTCCGTAGTCAAACTAGGAAACCTTATAGTTTCGCCATGTCCGTCCGTCCGTCCGTCCGCAGCCTAGTGCAAAGAATGGCCATTCTCAAAAATGCAAAATTTGTCCGGCTCATTAATAATACCTAAATACGTTCAGACGTTAGTGCAATATTTTTTATTGTATACTTCATGTTTTTATCTATAAGTAGAATAAACATTTTAACTTTATTATTTATTTATTACTAATTATTTTATTTTTGAACCCTCGTTCGCCAATTACCATTGCCTTGCCTTGCCTTGTCCGCACGCTACCTTTGTCTTTAAATCTGCTCCTCATTTTAGTCAGGAATAAGTTCAAGCTACGCCATTCAAAATCTTGAGAGACCGAAACACTACCTGTGTTATCAGATAAAAAAAATAAAAATAGGACTATTTGATCAAACTTTATCATGATTTATGCCCCTGTCCGGCCCGAATGTATAATTGCCATCGCCATTCACTTTCGAAGTGCTCATCCCTAAACAACGAAATATTTGGACATCACTAGTGCACGAGTCGCGACCTGTCAGTTGTGCCGTGGCAATCGGACAGTGCGAACGTCTCAGTGTTGGTGTATACGCCGAGGATGCACGTAAGTACCTAATTACCGTAGCTTTGGTTTTCAAATTTTCTAATTCCCGTTCCTTTACCTATAAATTCGATTTCTTATGGAAATATTCTAATACTTAGTGAACCGAAAGAGATGTGAAGCCTTTGTATATTAAGATTTTTCAATAGTTTCAATCGCTTATATTTTTTAATATTTTTAATAAATTGTTTTGTTTTCTAAGTACCGTAGTTCTAATTACCGGTTATTTTCTAATTACCATAGTATGGAAATATTCAAATGTTTTCAATTTTATACACAGAGTCACGAAATTTATAGAGTTTCAACATAATTTACACTAGGGGCCCATTTCACAAAAGCTTGTTTTAACTAACTAAACTTCCACTTGTCTAATAAGCGGAAGTTTCGTTTTAATTCATATTGTTGGAAAGAGATTTCCGCTTGTAATACAAGTTACAAGATTTGCAGGGCCCCAGGTTTGAAGACTAATCGACTATATTATCAAATTAATTAAGTAGGTATCATATTTATGCACTTTTTTACAGAATGGGAAAACCAAAGAAGAGCAAGGAGGAAATTTTAGAGAAAAAAAGACTTTTGGCACGTCAGCGGCGGGAACGTATTAATCTCATTAAAAGAAAAGGAAAAGTATTCACATAAATATTCGAGTAGTTCTTTAATGTAATAGTAGGTACCTAGTTTTATTAGTCTTACTTCAAACATTTGCCCTTTCTAATTACCGTAGCCATGTAAAAATATTTTTTTCTAATTACCGTGTCCATACAATATTTGAATCTCAATAACTCAAAAACTACTGTATTTATTCTAATGCCATTTTGATACATTGTTTAATTAGCTTACACTTGTTCATATTCAAAAGTTATTTTCACAAAACAACGAGAAAAAAAAATGCCTATGGTAATTAGGCAGAGAACACTCGACTCTGAGAATGGCCGATTACTACTAGAAAGCTGCAATTTGGCATGAATATGCATATTAGTCACGCCAACAAAGTGGTACAATAAAAAGTGAAAAAATATATTTTTTTAGTGTACCTCCCCTACACGTAACATGGGGATGTATTATTTTTTCTCGTCTACCCTATAGTGTAGGGTGTCGTTGGTCTTTCAAAAATATTTTGGGTTTGTTAAAACAGTTTTTTGAATTAAGTAATCCGTTTATGAAATATTAAGCTTTAAAGCGCTAATTTTTGTTAGACTCAAGTGTCCCCCCCTACAGCCAAAACTACAAATACAAAAAATCTGAAAAAAACTTAAGTAAAAGAACATATAACCAATTATAAAGGAAAACTATCACGACTAAGTAGACATCATTGGTTCTTGAGATACAGGCGATTAAAGTGTTTATACCTACTAAAATCATCTACGACGGCACTAATTGACTTTAAATGGAAAATTAATGATTCCTTGATGTTTTTTTTGTTTGTAGTACTTAACGGCTTCGGAACCCTACACTGAGCATAGTCCGACATGCTCTTGCCGGGTTTTTATATTTACCAAGACTGAGGACTAAGGTGGAATTCTAATAGTAACTGCAACGGTTATCCACACACCGGAACACAACAATGCGAAAACTGCACGCAGAACAAAGTCCTTCCATCATTAGAAATTGATTGAAACTAGGTCAACTTCTAATAAGACTGTCCAGTATTTGCTTAGCAATATGAAACGACCAACTGCATACAAATGGCATCAGATCGATATCGACGTTGCCGCCGTCTTTAATAATTGAGTACGTTCCACCTGGTGGTCTCTGTAGGTTTCAAACAGTCGCAATCTACGGCAAAAGGTTGACCTATAAGGGTCTCTCCCTCTCTCCGGTAAAAAGCAAGATGATGTACCAGATGACCAAGGTTGGCTTTGGGTGTACCAAGGCTCTGCTGATTATGCTCAACATTCTATCTATGGTTAGTGATTTTTTATTTAGGTCATATGAGCTAGTGAAAACGGATATATTTAAGCTGTTTTAGCGCGTAATAAATCCGGGTATCTAATGTACAGAGTGTACACTTACATCGTTTTTCTCCTGGAGCTGGACTGGTATCCTTTTTCTAATATGGCCACGGAATATAGATGCTGATATTGCTTAGATTTTTGTAGCCCTTTGTCGGAATAGATTGTATTTGATAACTGCGCAGTAGTGCGCAGTACCTCTCCAACCTCTATAATATACACGCACCTTTTACGAGTTTGTCTTTAAAGTTCTTGTTATTTTTGAACTATCGTTAGCTAGCGTTACCTCATTAATTACCGATTACTGAATATGCCTAAAATCCAAAAATATTATCGGTCACGCACACGTACATGGACACGCACTCGGACACGAATACGCACAGGCATATGGACACGCACACGCGCCCTCACACGCACTCGCATACCCAAAGCAACACTCACACGCACACGCACACGCATGTACATGTTATTATACACATGCATACCCAAAGGTACACTCACACGCATACGCACACGCACATGTATATGTACGCGCACTAATATTTCTTACTTAATATGTAAGAGGGCTGCTTGCTTACTGTATGGAGGTAACTTTAAATTGTTAGCTATTTTGTAAAAGGTTTATTTTGAAATAAAGCGTACCTCTATAGATATGTTATTATTCCATTTATTCCAGATAATAGCGGTCTCGATTTTCACCTTTGCTGTAGTGGACACCCATGTCCTGAGGGTGTATGGTGAGGCGCAGGCAGGTGGCACCATGGGCTGTGATATACTCATCATCGCTGTCTCCGTGATGTTGGTGCTGGTTTCGGTGTTTGGAATCGTTGGCGTGCTGAGAGAGAGCATCAAGCTTCTTTACCTGGTGAGGTTATGTCTTCAGTACGGTTAGCACAAGTTGTATTTTGTCGCTTATTTGGCAATCAGGAAGGTCATTCAGCACTAGTAAAGGGAAAATTCCGAAAATTGATAATTTGTTGCTACAACACAAAAAAATATTGCGATTGCAGTTGGTAATCGCGACCTATGTCAATGTATGGAGTGGAGACAACAGTTTTTCTACGGCAAAGACAAGTTTGTACGGAACCCTCGATGCGCGAGTCCGACTCGCACTTGACCGATTTTTTACTAGTGTCAATCTTAATGAACAAAGTCTATTGACCATTTCAGCATCATATAGCTAAAACTTTCAAGAGTATTCTGCTTCTTTACAGTACATCGGGTTCCTCATGATCCTCCTGGTTATGGAACTCATGGTGGGGATCTACGTGGCTTTGCAGCGCTTCGGCATAGAGTACAAGGTCATAGACATGCTTCGAGAGGACTTTTGCTGCAACAACACAGCCGTAACTCAGGAGGAGCACCATAACTACTGGGAGTATTTGCAGGATCGCGTAAGATGAAATACAAATACCCTTTACTGAAGACCATGTTCCATTACAGCAAGAAAAAACATACAAAAAGAGTTGAAAAACCTGTCATAACAACCCCCTGAGGCTTTTATAATTTGTGTTACCACAACTCCTTCCTTGTTTTTCTTTTCGTTAATAAGACCATTTTAGATTGTCCTGTCAATTGTGTAATGGAAGCGTTGACAGCTAAGTTATTAATAAGATAAAACCATAATCATACTAACAAGGCCTTCAGCTGCTCGTTTACCAAATTTTGATAATGAAGAAAATAACACTGATAAGCCATTGGCTTGGGAGTCTAATTTTTCCAAGCTTCCAATACATAAGCCCCTCTTAAAACAGTATCAGTACTCTGTAACTTCTGGTTTTCAGTACGCATGCTGTGGTTTGAACGGCCCCGAAGACTATGCAGCGCTGAATATGTCGATCACTATGGCATGCTGCCCGTTCGCATTCCACGCTCGGACTGCGTTTGCGCAGAATCAGTTCTATCGCAGCTGCGAGATGTAAGTGTCTTCTGCTAATTGGAACTTCTGACTGCCTGGTACCTGTTTTGATCGTCGAAAGCAATAAGCATACTACCAATCTAGGTTCCCCCTTCAAGGTCTCAATTTTTGGATATCCTTCTTACCTAGTAGGAGATCGATCTCAGCCTTACCAAACTTTCAAGGCTAAGTAGCTTGGAAAGGCAAATGATCCTGATGAAGAGGGAAGGGAATAAAAGAAACAAAAATATTTCTCTTTTATTGTCACACTTTACAGAGCCGTTGCTTCACGGTAGGTACAAATACTTCTTCAGGATTTGGATTAGCAAATAAAATACCGTGTACCGTAAATAACTTGTTACGCCGATTGAGTCACGGGATTGGAAAAGTATTATACAAAAAATCTTGGTTTTTCGCAGTGAAACTTGTTGTGCATACTGCGTATAGTAGGAATTTTATAAAATGTCGTAATCCCTAGTACATTCTCTTAAGTGAATTTCGACCTACAAAGGATTGCAATTAGGTCGGAATTCACTTGAGAGAATGTACTAGGATTCCGACATTTTATAAAATTCCTACTATACAGTGCTTCAATTTTCTTAAAGCTCCTCAACTAGCTGTCGCTGTCTCACTAGCGCTCGCATCTGATAGTATATTTATCACTCGTGTTTCATAGAATAACGAAGCTTGCCGTGGTGAAAATAAGAAAATAGAAGCGCTGTACACTCGAGAAGGTTTTTGATGGGCTAGCAAGATGATTAATATAAATTCCTATGGGCCTAACGATCTGGGCTGGGATTCTACACGGTGATAACAATATCGTCTTTGACGTGCTTCCGTATTATCAACGTTTTGATAACTCTTATGTCATTTTACTGTACTTTGATTTCCAAAAAGCCTTTGACCGCGTGGATAACGACGTACTTTTGGTGAAGTTATGCGACATCGGTTTTTCGCCAAAGCTGCTTTGTTTCTTCGCCAGCTATCTGCGCGGCAGACAGCAGTATGTGCAACACGGATGCTTTGTTTCCGAGACCTATAATACTCGGTCTGGGGTCAGCCAGGGTTCAATTTTGGGTCCGTTACTTTTTGGCATAATGGTAAATGACCTTGCTTCGGTTCCCCAGCATTCCAGATGCCTACTTTATGCCGACGATTTGAAGCTGATCTACGGCGTGCAGGAATTGTCAGACTGTGTTTCGTTGCAGACGGATTTAGACCGGGTGCATCAGTGGAGTCTCGACAACGGGCTTCTTTTTAATGTAGCCAAGTGTGCCGTGGTCACTTTTAGTCGTGCCCGTAATCCCATTCACGCGGAATACTTGTTGGGTGTGGAACCTATAGCCCGTGTCGCCTGTATTCGTGATCTAGGCATCATATTCGATACGCACCTCAACTTTCACGAGCACATGAGAGCCCTTGCTAAAAATTGCTATCAGAGGTTGGGGTTCGTTATTCGAAATGCTAGGGATTTTTCAGATACCAGGGCTATGAACTGTCTACACCGCTCTAGTCAGAAGCAAACTGGAGGCGGCTTCTGTTGTCTGGAACCCTCACGAAGTTACCTATGTCTTGCTTTTGGAGAAAGTACAGAAGGCGTTCTTTCGGTTTTTAT
Organism: Acleris holmiana; assembly: GCA_949316455.1. Lineage (NCBI taxonomy): Eukaryota > Metazoa > Arthropoda > Insecta > Lepidoptera > Tortricidae > Acleris > Acleris holmiana. The sequence continues at coordinate 2,975,244 of OX438766.1, forward strand.
ATAAAAAAACTTACGGCTACTACCCTTTTTTGTACCCTACGAAATTTTTACTTGGCGCCTTAAGTTTTAACTCTCTGGAGGTGAGGCGACACTATGGACTGCTGACTTTTGCTAGCGGTGTATTGCGAGGAGACTCCGACTGTTTGGAACTGGTGATGCAGGTGGTGCGTCTTTTCGTCCCCTCGATGACAAAAATTGACTTCCGTCCACGTTGCCGCCACCTGCTGGCGGCGCCTGCGACGCGCACTTTAGCTCGCGCCAGGTCGCCTCTGGTTCACGCTTTGCATTTGTTGAACACGCTTGCAGAGTCTGCCCCAGATTTTGATGTATTTGCCAGTGGATGGAAGGTTGTGAGTATTGAATGTTTCAAGTTATGCGAGAAGATGGATGCCCGTGTTTCATCGGTCTAAATAATATTTTCCTACTATCTAATTAAATGTCATGTCATATATTATGTTTATTGTATTATTATTACCGTCTTGTTAACCTATATTTAGTATGTAATTCACAGTGCTGTAGTGTTTTACTGTTATGCTGTGTAATTATTTTGAAGTAAATAAATAAATAAATAAATTTACAATAACAGCGACCGAGTCATAAACGATTCTAAAACACGTCAAATGCCATATCTATATACCGTGGTAGAATAGAGGCCCTGGAAAAGTGTATAATTATGTATAGAATGACATAGATGAACGCACCTTTAAATTCTGTAGTTTTCTTACCAGCCAGAAATTCCGGTAACGGTAGATATATGTGATGAGCACGAGTATTTATTTCCTAGTCTTTGAGGTTTTCTATGTATTTAAGTTATTATTTATTTGATCGTGTTCTACCCATAGTACAAGCCTAGTTTAGTTAGTTAGTTAGAGCTTAGTTTGGACTGGGTAAATTTTGTGACTGTGTCCTGTGATATTTATTTAATCCAAAAACATTTTTTTGTTCCTAGCACCAAAAGCTATTATGCCGAAGGCTGTGAGGTCGCCATCATGAGAGCTATGCGCGAATCCGCTGACAGCATGGTCGCCGTCGCATCTATGGGCGTGTGGTTCGAGGTTTGTATTACTGTTAATAAGCCACCGGTTTCATCGCCTCGGTGATCGTTTTAAGTTTAATATTGTTATGTATGTTACTCAGAAAGGTTGTTAATATGATCTAAGTAGTTACCCGAAATGAAATTTTCTTGTTTTTATTCTTATTCCGTTTTCCGATGAGTGGTCGCTAATAAAGAATCTTTCCGCTACCTGGGTCATACACACTCTTAAAAATAAAAGTTGTCTCTCCTGTGGTCAATAGTTAAGAGCTTGTGTGCATATAAGTTATGTTTTTATACCGGGTGTGGCCTGTAATAGGAGCAATAAATTGAGGGATCGTTTCCACACCACAAACGTAACAACATTTATTCTACAACTTTAGAAAATAACTTATTGTTAACCAAATATTAATAAAGCGGGCTGCTGAAAGCCGCCTTGCTACATTGAATGTTTGTGGAGGGATGGAACATAAGTTAGTTGAAGTATGTATGATGATGAAAGAGAGAAAGCTGGATATTTTATGTGTGACTGAGACGAAGAAAAAAGGAGTGAGTACGTCCACACACGGAACCTTGACGGCATTGTGGTCCGGGGTCCCGGCATCCGAGCACGGTCGTCAGGGAGTTGGTATCTTACTCACAGAACGAATGGCTGAGTGTATGCAAGAGCATGAATGCGTGAGCCCGAGACTTCTCTGGGTGCGACTAAAGGTAGGTCTCACTCGTTTGTTCATTATTGGGGCTTATGCCCCCGATATGAATAAACCAAAAGAAGAACGGGAGAAGTTTTGGGAAAGTCTGCATGAGGTTTCAAGAAAATGCAAGGAGAATGAAAGGATTATTTTACTAGGCGATTTTAATGGTTGGACAGGCGTGCAAAGAGATGGTTATGAATCGGTACTAGGAAAGTATGGTGATGAGCGTGTGAACGAGAATGGCAAATGCCTTCTCAATGTATGTTTGTCTAAGAATCTCTGCGTGACAAACACTTGGTTTGATCACAAAGAGATTCATCAGTATACGTGGAGACGTCAAAATGAGAAATCTATGATAGACTTGATGATTGTGGATGAACGTTTGCGTAACAAAGTTGTAGATACTAGAGCATTTCGGGGGGTCAGCGTAGGTTCAGATCACTACTTAGTGGTAACACGAGTAAGGGGTCTGTTCACACGTTGGCGCCTTCGTGTTTCCGTACCGACAACTGCGTTAGAGAGGATAAAAGTAGAGAAACTGAATGATCAAGTTATAAAAGATGAGTACGTAAGGAAGCTGAAAGATTATTTTGAATGTGTTAATAAGATGAATGACAGTGAAGTCGAGAATGATATAAATAATGTATGGGAGACTATGAAGAATGGAATGGTTAAATCGGCCATTGAAGTATGCGGTGTAGTAAAGAGAAAAAACAGCAAGAATGAACGTCCGGAATAGTGGGATAGAGAGGTAGATGATGTAGTGAAAGAGAAGAAAAAGTGTTGGTTGGATTTTGTAGCTGTAGAGCCAGCACAACATCTAAGTGATAGAAAAAAAGAAGATTATATTAGATCAAAGAAAAGAGTGAAAGAAGTTGTGGCTAGAAAGAAAGATTTACTAAATGAAAAGTATGATAGGAGTTTCTCTGACAACTTCCGGTCGAATATTAAACTCTTTTGGAGTTTGATAAAATCGGCTCGGGGGAAATCAGAGAAAACTAAGTTAATTGCGTTGAGGGATGAGTCTGGGGACTTAATATGTGAGGAAAGAAAAATGCTTGATAGATGGAAAACCTATTTTGAAAGCTTGTTTGAATGCGAAGATGTATGCCTTGAGCCAGAATGCAAGAATAAGGATGCAACTAGAGTAGATGAAAGTGTGATTAGCATGAGTGAAATCGTGGAAGCTTTAAAAAGTATGAAAGCGGGAAAGTCTGCAGGTTGTGATAGAGTGTCGATAGAAATGCTGAGGAGAGGAGATGGCGTGGTGGGTAGTCTGTTGTATCGCCTTTTCAATGCATGTTTGAGTATCGGCCAAGTCCCGGAAGATTGGATTAAGGCCGTTATCGTCCCTCTGTATAAAGGAAAGGGGTCACAGCAAGACTGCAAAAACTACCGCGGTATCAGCCTCCTTAGTGTTGTCGGCAAAGTATATGCGAAGATTTTAATTGAAAGGGTAGTGAATGTTACGAATGACAAAATCTGGGATGTACAAGCGGGATTTCGAAAGGGAATGGGATGTACGGATCAGGTCTTTTCACTACGGTCCATCGCAGAAAAGTTTTTGGCTGTCAACCAAAAGGTTTTCTGTGCTTTTGTAGACCTGGAAAAGGCCTATGATAGGGTAAATAGAAAAGAGTTATGGACGGTGCTGTCTATGTATGGAGTGAGCGGCAACCTGGTACAGGCTTTGAAGTCCCTTTATGAGGGCTCTAAGGCCTGTGTCAGGATCAATGGGGCATACTCGGCCTGGTTTAATATCTCTAGAGGTGTTAGACAGGGCTGTGTTGCCTCACCGTGGCTGTTCAATCTATTCATGGACAGTTGTATGCGAGATTTGAAAGAGTGTGATAAGGGTTTGCGTATGCAAGAGTTACTCATCAAATGCCTCTTATATGCCGATGATCAAGTTATACTTGCTCCATCGGCACTTGAGTTGCAGGAGATGGTGACAGTGATGAATGAGGGATTTAAACAAAAGGGTATGAAAGTAAACGTTGCTAAGACCAAGGTCATGGTGATAGAAAAGGACGAAGATATTACTGAGTGCGTGATAAATATAAATGGTGAATTAGTAGAACAAGTGAGTGAATTTGTGTATCTGGGAAGTATGTTTACAAGAGATGGTAAGTGTGAGAAGGATATTGAGAGGAGGGTGAATGCAGGAAATCAGATAAATGGAGCCCTGCACTCCTTTGTGAGCAGAAGGGGCATTTCACAAAAAGCCCGACTGGCTGTTCACAATGGAGTGTTGGCCCCTACTCTGATGTATGGTAGTGAATGTTGGGTGTGGCAGGATAAGCATGAAAGTCGTATAAATGCAGTAGAAATGCGCTCTTTGCGTAGTATGTGTGGTGTAAAACTGTGTGATAGAGTAAGGAATGAAAACATCAGAGAGAAGTGTGGTCTAAAAGAAGATGTAGTGACTAAAATTGAAAAGGGCATGCTTCGATGGTTCGGTCATTTGGAAAGGATGGATGAAAAAAGATTGACGAAAGAAATTTACAGTGCTAAAGTGAGTGGAAGGGTCGTAAGGGGGCGCCCTAGGCGTACTTTTTTGAATCAAATCGGGGAAATACTAGAAAAGGGCCGAATCTTAAGTACCCGAAACCGACGTGCATGCATGACTCGATGTATGAATGTGGAAGAAGCGAAAGGGTATTGTCAGGATCGTAGCAAGTGGAAAGAAGTGGTCTCTGCCTACCCCTCTGGGAAACAGGCGTGATTTATGTATGTATGTAAATATTAATGAATTTAGATTTTCCAAGCAAGCAATGTATTGCGAAATCTACGAAGTTTGTAGGGTGACAGTAGATGTCAACTAGACTATTGGATGGAGTAGGTACATTGAAAATGCTATTAAGTTTGTTCGAAAAAATCACAAATATTAAATTACCTATTTTTTTAAAGTCGTAGAACAAATCTTGCTACGATTATAGAGTAGATAGATGATAGGTCTAAAGCAGTCCTGACGGTGTTTTTGCGGGAATGAGCTTAGCCAGAAAATTAGGCCTTAAAACGTTAACTTTCGGTGTGTCCACAGGAAAGACGGTAAGCTAAAGCTGTGTATGACCCACCTAGCCCTACCACTTTCCTATCTTAAATTGCGCAGTGAGCCAAGATGTAGGCTGATAATCAGCGCTACGATTTTAAAAAATCGTGGCACAGGCTGAGCCGTTGCCACTTCACTGTTTTGTGTCTATGTATTGTATTGAGCGTCTGTTGGCCTCTATTCTACTGCGCGATATCGGGTTTGACATGTTTAAGAATCGTTTATGAGTCGGACGCCATTATTAATAATGACATAAGAGTTATCAAAACGTTGTCAATACGGAAACACTGCAAAGGCGGTATCGTTTTTACCGTGTGGAATCTCGACCCAGTATTGTGATCTTGTATTGTTTTGAATGTTTGAATTGTCTGGGCCTCTATTCAACTGCGTTATAACGATATCGTTATTGATTTGTTTCCGTATTGTCAACGTTTTGATAAGTCTTATGTCATTTATCATAATGGCGACTGTGACATAAACGATTCTTAAACGTGTCAAACACGATATCGTTTTAACGCACCTGAATAGAGGCCTTGATTGTGAGATGAATGTATACTATGTGAAATGCCTTTGCTTTAGTTTATTTTTGTGTTTGTTTAAAGCTGGAATTTATGTACCATAGGTTTATGCCATGTGACAATAAATTTATTTTTGATTTGATCTTAAAGACTAAACTTCTTTTTGTTCTGCAGCATTTTATTTGAACGCTCACTGTTGGGTATATACGTCTCCAAGCTTCTTTGAGATTAAACTTACTAACTTTAATTCCAGATCACAGGGGTGGTGTTGGCTACAATCGTTTCCAACAATTTGAAGAACAGGGTGGAGATTTACAAGAAGACCACCAAATATTAACTCTCGGAGTCAAACACGCAATATTAAATTAGCATTTCTAATAAAGTCGTCGTTTAGAGTTATTGTTTTATTTCTATGATCATTACATATGTTTTGGAGTACAGGAAGAAAATTGAGTAGGTTTTAATTGTTGACATAGATGAAAAAAATCGAATTTACTCAATCGAATTGCTACTGGCAATAGTACATTGCTGCCGTATCTAATACAACCAAGGAAGGCGGCTAACTGTAATGTAGTAGTCAAGGAATTCTATACTTCTATTGGTAACTACATAAATTGAAAATGATTACTCTATTACTTTGTACTTAGCCGCTTTCTTTGGTATCACGGCATATTGCTGATAGTTACTTCCTCAAGCAGATTTAGATTTTGTGAAAAATATCGAAGGCATGCTGTGATCCTCGATAATGATGGGGATGGATAGCTCATGGTTATGGTAATAAAAAGTGTATTAAACGAATAATTAAAAAACAACAATTGGAAATGAATATTAACACTGAAGAAAACGCTACGGGATAAATTGTTGATTATATTCATTGTTGAATCACAAGATAACCTATTGGCAGAAAACTAATGGTTCATTTTGAATCAATTTATTATGCGTGACTTGGCGATGTCATTATAACATAATTCATATTTTATTAATTATTTTGATTCTAGTATAGTATATTATTTCCACTTTCTCTCATAAGCATGATAGATAGATAAAAACACGCAAACACTTACTCACACACACACACACACACACACACACACACACACACACACACACACACACGCACACACATACACACACACTTACAAGCACAACGCAGAACCATGGGAAGTTAGCCACACTCTTGTTTCTATAATGTAAATGTATGTCCCCTCCTAAATTTCTCCTTGATCAGTTATTATATAAGAAAATCCCGTAATTGGCCTATGTATAAGCTTTCTGTATCATACCTATATTTTATCAATATTGTGCTGTGGGTTTATTGAATAAATAAAATAAAATAAATAAAATAAAATAAATAAATAATTAATGTATGTCAACCAATTAAGTTGGTGACGATAATATGGGTAGTAGACAACTCTATAAATACAAATGCAAGTACAGTCAAGGACTTTAATTGCTATGCCACTATAAAACCCTGTCATAATGACAGCGTCAAGCCACATGAAAGAAAGCTAACATTAATGATCTACGCTGTCATTATGACAGGGTTCCATAGTAGCAATAATAATAGAGAACATGCATGAAAATTAGAATTGAGTTTCATTCTTACTATTTAGGATAAAATGTAAAAAAATATGGAAAACGCAATACAGAAAGTAATGACCCGTTTATTCAGATTTTAAATGGAATCAAAACTTGTTAAAATTTTAAAACTTCTTTTAATGTTTAGATTGTTTTTTTCGGCATCCTTATTTTATTAACGTAATATTTTAATTTAACGATATTGGCTTAAACATAGCAAATTACAAACTAAATGCAAATTTCTTTATAATGTAGGTATATATTTAACATGGAACAACAGCTGTGCCTCATTCCTGTCGTCGATTTTGTATGGAGTGTTTTTGCAGAGGGTCTAAACTATGACTTTTTGAAGCTTCATATGTTACAAAAAAATACACGAAAATTATTTCACGTATACAGTTATTCCTTTCTTAGCACTTTACAGAGAGCGTAAGAAGAAAAAAAATGCATATTCCTAATAAATTCCATGACCGTTCATAAAATCATTTAACCTCACCGGAAAAAAATACATAGTTAAATGCTTAAAAAATTAAAAATCACGATCGCGTCCTTTGTCTAACGAAAGTTAGTCAAACAAACTATATGGGTAGCTCTCGCCCTTAACTATGTATGTACCTGGGTATTTCTACCAGCGTTTCAACCGCTTTGACTTCGGTGTCGCATTTTTAACCATTTCCCTGTACGAGTAGGATAACCATTTTCGGTTATTTTCTAGGAGTCCAGGCATTCTTCAAAATAACCGAAAATGGTTATCCTACTCGTACAGGGAAATGGTTAAAAATGCGACACCGAAGTCAAAGCGGTTGAAACGCTGGTAGAACTACCCACCTACATTTTTTGAATATGTTCCATATCGTATTTAAAAAAATCAAATTCAAATCATTTATACAGTAAATTAGCCACATGAGGGCTCTTTTATACGTAGCGCTTCGGACAAGACCATCATTGCGGAGAAGAAGCGCCGCAAGAAACTCCAGCAGCATTTTTTCAATTATAAAATACAATAATACTTAAAAGTAAGTAACATTAGAAAATAAAAAAAGTAATACATAATAATTATGAATACTAGTACAAATAAAATAATTACAAACGGAAGATCAATAACATAGAATTAAAAATAATGACTAGAATAACACGACGAGGTCTCTACGTCAGGAACGATTACTAAAATGACTAACTGAAAAACAGGTCCTTGCAAGCGTGGACAGACCGGACCCCACAGACAGCACCTGTTCACGGGCATGACGCGTATCTCAGCCATCGCCTTCCTCAGCCATGTGTTCGGGAAGTTGGCAACCCGATCAACAATCCTGTATCCTGCCCCTTTAGGGTCCGCTTATTTGACCAAAGCGGTAGTTTGATTGGTCTCGGGGTTTGTTAGTGGTGGTAGGATCCTGTGCAGGGTCCGTCCGGATCGCTACCACCATCTTATCCATTAACCTACCGCCAAGTAACAGTGTTCGCATTGTTGTGTTCCGGTGTGGAGATAAGACAACCGGTGAAATTACTAGCACAGAGGCATTCCATCTTAGTTTCTAGGGTTGGCGACGCATTTGAGGCCTTAGGATTATAGTTTTGAGAATTCAAATGTCTATGGTTCTCAGATTCCACTTACCATCAGGTGGCCTGAGTGCTCGTGTGCCTTCTCCCTTTATTAAAAAAAAAAGATTATTTGGTAAAAACGAGGTGAACCAGTCGACAATCCCTCACAAATTGACCAAGTCCCAAACTAAGCTTACAGCTTACTAGGGTACAAGAAAATGGTGAAAATATCTATGTAGAGAAATACATACTTAAATACATTGAAAATCTCCAAGACTCCCAACGAGCGCTCGTAATATTCACATAGTAATCACTTCGCTATCTTAATGACAAGAATTTACGGGTCGTATTAATATCCTCATATTGGCTGAAATTCCCGTCACAAGATGACGACGTTCAAGCATACGTCAATCCGTAAAAAACTGAAATTTTTGACGCTTCTTGAGACGAGCATTAGAGTCGAGATTGATTTATTAATACGGCCGTACGGGGCGGGGTACGGTCTTTGTATGTGTCGAACAAGGTATCTATTTGACGTATTTGAGTATTGTTTTAAGTCGGCCGCCATCATGGTCAAGTAAATAAGAGTTATCAAAACGTTGAAAATACGGAAACACGTCAAAGTCCATAAATCATTTGTAAAAGCCGTTTAATCTATTCAAAACACAACAAAGAAAGCCAAAGTTACTACGATGCAAAATCGTAATGGTCTGGGAAAAAGACATGTGTTTTCAAGGTACTTTGACTACACGCCACTATCGAGTAAATGAATACCTAATTGTCACCCTACATATGAATTTGCGAACGTCCATCAATATCTGCAAAATAATTGCAGTAGCAGTACAATCACAAGTCCAAATGCATCTTAGATACAAGCACTTTTCAACCTTAAAACAACAGCATACGCTGTAAACGAACTGTATCGTATCTTGTGAAGAATAAAATGAATAGACGAGGACATTAGAAACCACGTAAAGTCGTTGTTTGGATAGAGTAAAATCATCTCTATTCTCAAGACGTAGGATATATGTTGGGTGCTTATTTAAGTGTGCATTGGAACAAAGACTGTAGCGACCGGTAAAGAAAGACCCTGACGTGTGGGGAAGTGGACATCTGGATTCCCACGCTCCAAATATTGCGACTTGGTCATGAGATGAGCGGGAAGCGGGTCGATTAGCGGAGTTAAAAATAGTTAAAATAAAAGAAGGGGTGGTTTGGGTCTAATAAGTCGTTGATCAGTGTTTTTCTGTTTGTTCTTCTTTGCTTGGTAGTTTTTTTTGGAATCATTGTGTAAGTGACAATAAGCAGACACTCATATGAAGCGGTATTGTTTTGAAGATATCATGTAAATAAAACAGTACTGTGACTGACTGACTGACAGAAACCGCTGGACCTAGAGACTTGAAATTTGGAAGGGATATCCTAAGAAGGGATTTTTGAAAAGTCCCGTGAAACTCTTTTTCCCGTGTTGTTACCGGGTTACAATAGTGCCACTCCTTGTCTTCCCGTGGATGCTGTAAGAGGCGACTTGGGAATAAAGGCTTGTAGTACTGTTAAGCGATGGGCTTGCAACCTGTTACTAATACACTAGTAAAGTACTTGGCCTGATTGTGCAAAATGTGATTATGGAATTGTAAACAAATCTTTTTAGATCTGTTGGTATTTCTGTAGCTCTGCCTACCCCACTGTGGGAACGAATGTGATGTTACGGATATATAATAAATAAATAAAGCGACTGGTTAAAAATTGGCTTGCAAGAATTGAACCAAAACAAACGAAGTTAAATAGAGCCTTGAAAAACATTATACTCGTAGCTTGTTGCTTCTTATTGTCACCAGGAGTAACGATGAAACAAGCAAGTCTTTTTAGAGTTGTTGGTATTTCTGTAGTTCTGCCTACCCCACTCTGGGAATGAAGGCGTGATGTTATGTTATGTTATGTCATCCTCTAACTTAGTTAGATAGATTTGGTTAGTAGAATAAACTTTATGCATAAAATTGATGAATCCAATGTTCGTAAGGAATAAAAGTAAAATGAAACGCATATGAGTAATTAAGTGGAATAATGATTCAGCATAAATGTTTTCAACATATTAATGCGGTTAGTATTTTTCAAGCATGCAAGCATACATGAAAGCAAAGCAGCAAGATGTTCCCGGCAGTCGTAAATAAATTATCCCTACTAATTTATAAATGTGAAAGCGTGGATATTTGTTACGCTTTCACGCAAAAACTGCTTGACGAATCATCATGAAACTTTGTACACATATTCTGGGAGGTACTAGAAGTAATAAAGGATACTTTTTAATATTAAAAAAAAAAAAAAAATTGTCAAGAAAAAAAAAATTGCAGCGGGCGAAGCCGCTGGCGGGTCGCTAGTACAATATAAATAGGTAAATAGTTACCAAGTACTTACGGTAGGGATTCGCTAGAGCTTTTCCACGTTTAATTATAATTCAATTTACACTTCAGACACCCAAAAAGGGTGTCTTTACTGTTTAAAGACGATGAGCTAAATTCGATTTTGCTGCGAGCGTGACAAAAAAATAACTTTTTATTTTTTGTTCACAATTGAAAGGTGGTCGTGGTGCGGCCCCACGCGGGGCGGCTGGGGATGTCGTTTAATGTCAAGACAACGTGGTTATTGTCTTTTTTATCTTAAGGTTATTTTTCTCGCTGCTGAGGTGAAAAAATTGTATGTGCAGCACGGTACCAAAGTTATTTGTATCTCGTGTCTTTGAATCCCTCGCTGCACTCAGGATTCTAACCTAGAATCCTTCGCCTGCTCGGGATTCAAAATCAAAACTCGCAGCAAAAACCAACTTTGCTCTCTTATTGCACAAATTACAATTACACTCGTTCATAAAATTATAATTTACTAACTTCTCTCTAGGCTTCCATTATCGTTATTCCCTTGAAAACTTTAATCTCCCGGGATAATATGTAGCCTATGTGTTAATCCAGTCTTGTTGAAAACATTGTACATCACAAATAATGACGTGCTGTAAAGTCAATATCACCGCGATCGCTATTCTCGACAATTCCCATTCAATCCCACGTCAATTCTGTGAGGAAACCTCACTAAAAAAGCACGTTTTCTTCATATATTGGTCGAGGCCTTTTGGGTACATTTCAACCCTATGGAATCTTATGTGTAAGAAATGACACAAAGGGGAAACCCCTTCTTTGCTTCATTATAACGCGTTCCAGTGGTTGTTTACCTTATAAAACAACTGAGTCTTATAGCGTGCTAAAAATATAACTATTAAAAAACACCGTGTGCAAATTGACCCAACTTAAAAGATAGGATAGCTTATATTTCAATTTATAGTCGCAATATTATTTTATTGCCAAATATTTGTCTATTACTTGACAGTCATAATTATCTGTTAGCGCCAAAGGATTCTAACAGATGGCGATATCTGTTGACTGGATTGAGTAAATATTCAATAGATGGTGCTATATCTGTTAGCTCCAAAGGATTCTTTTTATAAAATTATGATGCGTCTAAAAAATTCTTGTCATTCAACTTTCAACTTTTTTTCGATATTTTTTTCTACAGTAATTGATTATGTATATGGTAGCGTTTTTAAATTTAAAAAGTTGATAACTTTTTAAAGACTATACCAAATCTTACTTAGCGTAAATAGTATTTAGCGTAAATTATATTTTTTTAAAACATACATCGTTATTAGTGTTATATCCGCATAGTGTTATATACATAAATATCCGCTCCGCTCGTCACTAAGCGTTCATATAATCACCAAAGGGTCGTCAAATGCAGATGATCGATACCAAGTCCACTTGCCTCACTTCCTTCGGTCTTGCCCTGGGCTTCGGACATCGGTCAGCGAGCACCATGAAACCTCGCAGCGTTCGCTGCATGAAATTCTTTCTGACCCTCTTCAATATAATATGCATTGTAAGTACATACTTTTAGTTTGTTGTGGCAATCGATATCTAATTTAGGAGTATCGCTGCGGTCGTTAATATTATTGATTGCTTTTATTTGTGTCATGTCATGCCATAAGTCGTCTATGTGTTAGAGCTTCATTATCCGGGCGCGTAGCGCTTGTAACAATGAATCATAAATGAAGAAAGGATTGTAAGTTATAAGACTTTTAATTTCTAGTTTTTTCTTATTATTGACGACACGTTGGCCTAGTAGGGAGTGACCCGGCCTCCGAAGCCGGCTGACCTGGGTTCAAATCCCGGTAAGGGCAGATATTTGTGTGATGAGTACGAGTATTTGTTCCTGAGTCTTGGATGTTTTCTATGTATTTAAGTATTTATTTCTCTATCTAAGTATGTTTATCGTTGTCTTGTATCCATAGTACAAGCCTAGAGCTTAGTTTGGGACTAGGTCAATTTGTGTGACATTGTCGCGTGATATTTATTTATTTGTCCTAAATTAAAAATTAACTATTCTTATTAATTGAGAGTTTTGATTTTGTTTTAAATGTTCATACTAAATAGCTCTCTTGCCAAATGTTGCCATCTTAATTAATTTTGATTAATCTTCCAAAAGTTACAAATCTTCTTGGTCACCAATATTATTGGTCTGTGACAATTATCATGATTAATGTTCATCATTCGTTTTACGTAGCTGTTTGGCTTGATCCTCATGGTGATCTGCGTGATCAACATGAGGGACCGCAAGGCCCAGCCTGAGGGGCAGGCGGCCCTCTCTCGAGGAGTGCTGTCGTTCCTCCTGACCCTTGGGCTATGCATTGTGCTCACGGCTGTGCTGGGCTGCATTGGAGCGTTGCGAGAGCACGTGAAGACACTTTATGTGGTAAGTTAAACTTTTTATAAATTCAGTTGTAAAAGTAAAAAAAATCCAGATGTGGTCTAGAAACTACATTTGCACGTCGAACTTCTTTCAAAGTTTATTGTTCTGACGGTATTAGTACCAAAGGGTTTTTTTAGATTTAATTTTTTGATTTTTTTTAGCACGCCTGTTTCTTCATCTTCCTCGTGTCACTGGATTTGGTGGTGGGTGTGGGTGCCGCCGTGTTCAGCGCGTGGGTGGGAGGGGGGAACGAGCTGCGCGTGCAGTTCTACCGAAATACCACAATCGAAGACGATGGCGTCTCTCACCGTAGTTATTGGGACAATTTGCAGTCTGAGGTGAGGATTTCTTAGGAGGAAGACAATGTATACCTGAGATTAAAATAGTTCGGCGAATTTTAATGTTCAATATTATTTGTATATAGTACCCTCTCAATTCTCTAGTATTAGTTTGTTAGTATGGAATTCAATAAAGAATTAAAATATTAAATTAACAATAAAAATTGCCACGCAAAAAACTATTAGTACGCATTTGCGCAAGGCGATGGTCTTAAATAACATTTCAATCACATTGGTGTCACATCATCATGTTGCAAAAGATGTACAGTCACCTTATTATAAATCTTTAGCATACTTAGGACCTTGTCATTGTGAATGTCGTTGTCATTATCATTGATGTTCAATTTAAAGTTTTATTGGGCCAACATGTTACTGCCTTATACTCGTATCTGAGCGCCATCTATACTTTTCCTACAGAACCAATGCTGCGGTATCGACGGCCCTCAAGACTACGCGATCATCCACCGCGATATCCCCCCCTCCTGCTGCGCCCGCGCACACCCCCTCCGCGACGGAGGCGCCCGTCGGCACCTACACGCCACCTGCCTGAACGACAGAACTTACTACTTCAAAGGCTGTGAGGAAGCCATGCGGCAGAAGAAAGCTGTGAAAGGGAATATCTTCATAACTGTTGGAGTCATTTTCACTTTGTTGGAGGTAAATTTGGCTTTTATAATAATAAACAAAATAATAATAGTAAATATCACAGGACGATGTCAAACAAATTGACCTAGTCCCAAACTAAGCTCTAGGCTTGTATACAACGACAAATTTACTTGTAAGGAGAAATATATACTTAAATACATAGAAAACATCCAAGACTCAGGAAAAATACTCGTGCTCATCATCACACAAATATCTGCCCTTATCGGGATTTGTACACAGGACCCCTATCTTCGAAGGCAGGGTCACTACCAACTAGGCTAGAGTGTCGTCGTTTTAAGTGATAGAAGAGTAAAAAAAATATAGCAAGTTCGAAAATCCAGATTTTCTTGTGATGGATGTGGTTGTCTCCATTATTATAGTAGTAGTATTATCTTAGCTTCCCAAATAATATCATAATCTTGTTTCAGATATTTTGCGTTATCTTGGCGCTATGGATGGCCAGAACTATACGAGTTGAACGGCGCAAACTGCAGCAGAATTTGCAAGCACACTTTGAAAACTAACACTTCTATGATCACTGGATATTTGCACTACTCATGTTACTACAGAGCCCCTAGCCAAGATGCGTTCGCTAACTAGCGATTCGATTCGTTTTGTTTTTAAACCATTCGCGTCACTGGTAGATCACGTCATTCGAAAAGTCACGTGATCTACCAGTGATGCGATTGGTTATAACCAAACGAATCGAATCGCTAGTTAGCGAACGCATCGTGGCTAGGACTCAGTATCTTCAATCCATGACGACGCCCAACCAGTGAAATTGACTTTGCACAGTTGGGACGGGATGACGTCATGGCCTGTTATTAATTAATACAATTTACGACGTATCACGTATAACTTAATTACATTTTAACATGAGAAAGCGTGTCAGAGCCTAAAAGATTCTTCGACTATGCACAATGAAATGAATACGTATTCTGTCACATTGAGTTTATTGTAAGCACAAAAAAAATCAGTTTGTTTATGAAAATAGCTGTAACCTGTGATAATAAGTAGTAATAAGTTATATATCTATGACTGAGGCTGATGCCTCGTAAAGCGGACCAATAACGTTGATAAAATGAGAAATAGAGGCGAGAGTATAGATGGCTTTGATTACTTTGGTGATGCATCTTTGAATATAGTGGTGTAGTCAATAAAATAGTGATTTAGTAAAAATTTGACGCACTTTTTAATACTTAAATTATCAATAATGAGAGTTAGTACAGTCAGTATTTTAATGAGACGAAGCAAATCGACAGTTCATTTTGGTTTATTTAAATAACAGCCTTTTTAATTGTAGATCAAATATTATATGGTTTTTTATTACATGGTAAAATGGTTTACTTTTACCAAAAGAACGATTTGCAAACTATCAAGTCATCGAGTCTGATTTTAAACATGACGATTTTTTTTTGGCTCTGCAATAGGTAAAAATTTAATGGTTTTGATATTTGTTAAGATATGGACTCCTAATAAAAAAAACAAGTTTTCTGCATTAGCCTTACAAAAAAACATGTTTGCTTTTAAACTAATCATAACTTGGTCTTGGTCATTCTTCTCATGACTCTTTTGTCATAAAGTCAGTTGTTGAGGCATTTACAATAAAACCATTTTTTTCACATTCAATTTAAGATGACGGCTCGGGCATCATTCTCCTCAAAGGTCGAACATTTGTATTTCTTTTAGGACCAAAATTAAACCCGTTTTTTCTCCCTTTTGTTATATTTGCCTAGACTGAACTAAATTTCATTTGATAATAATAAATACTCGCTTACACACATGCACGCATATACATCCCCAGAGTAATCAAGCCATTTATTATCTCCTTCGTCGGCCTTCGTACTGCTGTCGCCTGATCTCTAAACAAGTAGATAGATTATTGCCGTGTTGTCTGTATCTCCATATAGAATTTTCACAATTTTATTTAACTTCTTAACTTTTATATATCTAAATTTTCTTTGTAGATGTTTTTATTTCTTCTAATGTATCGAACTCATGTGTACAGAAAATTGGTAGTAAGTTTTATCCTTTCGCATCTTATTTTGATATGCACAATATTCCTTAACTGCTTAGCTTTTTTATAAATGTTTGTGAATGTGAACTGTTAAAGAGTTCAGTATATTTAAGTGAGTAATTAAGAATAGTTAAAATTATAGTTATATTACTTGTTTAAGTACTCTGTAAATAAGTAGATTTCTTCTGCCGCTATGACAGTTGCCAGAAGAAATACTTAGTTAAAGTTACGCTAATTAAGTAGCAACCCGCCATTTGAAAAATTGTACCAAGACTATTAAGTTTGATTATAGAAACAGATGCAAGTTCCCACGGACATAGCCGTCTTATTTATTATTAAACGCCTAATAATGCACTATCCACAGCCTGGCGTTATCAAGGTAACATGGCTCTTATAACAGTGGCAATCGATCTAATTCAAATCATGTTATTAGCAATGCCGTTTGTAAACTTTAATATATTTTATGAATCTGGTGTTTCAGTAGTAGCTCTTCTACATCGTTATTTAACTTGTTTAGTGTTAACTTTGCTTGCTAAACCGAGTTACTTGAGGTATTGCGTAATTTGTAGCAGTAGAAGTGATTCCTTTGTAAGTTGTTGTTTATTTACTAACTCGTTTGAAAATAGTTTTTTGGTTGAAATTATCAGTAGCTTAGAAATTAGGTACGTTATTTCATAAGTAGTTATTGAAATTATTTTTCTTTACCAAAAGTTAGTTAATTCAGATCTGAGTCTGTAGAATAGAAAATAGTGTTTTCCTTATTAGTAGGTAAATAAAATATTAAGATGCTCGATGAAATATATAAGTAAATATTCATAGATTTTTTATTAGTAGTAGATTTCATACCAAAAGTAGTAAAGTAGGATTACATTTTTTATTAGTAGAACTTTACTAGTAAACTATTTCCCTAATTTATAAGTAAGACTCCGGACTACTTATTCCTAAATGTCGATTATCTATTTTAGAAGAGTTTCGCTTTATAGATACGAATTAATACACAGATTAAGTAGAATTATGCATAGTACGTGTGGAATTCAAGTACCTAGTTTACATTGCAATTACAGTCGTAAAAGCATTTTGTAGTCGTTTTCCAATAAGAAAATTATTCTTCGATATTAGCAAAGTTAAGTGTCGTTTATATTGTAAAAATAAGACAAACTTTATATTATAAGATGAATGTACAAACAGTAGTTTAGTCTTTCCAGTGACGAAATGATCTGAGGAAAGGTATTATGATTTATTTTAGCTTAGTATAATTAATTAACACTTAAATGTTTCTGCATGTTCATTGGAGTTATAGTTTCGCCCACCTAAATAAAAAGTTGTTGATAAGGAATCTAAATATAAGTAGGATAGTTGCAGTAGGTAATATGCCCATCAAGAGGCTGTAGTAGAATTAGGGTAGGGGCTCTTAAGACTCGCATATTTAATTTGCGCGGCAAACCGTCTCGAATGCGTCGTCCATCTTGTTTATACGAGAAACGCAAACGCGTTCGAGATGTTTTTTTGCATTAGCAACTTACACTAAGGGCTCAAAAGTTAACTTTGCTTACCTGACAACACTGCCCAAAACAACCAGAGCCCTGTTTTATAAAGCTAAAAATTGCAAATTACAAGCGGAAGTCACTTTCTAACTCTCTTTGCTAGAAAGAGTGTTCCGCTTGTAATTTGTAACTTTTAGTTAGCTTTATAAATCAGGCCCCGGGTACTTTCGGACATACGGGGTTTTGTAGTGATTTTTTAAATCCGGAAACAAGCAATAAATTTGATATCGAAATAGTGTAGAATTTTTTAACAACACATGATAAAAAAAAAGTTATAATAAAATGAAAACAAGAAAAAAAAAGGATGAGAGTGTAGTCTAATAAAATAGAATATCATTAGATTTAATTAGGATAAGTTTAACTATTTATAAAAAAAATAGTTTTTTTACATGCTATCTGCAGATCTGTAGCTTTTACCTTAAACAGTGCCTTAGCTTCGATCATGTCACTTAACTTTGTTCAAAATTAGATTTACTTCAAGTAACTGTAGTATTTTTTCGCATTTTCATTGTAGATTTGCACGAATTTAATTGAGTTAAAGAAGTAATTACCATTATTGATAATTAATTTAAACAGGCTTCAAATTGTGATTAGTTTAAAACTTCAATGGCATAAGGTTTTTCTTCTCACAGCCAAACATTGAGTTTTTTTTATCGTTTTTGCAAAAGCTGATTAATAAATCGAATTTATAAAATTTATTGCAAATTTGCCAAAATTCGCATTGCTTCGACTCGTCTCGATGTTAGTTTTAAAGTTTTTTCAAGATAGTCGTAAGGTAGGTTACGATATTATTAATTTCAATGATAGAAGTGAGCTTCAGTGTAAGGGTGAGTATGCAGCAATCTTTTACATATCACATTTTATGGATGTATGAGTAGATTTAATTCAAACACAATAAATATGTGCCTCACAGAACCGCTCGTTTATTTTTTAAGTATTGATTTATCTCTTTTATTTGTTTATTAAACAAATTAAATTTAAAATAACTACAACTACTGCATTTGTGTTGGTAGGACCCTGTGCGGATCGCTACCATCTTATCCATTAACCAACCGCCAAGCAACAGTGTTCGCATTGCTGTGTTCCGGTGTGGGGATAAGAAAACCGGTGAAATTACTAGCTGAAATTACATCTTAGTCCTCAGGGTTGGCAAAGCATTTGAGGTCTTAGGATTATAGTCTTGAGAATTCAAATGTCTATGGGTCTCAGATTCCACTTGCCATCAGGTGGCCTGAGTCCTCGTGTGCCTTCCCATTATAATAATAGCGACACTTGACTCACACAATTTCATACTCAGCACCACGAAAAGGGCGGGTTTGCTGTTTAAAATCAGTAAGCAAAATTCGATTTTGCTGCGAGCGCTCAGGCCTCAGCAAAGTAACTTTTTGTTCACAATAAATCGTTGCTTTAATACAAAAGCGCCACAAATCAAAATGAATCTTTGTTGCATTTAAATTCAGAACGCTATTTACCTACTTAAAGTTTTAAATCTAATTGTATTTGTTTTTGATTTGTGGCGCTTTTGTATTAAAGCAGCGAAATGTGGTCGTGGTGCGGCGCGCGGGCGGCTGAGGATGTCGTTTTATTTTTACCTTGTTGTTTTTAAACCTTAAGGTTAAATTGTCTTGCTGCTGAGGTGAAAGTTTGTATGTGTACGAGACCAAAATTATTCGCATCTAGAGTCTTTGAATCCCCGCTGCACTCAGGATTCTAACCTAAAACCACTCGCTACGCCCGTGAGTCAATTCTAGAATATTTCGCTTGCTCGGGATTCAAAACAACACTCGCAGGAAAAACAACTTTGCTCTCTTGTTGTACATTTTTGCGGCATCAACAAACGGCCGTATCTTTTTGATTTTTTCACAGCTTCAAGAGCTGTGTACGTACTTGGGTATTGTTTTAATTTCAACTCTATCGACGGGTATCCCTCTACGCTTTCCCTAGATAAAAGGTCTTGACAGACAGACGGGCCTACGGAAGGACAGACAACAACCGGTGAAATTACTAGCATAGAGGCATTCCATCAGGGTTGGCAGCGCATTTGAGGTCTTAGGATTATAATCTTGAGAATTCAAATGTCTATGGGTCTCAGATTTCACTTACCATCAGGTGGTCTGAGTGCTCGTGTGTTGCCATTTCCAAAAACTAAAGGTAGGTAGGTCATAAAATAGATCACACGAAAATGGAACACGTTTATTTTCTTACAAAAATCTATTTTCAACATTTATTTTAAAACACTGAATCGTATTACAACAAACATATTTACACACGCAATTAATACATACAAGCCAATCTTATCACAAATATTATTATTAATAAAAAGTAATAACAAAATATTGGTGGATAAATCGTGCTGAAATACTATGTAAGCAGGACCGTTATATCTTTTTTTATTTGAAATTTTAACGCATCAAAAACGAAAATTTGTGAAAGTATTTTTGTCAAGGTTCAATAATAAAGTAAAAAAATAATTATGACTTAGTTTCAAAACAAACAATGGCCTTACTTCAGATACAAGCTAAGAATTCAGTTATTATAAATTGACTAGTGATTATGATAAATTTATCTTATTGCATATTATAAAATAAATAAAGTAGGTACGTCCCATTCTCCAGAAATCACAAGCAATCACAAAACGGCGTAATATCTTTTAGGGCTTTATTATCAAGTACAAATAGTCGAGTAAATACTTAAATTAAAAATGCAAAGGTATTTGAACAAATTAAAACATATACCAATTAAAGCCTTTAGCATTAAAAAACGATGTGCATGAATTTACGAATCTTACAAACTACAAGCGTTATTAACAGCACATACTACGTTTTAACATTGAAGCAGAGAAATCATCAAGTTCCTATAAAGTAGTCTATGATATTATATTAAAACAAATTTTATAAGTATTGAAAGTAATTTTAAATACACAATGAAGACAATTATTTAAGCTGATTTTATAAGGGAAATATGCAAAAAAAGAATTATGAAAAAGCCACATTTAAAATCACAACAGTTTGAAATAAGTACTGCTTGGTATTTTAAGTTGATGATATCAGATATAAATCAAAAACATCATAAAATAGTGGAATTCCCTACAAAGATTAACATTATTATGACGTTAGTAAAATAAATTTAAATTATTCACATCTACAGACTTTTACAGTATCTCTTTGTATTAACTTAACATATTTTTTTTTAATTATAACTTCGTTTTAACATAATGATGTATCATTTACGACTCAACGTAAAATAAGTAAATACACGAGATTTTTCCGTCTAACTGAATAATCAGTTTAATTCTCACATTGGTTTTTTATTTATAAAACTTATTGACTTAACGCAAATCAGAATATAAACTTACTTACATATCTATTTTTAATTTTACGTTTTTGGGTAACCGTAGACTTACATCGTTTTCTAAGCAACATCTGTCTCTTATAAATATCTTCTTCCTCCGACAGTAATCTTATTGTTATTGATTATTTATGTTCATTAATGATGAGGTAAACAAGCTAATACTATGTCATGTATCAATCTCAGGTAACAGTTTTAAAATCTGATAACATAATTAAAATATAATATTTATAAGCGTTTTAATAATTTACTTACCATTACGAGATTCTTTATGGACATTAATATCGGTTCTTTATCTTAAGAAAGCAGGTGGGGCATGCTTGTAGTTGAAATGCTTATAAACACGCACACTACGGTGACGCTTAGCAACGACAGATTTGTACTCAGTGACAACGTGCACGTGCACACAAGTAAATATGACCCGCTTTCGTGAGATGAAACAACTGTACTGTAGCTTCGGCTCTTATGAATTAGGTTCTCTAAGAGATTTTATAATCAATTTAATCGTACAAATTAATCTTGATTTGATTAAAAGATACATAAGATGTCCTGTCTGTTCCTTAAAAACCTTGTCAAATTCAAGTAGACATTTACTAAGAGAAACATATTTTCCCTGTCATAATCTATTATATATCAGGTGTGGGCAAAGTAGGCCAAGTTCGATCTAGTAACACGTCTGCTAGTGCAGGAGTATATGTTCCTTGAAAATTCATTTTTATTTATAGCTAAAAATACTCCTGTTGGAAAATATCAAGTTCCAGAGTAACTCATTTTTTTATAGAACACAACGAAAAGCTAAATTTTGAAATATTATGCTCATGCTTATAAAATACTGTCTATTTTAAAGAAAAGCTTTAGTAAAGCATATATAACTAGAATGGAAAGTTAAAGTAAAGTACATTTTTGTAGTAATTTTGATCCCTCCCCCACCTTGAAGTTTGCCCAACCTTATTCTATAGATAAACAATAAAATAATAAGTTCACTTAACATAAACATCAAACAACAAAACATCGTAAAAATTGAATGAATAAGTTAGTTTATTTTTGGAATAACATCTTATATCGGTAACCTATGTTGACGATATAATGATTTAAGCAAGAGAGCTTCGAGAGAGCTTTTAAGAGCGACGAAGTCCTAAAATCCATATGATATTTGATGGACTGTGAAGTATCTTTAGCAAATAAGTACTTATAGTGTAAATTAGGCGGTTTCGCGGCTCTTTCCTTGAGTTTTGATGCTATGCGCCAACCATAGAGCAAGGACGATGCCAGCAACCTGGAACAAAAAAATACACTTAAATGAAAAAAAAAACTATATCTAATTCTGCTAATTTTATTTGTCTTTATAATAAAAAAGGTCTTGGTGGAATTAATAGTGCAGTAAATTAAATATACATGAGAGGTAAGTTGTAACAATGTTAACATGGACTACCAAGCTATTGGTACAATCCAGTTACGAGATTTTGATTTGTAAACGTTTTATTGGCAGCTCTTTTTTCCTTGTGACATTAAGGCCTTGCCGTAAAAAACAATAGGTTTCAAAACAAGATGGGTTAGAATAAAGTAGTATAAATACAGGACCCTTGCGCCTTGTTGGTGGGGTTACTAGCTTTAATTGTTTAACAACCACAGAACATGTAAATTTTATATAATAATATGATTAGTTTATCGTGATTATGCGATACTTTATTACCCTACTGAGGCTCAAATTGGGAAAGATGAGATTGAAAAATAGCCAATTATTTTCATCAGAACATAATTGCTTTAGTCATACATACACCATGTCCAATAAGTTTGGATACAATATGTTTCGCACTGGTATAAAATACCTGAAGCTCGAAATAAACTGTTCTATTTATAAAATTGAAATATATATTTACAGAAACAAGATACAGTAATGTCAAATGTGTACCACATTTAATTCATAGTTAAAACACGATGAAGCAATTTCGAGAAATAATTGTTACCAAATACCGTAATGGCGAGTGCCCTAGTGACATTTTCAAAGCGATGAAATATCTTGGAATCAAACGTGATTTTGTTTATAAAACATTAAAACGATTCAAAGAGACCTTCTCAACGGAAGATCGTAGGAGATCGGGTCGGCCGCGATCAGCGAGAACAGATCGGGTAGTCAAAATTGTGAGGGAGCGAATTAGACGTAAAAACCATCGCTCCATTCGAAAACAAGCAGCCGACTTGAATATTTCAAGAGGATCTGTCCATAACATTTTGAGACATGATCTCGGGTGTTACGCGTACAAGAAACGTAAAGTTCATGGACTTTCCCAGACGTCTAAGCAGAAGAGGGCCGAGCGATCAAATGCGATAATTTCGTGGCACGCTGGGGATGAGTTCGTTTTCTCAGATGAAAAACTGTTTGTTTTAGAGCAATCCCATAATGCTCAAAATGATCGGTTGTGGGCGGCAAAGATGGCAGATATTCCAGAGAATCAGAAATACGTTCCAAGATTTCAGGGCGCCCCCTCTGTAATGGTTTGGGGAGCAGTGTGTACGCGGGGCAAACTTCCGTTGATATTCATCGATAAAGGTGTTAAAATCAACGCTGAATATTACAAAACCGAAGTACTGGAGAAAGTTGTTGCTCCTAATTTGCAACGCATGTTTGGAGATGATTATTACATTTTTCAACAGGATGGAGCACCTTCCCATACCGCAAACAGCGTTCAAGCCTGGTGTAAGGCAAATTTAACCGATTTCTTACCGAAGAATGAATGGCCTCCCAGCTCTCCGGATCTCAATTGTTTGGATTTTTTTGTATGGTCGTATATGCTATCTAAACTGAATAATTATAAAATATCAAATTTGGACCAATTAAAAAAATATATCGAGCTTATTTGGGATGAAATGCCTATGGAAGCAGTGCGTGCCGCATGTGACGGGTTTGAGAAACGTTTAAGGCTGGTTCGGAAACTTAAAGGCGGAGTAATTCCAAAACATTTATTGTAAATAATTGTTATTTGTTTATGTTTAATATAATATGATTTTCATATCATTTGGTATCGTGTAGTTATTTTTATTATATTTCATAGTTGTATCCAAATATATTGGACACGGTGTAGATAGATCTACATTAATGTGTAAATAACTCTTAAATAAGGCAAATAAAACCATAAAAACGAACGAACGAACTTACAAACTCACTTAAACGGCCGTACACGAAATTTTGGCGATTTTGCTGATTTTCGTGATTTTACTGTTGAAATGCTTTATTTCTACAAATTTTAATGCGCAACACGAAAGTTAATTTCGATTTTCAACGAATGTATGAAATACCTTTTTGTTTTTATTATTTAATTTTGATAAATCGACCTGGAACCGGCGAGTGTTTTGTGAATTTTGCTGTAAGAGGTTTAGAATATCGCATATTCACGAATCGTTTTGACGTCTTAAAGGTATGAAAAAAATACAATTGATTGCTGTAAAAGTCGTCTAAAAAATGTATGTAAGTATTACTTTTTACCACCTTGATATATATTTTTTGTGTAAAAAAATAATTAACTTTGTAAAATTTTATGGAAAATTGTTACAAAAATAGTTTTAAATTTCGGCGTCTTAAAAAACTGGTTCATACAATTAAAACAAAAGTAATAATAAACTTCAGTTCAAAATCAATCCACTACCTTAAAAAAACATCCAAAAATTAAAAATAAAATAGCAATATATAATGTAATGTTTTAAAAAAACCTAAATCCCGAATTTGAATTCGCGACAAAAATAAAAAAGTAGCTCATTCATTCGTAACTCATTTATTTGATCATAACTGAAATGATATATCATGATGTGCATTAAAACTTCAAGAAAAGCAGTATTTAAACTGTACAATCACGAAAATAAGCAAAACCGGCAAAATTTCGCTACCAGGGTCAATCAACTTTTCTTTGTAGCTCGTTGCCATGGTGACGTCTCCTGGGTCACTCTTTAAAACCACGATTTTAAAGTATATAAATCCAGCAAACATCGGCTTTTGTGGCAATTGCAAGCCCATTCTTTTATGGGTTTTCTTCCAAGCGTATTAGTAGTGTATATTATAACCATTTTTCTAAGGAACTCTATCACTGTTGTCTCCTGGCTTACGGGACAGAATAACAACAACGAAAAGTTGATCCACCCACCAATGGGCATTGTTCCCAAAATGCTAGCAGCATTGCCACGTTGAATGACAATACAAGACAGACAAGTAAATGCCAGCCTTTTGGTCACGAGTTGCGTCGACCAGGCGCTTAGAAATGAACTCTTAAATGAACCTAATTTTAACCGATCAAACACAGGTATTTTTAAATCACAGAGTTATATAAGTCATTGGGTTTAAGTAACTTGAACAAATTTTGACGGTACCGTTTATTGAACCACCACCATGCAAATACTTTAGAACCGTCGCAGTATCCCAAACACGTACCTCTAGGAAGCAGAACAGTATCCCGCAGACAATAACCGTCATGCCAGCGCTATGGATGGTGGAGAGCACCTTGTCTTCGCAGCCGACCTTGTAGTACGCCTCTGCGGTGAGACAGTCGGAGCGCTTGATCTCAACGGCCTTGTCTGAGTTGTCGGGCGGGCAGCAGCTGTATGAGGGCTGGATGACGGGGTCGCTGGCGCGGTAGTTCTCAGGACCTGTGATGCCGCAGCATTGGAGCTGGAATGAGAAGATTTCGATTAGCTTTCGCATATGTATAATTACTAGCATAGAGGTAATCCATCTTAGTCCTCAGGGTTACCAACGCATTTGAGGTCTTAGGATTATAGTCTTGAGAATTCAAATGTCTATGGGTCTCAGATCCACTTTCCATCAGTGGCCTGAGTGCTCGTGTGCCTTCTCCTTATCATAAAAAATGTAGACGAGCCATTTATTGGCATCCAAAGTATTGGTGTCTTGTAACTATAGGATTGGTGTTTTCTCTTTGAAATAATATTGAAGATGCATGGAAGGGAATCGACAGTAGGATTGCTTTTTTAGTAATTTAATAGATACACATTGCGATTTTCAAGCCATAGTGAAAATATGTAAAACGTTTCAGTCCGGTGAAGAAGTAAGCAGTGGCATGACGTCATTTGGATCGCTACCGCCATAACTTACTGTCAACAAGCAGTGTTCAGTTGTGAGGAAAGACGGTAAACAGACTAGAATAGAGCCATTCCATGCCGGTCTTCAGTGTCGGCAACACATTTGCAGTCTTGAGAATGCTGTCTTGACAATGAAGTGTTGAGATTAAAGATTGGAAACGTCTATGGACCTCCGTGCCCACATACCATACATCAGGTGGCTTGTGTGCTCGTTTGCCTTCTCCATCCAATACATGAATTAATTTGACGAATCATGCCCGAAACATTTCATCTATTTAATATTTACCAATGCTTGAATTTCTTTTAACTACGCTATGTAATAAATGGTTTATTACCCTTGTTCCACCAACACTCATTTTATAGAACGTATCACTTCACAGAATGTCATAGACAGGCTTTTCTAATGCAGAAATTTAGATTTTGTAACAGTCACCAGCCTAACTCAACCTAACCTACATAAAGAATGTTTAAGATAACCTGAAAACAACAATTTCAGCAGAAAATTGCTTTCGATGGAGTGACTTTCTATTAAATGAGTGTTGGTGAATCAAGGGGACACCGTAATAAATAAATAACGCATACAACTCACGTTAATCTGGATGCGATCCCAGAAGTCCCTGTAGAAGGAGTCTTCCTCGCGCGTGGACTTGTTCTTGATGAAGGAGCCGCGTAGGTTGGCCTTCATGGAGCCCTCGATCTGGGGCCGGAGGGCCGCGGCCGCTATGCCCACGGAGAGCTCCAGCAGGATTATCAGGATCAGGCAGCCGACAAACTGGAGAAAACGAAAATATAGACGTGAAAAAAACCTTGTATGCTTGCGTCATTGTAAAATTAAGTACCAAGTTAGTGGGGAAGGACTTCGTGGATTGAAAATACTACAAGACCTAGGCATTCAGAGGACCGTGACGTCTCTTCTGGTCTTAATGCTGCCCTCCTAACACAATAAGCAGTATCTCAAATTCAATGGCCAAAGAAGATTCAATCCTATACTGTTTGTATTAAGGTTGCATTTGGTACATGAGTCTTGTCTAAAATACTGTCATTTGTGTTAGCAATGCATTTTATTAATTCTAGAAATCATGTTTCATAGTAACATTTGCTGCTTAAGAGTATTCAATCGATATCTAAAAATAAGTGTTAATTTTATTCTTCAAAACATCCGGGTTCGATTCCCGAGCTGAGTACAGGTTTTTTTAATGTATGAATGCAGTTTTTCTTGTTATTAAAATCGATGAAATAGTTCCTAAGAACAGATCTTCGTAAGTCTTATAGCTTCAGACTATCCCATACTGACCGATTTAGATCGGTCATTAGCTCGGCTCATTTAGATGAGCCATCCTGCATATAACTGGTTCCAATGATACCCCGTACGCCTAGGTTTTGGTTCAGGTATTAATGAGTTTTGTATGTATGTAAACACTTTATTGTACAAAAGAAAACCCAAAACAATACAATGAATAATAATAAAAAGATGTACAAAGGCTAACTTATCCCTTTAAGGGATCTCTTCCAGCTAACCCTTGAGAGATTGAGAACAGTGAAAGGTTGTGCATCGAGTAAACAGGTGTACAAATTTATTTAGAGCACCCAAAAAGCAAAAACTAACCACAAATACCATTAAAAAAAAACAGAAAAAACAAAACTAACACATTCAAATACTCACATAAATAGATGGAAAGATATATAATTATAAATCAATAACCACGGATCGCTACCACCATCTTATCCATTAACCACCCGCCAAGGAACAGTGTTCGCATTGTTGTGTTTTCTGTGTGGGGATAAGACAACCGGTGAAATTACTAGCATAGAGGCATTCCATCTTAGTCCTCAGGGTTGGCAACGCATTTGAGGTCTTAGGATTATAGTCTTGAGAATTCAAATGTCTATGGGTCTCAGATTCTACTTACCATCAGGTGGCCTGAGTGCTCGAGAGCCTTCTCCTTAACATAAAAAAAAAAAAAAAAAAAAAAAAACATACTAAGACCTACATAAACTACATATACATATATCAACATTTGGATTGTTGATACAATATTAGGAAATAGTGTCAAGCCAGAACTTTTTTAATTTGCCTTTCAGGTAATCTACCGATTGTAATTGCCTAATACCGCCTGATAGTTAGCATCGTGGAATAAATAAATTCCCAAACATACATAAGTACATGAACTCTGCGAACATTACACTCCTTTTTTGGGCAGTCGCGTAAAAGATCTATTAGCGCTCACCACACAAATCATTTTATGTTTGATAAATTTCAAATATTTGGGGCGAATACATTTCTAAACTTTTTATTACTTAGTCGACATTGCCGCTACTATATTTGCCTTATCGAAACAAAATCTCCCATTAACTATGCAAATACATGTTCACACTTTAAAAATCAACCCCACGTGCCATGAAAATTGTCATGGCTTTAAAGAAATGGGGCCATGAATGAGCCGGCACAACCTGTGTTTATAGGTCAATCCCATAATCAGTGGTCACGCACTCTTAATGGTTTCCCACAATACCTTCACGCATGTCAGTGTTGTACATGTTCTGATTAATAACATGTAGAATTTCGAAAGGGAACCGCCTTATTATTCCGTGTTTTTTCATAGGTATATATGTTTTTAAGAGATCTTTCATATTAAATGCATAATTTCATTGCTATTAGCCTATTATAGGTACCAGTAGGTGAGGTAAAAACATATAAGAAAGTTAAGAACCTAAGAACTATGAGCAATATAAGTAATTAAATTCTCCAATCGAAAAATTACGTTCGGCATTATACAGGGTGTTTGGTAAATAGTGGATAACCCGAATAGGGCTGATAGAGCAGCTCATAAGCTATCGATTTAACTCCCATGTATGTTCAGCAATTGTTAATAGTTTCCGAGATATTGGTCATTTTAATCAGATTTTTTGTCATTTTTCCTTATGTCCGTGTTACGAAAAACCCCTAAGTTCATGTATTAATTCAATTTTTTTTTCGTTGTTTCTTGCATGGTTAGAATCACTATGAACTAAGGAAGTTTTTAAAGCTACATGACCAGTTTTTTTTCATGACAACTTTTTCCATACTACGTGAAAAACAAACGCGGGGATTTCTTAGTATGGAAAAATTAACTTAGTGAGTTTATTAAAAAAATTGTCATGAAAAAAACTTGGCATGTAGCTTTAAAAACTTCCTTAGTTCACAGTGATTCTAACCATGCAAGAAAAAAGTGAAAAAAATATGAATTCCGATTAAAAGTCCAAATATCTCGAAAACCGTGCGACTTTTACTAGACCTATTTAAGCTTTTTCATAACGTCCTAAGTGCCCTCTATCCGTAGTTCAAGGATTATCCACTCATTACCTAACACCCTGTATACCTACTCGTATATTCGGGATTATGGTTAATTCGGCATTATAATACTTTGAAAGTTAAAAGAACCCTTTTTCTTGCTTTAAATTAACCACCAAAATGACCGATGCAAGTAGGTTAGGTTAGGGCTGACTGGAAATTAGTTATTTTTATTAACCTTCCAAAGTAAGACAACTTTTCTCTGAAACTGATTTTGGCAAATTTGGGAAAATTTCAAAGACAAAAAGTAGTTAGCACTCTACTTGTCTGTCTTACGGTTTCACGGCTAAACCGCTGAATCGAATTCAAAGAAATTTTGTATGGAGATAGCTTAATGCCCGATGAATGACGACGAGTAATTTTTATTCGGTATTAACAACTTCTACGCGGACGGAACCGCGGGCAACAGTTAATAATAGTTAATAAATAAATGCATTTTAGGGAAAAACTTATTTAGTACTTTCAACGGTCACCAGGTAATCCTGCATAAGTTCCTATAATTTGCTCAACAGACTATAATTATCTACGTATTTTCAGCAAACCAACTTTGTACAATTTGTTTCTCAGTTAAAACTAACACAAAAAAAAACAAACAATAATACAAGTCTCTTTTATAATAATGACTAAGTATGTACTTACTAAAACTGATAAAACAACTATTTTATTCGGGTTGTCATACAAACCGGCAATGAGTCCACGTGGATATCATGGCCACTGTTAAATCGATTCCTCATTAGTGAAGCTACTGTTGATCGCTTTGAATAAATTGTGTGTACATAGTTATTTGATGGGTATGGACAATGCGATAAGTTTCGTCAGTGGAAACGTTAGATTTCCAAGATAACCTATGTTATGCTGATGTTTTAAAGATTAAATGCATTCAAAAATTGTACACAGTTAAGGACCTAATTGATGTCAAAGTTTGATTGAAACAAAATAATTTTCCTTTGTGTAACGAAAATTAGTCATACAAACGTATGGTTATAATCTTTGTTAGGTACACAAAGAAAAAATATTTTGTTTCAATTAAACATTGACATCAAATAAGGCCTTAACTATACATGTACAATAATTTTGCAATTCACCCTTATGATTTAGATTTAGTTTGTAATGAGCAACATGAAATAGTAAAGTATTCAATCGAATAATGAATAACACTATGGAACTGTGAATATTCGAATTTTCTGTTCTATCATCTAAAGCCACAGGCCGTAATATAAATATACTGATATTGAGATACCCGTTCCATAACTTGGCTTTTAGTTTTTGGGGCACCATACCCGAGGGCCTAAGCTAAATTAGACCCTATTTTATATACCAACCGGGGTTTGAATCCACGACCGCTAGCTTCGAAGGTATTAGGCAGGGTCACTACCAATCAACTAGGCTAACGTGTCATTTATCTATTTTTAATAGGTACACAAATACATTCAATCACGCCTGTTACCCAGAGGGGAGATACGACTTATTTACATCTTCTACAATCCCGACAAATCTCTTTCACTTCTTCCACATTCATACATCGAGTCATGCATGCACGTCGGTTTCGGGTGCTTTAAGATTCGGCCCTTTAGCAGAATTTCTCCGGTTTGATTAAAAAGAGGACGCCTAGGGCAGCCCCTTCCGACCCTTCCACTCACTTTCCCAGAGGGGTAGGCAGAGACCACTTCTTTCCACCTGCTACGATCCTGACAAATCTCTTTCGCTTCTTCCACATTCATACATCAAGTCATGCATGCACGTCGGTTTCGGGTACTTTAAGATTCGGCCCAATTTTTCTCCAGTTTGAAAAAAGGACGCCTGGGGCGGCCCCTTCTAACCCTTCCACTCACTTTCGCATTGTATATCTCTTTTGTCAATCATCTTTCATCCATTCTTTTCATATGTCCAAACCATGAATCATCTCTTTTTTAATTTTCTGTTTATGTGTCCTAACACATAACCTTGTTTATTAGGTACCATATTTTAATCCAGTCACGCTAGCCTCTATTAAGCCGCATTGCATGTGAACTTGATTTCATTACTCGTAACAACGTAAGGTAACTATGTAATTTTTTGTAAACCATATTGCCTTTGACGTGTTACCGTATTGTCAACGTAGCTCTTATTTACTTGACGGTAATGGCGGTAAAAGTAAAAACAATACTATAACAGGCCAAGAGCAATATAGTTTTACCGTATTGAATATAGGCACTGATAAGGTACGAGTAAGCTTCTTAGTGTTTATTAAAAAGAAGACGGTAATAACAATAAATCCCATATTAAGTCTCCAAAGACACCTTTTCACCTTTCAAACAAACTCTTTTAATAAATAAAGCATCCGGAAGAACCATCTTCCGGTAACCTGCGGGGAGGAAAGATGCCCGATTGAAAGACGTCCGGCTTTTAAGATTTGATTCATTCTGTTTACTGATTTACTGTACTCACTTGACATTGGTGAAATCACGGCTGAATACCGCCGTGGACCGTCATTAAACTCATTAATAAAAAAGAAGAAGAAAGCATCCGGCACTCTCGGACTTAAATACTGGTCAGAAAGTGACAGATGGGTGAATCGCAAAAATGTTGTACATAGTTAAGGCCCTAATTGATGTCAATGTTTAATTTGACGACACGCTAGCCTAGTTAGGAGTGACCTTGCCTTCGAAGCTAGGAGGGGTCCTGGGTTCAGGTCCCGGTAGGGGCAGATATTTGTGTGATGAGCACGAGTATTTGTTCCTGAGTCTTGGATGTTTTCTATGTATTTAGGTATATATTTCTCAATATAAGTAAGTTTATCGTTGTCTAGTACCCATAGCACAAGCCTACTAGAGCTTAGTTTGGGACTTGGTCAATTTGTGTGACATTGTCCCGTGATATTATTATTATTATTTGTATGTTTTTACCAAACACGGGACTATGGGAGTCCCGGGCCTTTGGAAGGCGTACATGGAGCCGAAGCCAACACGCAGAGGCCCTTTAGACAACTTTAATTTAGTGAAGTGGTGGGACACCACCCGGCGATTGTCTCCGAGTTCACACTATAAAAGTTTGCTCCTGCGGACAACCTCCGGTTAGTGTAAGACTATTTAAGAAGGATGGGAACATTAAAAACAGTTTATATTCATGAAATGATATGGATTGGTGAACTAGGCTATTGATGAAACTATGGCGTCTGCCTGGCCAATGCTAATTACTTTGGTTGAAATTGCAGACGGTGACTCGCCAACTCAATGGAATGGGCCTCCCAAAATAGCCGCAAATACATAGCAGCAGAGAGGCAACAGTTCCATAGAGGCTAAGGGTGGAGAGGTGCTTCTGGACTTTAAACGACCATAAGGTGCCCACTCGCCACTTATGCAACACATCCACCCTTCGAGCATAAAGCTCTAGCGACTCCGACCTCTGACCGGCCAATCAAGGCAAGCCTGAGGTGAGGGTCTGTTCCTCGTCACCATACACTCCAGCCGGCCGGTGAAGGCGAGCGTAAGGTGAGGAACAGAACCTTCCCTCGGGAGCACTCAGGTCCGTGGTGTCGCTACTCACCAACGGCTCGCCACAAGCTGCCCTGAGGTGACTGACTGCACTGGAAGTACCAGTGGGCGATGAGGTCGTCAATTCCCTACGTCATTATTAATATTATTATTATTGAAACAAAATATTTTTCCTTTGTGTAACAAAGATTAACCATACGTTTGTGTGACTAATTTTCGTTACACCAAAAAAAATTATTTTGTTTCAATTTAATTTTGACATCAATTAGGTCCTTAACTATGTACAATATTTTAGCAATTCACCCAGATGTTATATCCAAGTTTATCAATATCGATAAACACAACCATAATAGGCCGGTAGCGTAAGCTTCGATCCTATACATTTTGTCGATTTACGACAAACGCTATCTTATCGTTATGCTATCTTGACTATACCTCGTGACATATTTTTAATGTGATACCAATTATTATAACTTCTTACATCATATATGAAAATAAAAAAGCGTAGCAAAATTAAACTTTTTAAACAACGAATGCGCTGAGCTGCTTTGCTGACCTAATTAAAACTACCATTCAAATCGTCATTTCGAAGAAAGATATAGAAGTAATGATGAAGATGCAGTACAGGAATACGATAAAACAGGTCATGAAGCTATTATTACGACGAACGACGGTTTCTAGAGTACTCAAGCTTCATATAATAATGAACGCAGCGACCGATTTAACGTCACCACACAAATAGACTCGAATTGGGACACACATATGATTGCAAAAGAATGTCAAGGCTATGGAATGTTTCCTTAGCCATTGGATTAGTGTTGGGATGTCAACTAATATTTATGTTCTAATGAGGATTTGCTAACTGATAAATAGTTATTACTTGAGAAATTGTTCAAGGACGCTGTGGGTATGACGATTCGGTAACAAAGAACATTTTTTTTTGGTAAAAAATCAATTATTTTCTGTTCTGTTCTATTCTAGTCAATTTGTCCATTCTTTTCGGCGCAGTAATGCTATATATAGACAGACAGGGAGACGAAGCGTTCCAACTTATAACACCTCTCCTCTTTTTGATCGGGAAATTCAAAATCTTGCATCATTGATATGAACTTAAACAGGTTTCGTTAATAGTTTGCTTACAATATACAGAAGCTTAGGGCTCTCCTTCCAGGCCCCGAAGCACCCGAAGGCGGCGACGATGATGATCAGGACCCCCACGGCAATAAGGACGGCATCAGTCTCGTGGCCTGTTGTCTCCATGCCGGCGAAGCCCTGGATCATGCCCATATCCACGCATGCTGTTGCTATCAACACGATGCCAAAGATCTGAAAAGATAATAATGCTGGTAAGTTTTCGATTGAACTACGGTAGTGCCTAATGCCGTGATATTAAAAAAGGCGGATAACTGCCTAGTAATAGTAATTTAAATTTAATGTGGTTATTAATAGAGTATAGAATGCTTCGACTACTACATGGCAGCCTAAAGCTTCTTACAGTGATAACGTAACATTAAATTAAAACTACCATTCCGAACGCGAGGAAACGATTTAATTATGGTCCGAAGATGCATAACGCAAAGTTAGGGATTCTCGAAAATCGGCAAAATGTTATAGGGTCAAAGGCCCTAGCCAAGATGCAAACGCTCCCAACGTTTTTCTTTTCTATCGCTCAAAATGTATGCGATGACATTCTCGTGCGTTTCGATAAACCACGTGGTCGACTGTCATCCCATACATTTTGAGCGATAGAAAAGAAAAACGTTAGGAGCGTTTGCATCTTGGGTAGGGCCCCAGAGATCGCTTCGATCGCTAATATACACCCTTACCTACATTCCGAGTTGGTAGAAATCAGAAACTTCAACGGCGTTCGCATCTTATCTAGGACTACGGGTCAGTTTTTGGGAAATCGAGCACACTTAAGTTAAAAAATCGATTTTATCGTTCGTATCACTTTCGAATATTTGTGTGTTCGATTCTGAAAAATCGACTCACATGTTTAGTTCATAACCGCTAATACATTAATATAAGAACTATAGGTACTGTAATGAAAGAAGGATGGAGCAGTACATACTCCTTTCATTGTTTTCTTTTTCTATTTTGTTATGTCGAAATGTCTCGAAATCTTTTGAATAAAAAAGATTTCGAAATATGGAATGCCCGCCGGTGGTTTTCAGGGGATACCTTCTAATCTGTGCTCCAGAGTCTCCAACGGACCGCGTTGGCATTCAAATGTGAACTAATGTATATTAAACCGTTGAAATAAATAAAAGAGTAAATACAAGAAACACTACTTATTCTGCGTAGCTTAGTTGAAAGTGCGTAAAGTATTACGCTTAGGAATAGGCGCCTACCAGGCTTACAGTACCTATTAATTAGGAGTTTAGTGGATCAGTTCGCGTAATATGTACATTATCTATATTGATGCAAACATGTCTTGTAATTATTTATGTGCAATACAGGGTTTACATATATACATTAGTTATAGAAACACCTTTCAACGAATGAAAATTTTCAATTCATTCATCGAAAGGTATTTCTTGCCGCATTAGTTTTGTCATAGTCCCAAGTCTAACCTAACCTAACCTACGTAATCAATGTTCATCCTAAAACAACATAACTTCAGCAAAAAAAGCGTTTAAAGAAATGAAATTCGACAAAATTATACAGTCGATGAAGTAAAATTTGATAAATTGATGGGTACAAAAAACTATATACCATAACAGATACTTGAGTTGCATATAGCGACAGTCTTAGACCAACTATTTTCAGATGCGAAACGAAAATAGCGTTTTAAATAGCTTCAGGGCTCGACACTCCCGACAGTGTTCCTTGATAATATGTGGATTAATCTCAAGTGGGCAGCGTTTACCAATTATCGCTGTTCTCTCCAATTTGTCTGCGCCCACGCACCCAGTTAATATCTCTGTTAGTTGCCCAATGCGAGCCGAGGGCATTGTATTGTTTGTGCTCCTACACAAAGAGGCCCATCTTTTGAACTAAATATCTGATGTAAAAAGAGTTTTTGAACCATGATAGTTGGTGGACCGAAGTTACGGAAGACAGTTTATATAAAATATTTAAAGCTGTATTAAGTGTATCAAAACCTTGACGATGATTATGCATAGATCTATTTAGTTCTACTAACGTAATCTTCTAAAAACCGAAACAAATTGCGATTTTATTATTTTTGAATACTGAAATGACATATACTCCACTTTGGAGACGTTTGTAGGACTGGTAGCGCCAGCAATCATATACTCTATATCCTTAGATTGTCTATTATGTTGGCGAAAAAAGCTGCTTATTTACAATATCCTGTATAATTTTAAATTGGGACGGATCTTTACTTTACCTTACATTACTTAGTTGAAGTTCAAAACACTCAGACCGAAATAGCTGAGCTGAAGGGATCAGGATATATATGCGTGAATAAACGATCAGATAACTGTCTTGACAGCTTTCATTCTGGTATAATCATTCTATCATCATAACATAATTTATAACCTTCAATAAATAGAATTCCTGGTAATTATGATAGCTAAAACGTGGACGTCGGCGACGACTCTGTCCTTTATTTCTTTTAAAATACCGAGTAATACTTTCTTCATTCAATGAAACGTTAATCTCTGTCAGTTAAAACGGTATTCATATTCATTCCTTTTCTTTATTACAACCAAAACGTGTTTCCGTCCAAATTTATTGCGTCTTTGCTCGTTAAAATGGGTCAGTTTACCTTACTACAACCGTCATAGGCGGAGGAAATGGGCCGTAAACTTCTACGATGACGAAACTTTCGATTTCTAAGGCGTGCTCGTGCGTCCCTTCGTCTGTGACGAATCGTTGTTTAGCCATGGTTTGTTTAAAACGTTAAGCGCCATGCTCCCAGGGTTAGATGGAAAATGGACGCTGTTTTGAGTTCTAAGTACTGAATGTGTTGAAGATGATTCTTTGGCTTTCGGGAATATTAGATCAATGAACTCTACGTTTATTAGTATGTCTAGGGCTGTGCAAGATGTTGTTTTAACTAGAGAAGTCGGGGTAAAGGTGGATGAAATATTGCTTACGTGTTTTAGATAGAGCATGGATAGAGCTAACTATTTTATATCTGTGCTAAAAAAGTTGTATTTGCGATTCTACCGCGAAACCAGCCCTCATACTTGTTCTGGGAAGGAGTGACGGCGCAAGCTTATTCCCGCAAGTGGCATCCCAAACCAACGGCCTGCCACGGAACACGAGTCTCATCGAATCCATTAATTTAAACAATGTAAACAACACAATTTAGATTGTTTATAGGTTCTGAAATTACGTCACACATAACTAGGGAAACCTTCGTTTTTACCTACTTATGTCCTTTGACAGGACTGTTAAAAATTAAATATGAAATTAAATTACGGTTGTAATTTATGATTATTGAACAGGAGAGATGATAATACTTTATAAAATGGGACTCAGTATGGTAGTTAGTTTAAATTGTACGTACCTATGTTAGTTTGCCGCAGCCCTGCAGTTTTGTGGAGAGAAGATTTACTTAAAATCTTGTTCTTATTGACTTAAAAGCCGGTTAAACTTTTTAGAGGGAATAAAGTAGCAGCGAAGCAACGATGTCAAAGTAGGCAATGTAAAAAGTAGTTTTTTTTATGGAACGTCACCTAAAACAAGTGCCACTTTGGCACGCTTATCGTGGACAAAATATAAATTCAGCGTAATTAGTATTTGGGCGATTTTCAAAAAAGTACATAGAAGGCCAAAAATTAAGAAACTTTAACTTTTCCATTTTGTCACGAAAATAAATGTATCTAAATGAACATGGCTAATTTTTGTGAAAAACGCCAATCTACGGAATCGTTCAATTTATAAATGCGAAACTTTGTGCCCCGGGTTCAATTTCCTTTAAGGAAAAATATGTGTTTATAGCGCTAGTTATAATCCTGACTTTGTATTTCTCTACATAACTATGTTTATCGTTGTGTAGTACCCATTAATTTGTATGAGTTTGCATCCTGTTTTTTTTCTCTATTTATAATTTAATAGTAGGATAACTACACATCAGAATAGGGCGACTCAGGGAATAAGGGCTTGTAGTATTGTTAGGCGATGGGCTTGCAACCTGTCACTAATACGTACACTAGTAAACTTCTTGGCCTGATTGTGCAAAATGTGGTTACAGAATTATCAACAAGTCTGTTTAGAGTTGTTGGTATTTCTGTAGCTCTGCCTACCCCACTCTGGGAATGAAGGCGTGACGTTATGTATGTATGTATTAGGATAACTTTACTTTTAGCTTCATGCATATACACACGTGTAGGTATACTATTTCAAATAATTACATATTTTCCTGGCCTAGTGTGTGTTTTAATAATGGCTGCATTACCTTGGCGGGCACAATGGCTTAAATTTCCGGCTACGATCCGATGCATCTGCATCCGGCCGCGAAGGACGGTTATTAACATTAAGATAAAGTGCAGTGTTTTATATGCAATCGTACACAATACCATTAGTATTATATGCCGACAAATTTAAGCGCGCCCGCCCTGCGCGAGGTGACAAGGGTTGCGGGAGGGGAGGCAACTGTAAGTATCAATAAATTAGAGAGATTTCGTAAAGCCAAACAAATAAATAAATATCAGGGGACAATCTCACACCAATTGACCTAGCCCCAAACTAAGCTCCAGGTTTGTACTAAGAGTACGAGAAAACGATATAAATACTAATGTTAGAGAAATTAATACTTCCAAGACTCGCGGTCATCAGTCACCACACAAATATTTGCGGGAATTGAACCTTGGACCGCTAGCTTCGTAGGCAGGGTCACTACCAACTAGACCAACGCGTCGTCGAAAGCCAAATGTAGTGTACCGTTGGCATAAGAATATGTTTAAATATTATACAGTGTTGACGACACGCTAGCCTAGTTGGGAGTGACCCTGCCTTCGAAGCTAGGGGTCCTGGGTTCAAATCCCGGTAAGGGTAGATATTTGTGTGATGAGCACGAGTATTTGTTCCTGAGTCTTGGATGTTTTCTATGTATTTAAGTATATATTTCTCTATATAAGTAAGTTTATCGTTGTCTAGTACCCATAGCACAAGCCTAGAGCTTAGTTTGGGACTAGGTCAATTTGTGTGACATTGTCCCGTGATATTTTATTATTATATTATTATTATTATACAGTGTGTTTCTGGCATGAGGGCTTCTGCTTTAACTAACGATAATATGTTAATTAACTATTTGCAGGTATATTAAGATTAACGTAACGCTGCAATTTAACTTCTTAGATTTCGACTATCATCAACGTACTGGAGCTACGTGTAAGTATCGTAATCAATATCGTTATTACTTGGTACAAAGCATACATTGGTACAGGGGCAGAACATAGAGAGTTATTAATACTCCTTGAATTTGTCAGATTTGAGGAACTAAAATGAAAGAAAATAATTGTTGTCAAACTTGAACGAAAGTCATTCCTCTCGTAATAATTGAGTGTTTAATAAATCGTGAGTTTAACTAATGGCCTACGACGCTCGTGAAATGTGCGACATGATTTTGTTGGACGGCGAAACACATGGCAACGCAGCAGAAGCGTTGAGGTTGTATCGTGAAAGATACCCGAACAGGCGACATCCTCACAATCCCAGATTCATATTAGAAGCCGTGCAACGAGTTCAGACGTCAAATGGGGCTGCTATAACTTATAAACGAGTCTTAGTTTGGTCACGTGACTTTATTAGTTAACTTTAACACCCAGTGTACATTGCTTGCAATTTATTTTTTGCTTGAAAACAAGCGTGAACTATTTTATCTTGTTTTAATTAAAATAAACATGTAGGTACATTAAGGAGTTGCCCATTGATACTCTATTATCAAGGAAAGCCCTCATGCCGGTAACACACTGTATATGTTATTGAAGAAAAATTCAAGAATAGGTACTCCAATAAACTCCTGCTAAAAACTCATCTAAAAGTCTTAACGAAAACTGAGATAAAAATATATGTGAGCATCGCATCTGGGTGTCAGCTGTACCGAAAATTGTATGCTGCTAATTAAATACCTACAGTCGAAATTACTTAAAAACCTACACCAACAAAGCATGTTTTGATTATATCGTCTATAGTATATGTTACTTACTCTTTATTATAGTTTTTGTACCGTTATAATATTACTAGCGACCCGCCCTCGCTTCGCTCCGGATTAAAGTATTATACATATAAACCTTCCTCTTCAATCACTCTATCTATTAAAAAAACCGCATCAAAATCCGTTGCGTAGTTTTAAAGATTTAAGCATACATAGGGATGTAGGGACAGAAAAAGCGACTTTGTTTTATACTATGTAGTGATTATCATAATGTAAGTACCCAGTGACACTTACGACGTTAAGACGAATCTAACGACACCTCGCTTGTTGAAATCGGCCGATCCACCCAGCCTCTACGAGTGAACATAGAGTCGGACATACATACAGGTCAAACCATAACCCTCCTTTTGGGCTTCGCCACAGTCGCACTTTTTTCGGGGAGATACTGAAAAAGGGCCGAATCTCAAGTACCTACGCGAAACCGACGTGCATGCATGACTCGATGTATAAATGTGGCAGAAGCGAAAGAGATTTGTCAGGATCGTAGATGGAAAGAAGTGGTCTCTGCCTACCCCTCTGGGAAACAGGCTTGTGTATGTATGTATGTATGTATTTAAATGTAAAAAGAGCCTATTAAGTTGAATTTTCGATTAAATATAACTACTTCACATGATAACTATCCGTCGATATATCAATGGGGCTAGACAAGGTGTATTCGACACTCGTTCGCGATTATGTTTTGATTGAAAAATATATGGAATTGACGTAAGTGTCACGTTACTATCTCGGTGGCTTCCGTCAATTCCATACATTTATCAATCGAAACATAATCGCTAACAACTGTCGAATGCAACTTGTCTAGCACCACAGGTAACATCTAATATATAAAATTCTCGTGTCATGGTGTAGTTATTGAACTCCTCTGAAACGGCTCGACCGATTCTTATGAAATTTGGTGTGCATATCGGGTAGGTCTGAGTATCGGCCAACATCTATTTTTCATACCCCAAAGTAACATAAAAAAAAAAATTGCAGCGGGTGAAGCCGCTGGCGGGTTGCTAGTACTATATATAGAAATTACGAAGATATTACTCATACGCATGTGTGACATAACTACGAGGAACGCGGAAGAACAGCATGCTCAATACTTACCTATACAAACGAGTAAATGTTAAATTGTCACTGCAATAACAGTACAAATACAGTGACGACTCTTTAGCCTAGTTGGTGATGACCCTCTGCCTACAAACCAAGCCGTCCCTGGTCAAATACCTTTAGGCAGATATGTGTGTGATGAGCGCTTATTTGTTTCTTAGTCTTGGATTTTTTCGACCTAAGTTTATCGTTGTTTAGTACCCATAGTACAAGAGCTTAGTTTGGGAATAGGTCAATTTATGTGAGGTTGCCCCTTGGTACTCAATTTAATTTAAAATAACATTTTAAATGAATTCCTAATTCTTCTAATATTTGCCTACGGAGCTAGCGGGGCCTAGGTTCAAATCCCGGTAAGGGCGGATGTTTATGTAATGAGCACGAGCATTTATTCCTGAGTCTTGGATGTTTTCTATGTATTTAAGTATATATTTCTAAAATAAAAGTAAGTGAAATTTATTTTAAATGTGAAATTTTGCGTAGTAATTTTTAATAAAGGGCATGGCTAAAAGTGAAGAAATATGTCCTGGACAATGCACAAAAGATTGTCATTTTGACCTTCAAAAAATATATTGCCGTGGGAATAAAATTAAACAACTTCACATGCTCGTCTCAAGTGATTTACAAAACTCGCTCCTCTTTGAACTACAGCCTTGGATTGAGATTATGTTAAAGCCTACTAAGCTAACAGCGATAGAGATGAAGCCAAAAGGTGGTAACTCAATTTCAATAGCCAAAGTAGATTCAATCCTTTTCCGTTAGTCATTTGCTACAGTTTTGTCTGAGATACTTAGTGGCGACTGCATGGTCTGTCCGGATCGCTTTATCTTATTTTTTAACTTACCACCAAGCAGCAGTGTTCGCATTATTGTCTTCCGGTGTAGGGATAAGACAACCGGTAAAATTACTAGCGTAGAGGCATTCCATCTTAGTCCTCAGGGTTTGCAACGCATTTGCAGTCTTAGGATTACAGTTTTTAGATTGTAGTCTTGAAAATGCAAATGGGTCACAGCTGGATCATTTACCATCAGGTGGCCATGGGCTGGTTTGCCTTCTCTATGCCAATAAATGCGTATAAATACCTCTGTCCGTAAACTGCCCCGAACTTATCACAAAGATATGACATGCTTACCTAGATAGTGCCTATTCACTCTCGAATTGAAAAGGTCCAAGCTACAATTTACAGGAAACAGGTCAGCTGGAAGA
The DNA here is from genome assembly GCA_949316455.1 of Acleris holmiana. Classification (NCBI taxonomy): domain Eukaryota; kingdom Metazoa; phylum Arthropoda; class Insecta; order Lepidoptera; family Tortricidae; genus Acleris; species Acleris holmiana. Next base: position 3,017,664 of record OX438766.1, read on the forward strand.
GTTCCACTCCTTAGCGGTTCTTATTCGTAGAGGGGAACCTCTTCATGCGAACAGCTCGCATAATGACGACGTATGGGTGAAACCCTAGTCCGCGCCTAGTTCTATGATTACGGAATGGAGCTGGTGGATTTAGGGCATGCAGCTCCAACGCAGACTCCCCAAAGTTTATCCTATATGAAACACCGACAAGCAGGCGACTTTTCGACGGTGTTCAAGGCTCAGCAGCTTTGCCTTCACCAGATCGGTGTCAACAATGAGCCTCTTAACATCATTCTTACATTTCTTTGAATTTATGGAAATTCTTTTTGGTAGCAGGAAACTAATTCTACGCGTACAAATTGCATCTCGCGTGACTTAGAATCACGCTACAAATGACGTCATTATGCATCATACAGACACGGCGAATATTATATAAAAGAACAAAAGCCTCGGAGAGTCGTAAATGCACAACGTTACATTTTATTTAGAAAAAGTACTACCGTACCGGAATTCGGAATTCAGTTGCTTACTATTATTATGAATGCGAAAGTTTGTGTTTAATGAAGTTGGTATAGTTACTCCCTCACGCGGAAACCGCTAGACGGATTAGGATGAAATTTCACTGTTTCCGTGGAGTGGTCAACGCAAAAAAGTTGTGGACTGAAGCGGTATAATAAGGATATTAAAAAATTACTCGCTTAGAATTACCAATAAGTTTTTTTAAAACTTGTTTGTGTTTCTGTAGCTCTGCCTACCCCACTCTGGGAATAAAGGCATAACGACACGGTGGCCTAGTAGGGAGTGACCCTGCCTCCGAAGCCAGCGGTCCTGGGTTAAAATCCCGGTAAGGGCGGATATTTGTGCGATGAGCGCGAATAATTGTTCCTGAGTCTTGGATGTTTTCTATGTATATTTAAGTATGTATTTCTCCATTTAAGTATGTTTATCGTTGTCTAGTACCCATAGTACAAGCCTTGAGCTTAGTTTGGGACTAGGTCAATTTGTGTGAGATTGTCCCCTGATATATATAGTGATATATATAAATAATGTTATGTATGTACTCGTACTCGCTTAATAACTTTTTGGGTATTATTTGGTACTAGCTTTTGCCTGCGACTCCGTCCGCGTATCGTTTATCGCTGCCGCTGTGATAAAAACTATCCTATATCCTTCCCCGGGACTCGAACTATCTCCATTTTTTTTTATGGCATTGAGAAGGCAAAGCAGCACACAGGCCACCTGATGGTAAGTGGTAACTGTGACCCATAGACATTCGCATTCACAAGACTGCAATCCTAAGACTGCAAATGCGTTGCCAACTCAGAGGACTAAGATGGAATGCCTCCATGCTAGTTATACCATACCGAACCACACCGAATTTCATCTGAATCGGTTCAGGAGTTTAAGCGTGCAGACTGACGACAAACAGACAGAGTTACTTTCACATTTATAATATTACTAGTTGTTTACCGCGACTCCATCGCATAGCAGTCGTTTATTCTCTCAACCGTTCAACTTTTCGGGACAAAGTAGCTTTTCTCCTAATCCAGGACTTAACCTATTTGTGTGCTAAGTTGAAGCGTGACTAAGTAATATAACAAAAATCCAAACTTTCTCATTTATAATATTAGTAATACTTGGTATTGAATTATGTTAATTGATCAGATATACGTAACGTTCAGATTGGCGCTCTTGTTAATAACCACTTAAGCAAATTGGTGCAATTGCCGCTACCCAGAACACATGCGAGATGACATCAGACTCCAGAGATTTTAATTTAATTCGTACCATTGATAACTTTTACACTTGCAATTAAATACAAGCAAGTCCATATATGTCAAAATATCTTAAGTATAACATAATTGTCGTAAGAGGCGACTAAGGGAATAAAGGACTTGTACGAGTAGTACTGTTAGGCGATGGGCTTGCAACCTGTCACTAATACACTGGTAAATATCTTAGCCTACTTGTGCAAAATGTGGTTACAGAATTATATACAAGTCTTTTTAGGGGAATGAAGGCGTTATGTTATTATCATACCTGGAATATCTCGGGGCATCTATACGAAAGTGATGTAGCAAAATATATTATCGACAAAAAAGTATATCGATGTTACTGCCAAAATCTAAATGTTATGCGACATAAATGAATATTACTTATTTCCTCCTCATTTTTAAATAAAAAAGAAACAAAATAAAACGTTTATTTTAAAATAGTTTTCATGATATACGTTCAATATTTTTTTCCATATTCGATGGTATTAATGATTGCCGTCTATATGAAAATTTCCACTTTTAACTGCTGACGTTCTATCAACGACCACGGGCCATTCTTTAAATATTTATAATGACTCAAAGCCAATTTCTCATTTATGTTGGTTATTGAAATTTCCTCACCTTTTATAAGGCTGTTTAATTTTTTCATGGTGTCATAATCAGTATTTAATTACATCGACATCTTTTTTTATCGATATCAAATCCCTAGAACTTGCTCCGATCATCCATCTAATCACATGGTACGTAGACTGCTCCATCACGCTGCACCAGTTTCTAGCCTCAAATTTACTCGACACCACGAAAGCTCTGCCACATCACATCCCGAAAACCGATTAATGGATCAGATCTCATAACCTACTAACGGCCGAACCCTATGTTCAAACCGCGGACAGATTAAAATTTGACACATTTTGTATGGGAAAATGTCAAATTTCAACCCGAAGTAAGCCTTATCTATTCGCGGTTTGAATATAGGGTTCGGCCGTAAGGGGATAGCTTGGGCAAACGGCCTTGATGCGCCATTTTCTGTCTTAGCGTCTTTTAAAGGGAAATCAAAAAGAAGCCATATAATAAACTGGTCAAACTGACCAGTTTATTTAAAAGAGGTTAATAAACATACAAAACTGCGTTCTATTCACACAATAGTAAGATGGCGACAGACAAGAAAACAAAACAATAAGGTAATGCCAACCATAAACAAAAAAAAACATTGTAACAACATCACCCAATTCTTAAACAATATAATATTCGGCCGGATCTATGTCAGTTTAATAACCCACCCGGGCTGAACTAAGTCAACTGTGGGGGGCTATTTAGTCAAGATGCCTGACGCTAACAAAAATGAATATCGAAACCTGTTAAGGTTGGAATTGACATAGGGTCTGACTAGTAAGTCGTGTCGCAGAAAACCGGTAAAAACCAAAAATCTTCAGCTGGTACTTGGTAAAATATTTTTTGGACAAAGTTTTTATTTTTTTTGTGACATGACTCGCTGGTCAGACTCGTGAGCAAAGAATAAGAACTAAAGGCATAGAAAGAGCGATAAAATAAAAAAAAAACAACATACAAATAGCTGATATGCACAGCCTACTTGGGAATCAGTGTGCTAAAAAAAAGTTTTACTCTCTCTGTCTGTCTGACAAGTTGACAACACCTTGGTGTGTAACATTATTAACTATAGGTAATCTCTTGCTGAATAAACATCTTTTATTAGGGTTCCGTAGTCAAACTAGGAACCCTTCTAGTTTAGCCATGTCCGTCCGTCCGTCCGTCTAGCCTAGCCTAGCGCAGAGACTTTTAGAAAGCTGAAATTTGGCACGAATATACATATTAGTCACGCCAACAAATCGGTACAATATTTTTTTTAAATAAAATAGGGTACCCCCCTTACACGTTACGTGGGGATGTAATTTTGGGTTTGTGTTAACAATTTTTCGATCAAGGGATCCGTTTATGAAATGTTAAGCTTTAAAGCGCTAATTTTTGTTAGAGTCAAGTGTCCCCTCCCAGCCAAAACTACAAATACTAAAAATCTGAAAAAAAACTTAAATGAAAGGACATACAACGAATTTATAAGGAAAACTATCAAGACTAAGTAGACATCATTGGTTCTTGAGATACAGGCGATTAAAATGTTTACACCTACTAAACTCATCTAAGTCGGCACCAATTGACTTTAAATAGAAAATTAGTTATTACTTGTTGATTTTTATGTTTGTAGTAAGTACTTATGTAACAGCTTCGGAACAATCGGGACCCTACACTGAGCATGGTCCGATATGCTCTTTCCCGGTTTTTTTTTTAAATGGGTACAAAAAAGTTACGGACAGACCGACTTGCACTTGGCCGATTATTTTTTAACAGTAATATCGTAGGATTATTTTCGTATATATAATGCTCTAGACAGTCAATGTTTAATATGAGACCGTGTACTTGTAAATATTTTACTTGTTAGTAAGTAAAATACAGTCACATTATTGTTACATACAATTCCCGAAGTAACAACAAGTTGCCCTAAAGAGCAGTCTCTTCATATCATCAGAAAAAATGATTCCTAATACTTAATCTTAATTTTATTTAAAATTGGATATCACTAATTAGTAAAAGACAATTACCTCAACGTTAAAATATTCAGCGCCATGTAAGAGATACGATGACTTTTAGTTTATAAGGTTTCAACAGGTCAGCTTTCTAGGACGCGACCTGTTTCACTGACCCTTTTATCGATTCAACTCTATGGTGCCTTACTCATATCGATAGTTTCATATTTACTACAATTGTGTGAGATATCAACCCCAGAAAAAGTTTAGCGTTTGTGTCTGTGGGTCTGTGTATGTGTGTCAAAGCTCCCAAACGGAAGGACTGATTATAATTCGATGTTTTAAAGACAGCTAGTTTAATCCCGATGGTTCTAAGATAGGATTCACGTTAATCGGTTGATTCGTTTAAGGGGACTGTGAAGCAAAAAAAAAACCATATAAATGCGATAACGTTTTTCTCCCTTTAAACGTTGTCCGATTTTTGAATATGTTGTAGATATTATGAAAAACTATGTCTGTACGTTTCCCTTTCCAATAAAATATTTATTAGAGAGAAAAAAAAGAAAACGGAATATCTACAGCTTATTTAAAAACCGTGGAAATCGGACTTGATTGAGGGATGAGGGGGCGGAGCTAAAATTTTATGGATTACTTTTGACAGCTATGCGATTTAAGCATCGCTTCGCTAAAACTTAGATAAAACCCCTGTAGCAAATGCAACCTAATACTAACATTATAGGATCGAATCTACTTTGGCCATTGAATTTGAGCTTCTACTGAATGGCTTGGGAAGGCAGATCAGTGGGGTTATCATGAGCTAGCTTTGCAGTTCTGTTTACGCTCAGAGAAAAGGACAGAGCTATATAACTGTCATAGCTCTGTCCTTATCTCTGAGCGTAAACAGAACTGCATTGTTATGTCATGATATCCCCCCAGCTCTGACAGTAGGGGATGCCATTATAGCGGGCTTTATATCTATAGATCAGTTATCTATCTACATAATTGTAAAGAGGAAAGATTTGTATTTTTGTAACGAAATCAAAACTACTCAACCGATTTCAAAAATTATTTCACCATTAGAAAGCTATATTATCGCGGATGGAGTCGCGGGCAATAATAAATAAATAAATATCAGGGGACAATCTCACACAAATTGACCTAGTCCCAAACTAAGCTCTAGGCTTGTACTATGGGGTAGGTACTAGACAAAGATAAACATACTTTAATAGAGAAATACATACTTAAATATACATAGAAAACATCCAAGACTCAGGAACAAATATTTGCTCTCATCACACAAATATCTGCCCTTACCGGTATTTGAACCCGGGACCACTGGCTTCGGAGGCAGGGTCACTCCCAACTAGGCCACTAGACTAGGTAATATGTATAGGAGTAAAAGAAGAAACTGACTAGCTGATTGATTGGCCAACGCACAGCCGAAGCTGGACCTAGGAACTTGAAATTCGTAAGGAATATTCCTTTGATATCCTAGCGGTGTACTTATAAGGGATTTTTATAAATTCATCCCCTAAGGGGTTAAGGGGTGTAAAGGGAAAGTAATTCTACGCTTATGAAGTCGGGTGTCGTCTACTTAAACGCTAAATGAGAATGTTTTTCTGGATTCTAACTAGATTTTTCATCTGCTTGGGTATCATTGTATGTAAATCCAGTAGCAGTTAGCCTTGTCTTTAATGTTTGCCCACACGATATGTGCTGTTTTTTTTCTGGTTAGTGACCACGGCTCTTAAGGAAGGAACTAACTAACGAACTAACTTTTTTACCAGAAACAAAAAAGGTCTAGGGAAATCTCATGTTTTGACTAGCCTCTTTACAGGGTATTTATTGCGATTACCTGTTATGAGTTCTGATATTTCGGCGAAGTGGCTTGCATACTTTTAAATTGAATTGTATACATTGTCCTTATTTATAAACGCAATGTAAAGCTTTATTTAAAGTACCTATATGCTTTATCACTTTTTGTCACACAAATATCACAGAAAGATAAGGACAGGTGCTAACCCCATGTGCTTCTGTTTAGTCCACCAGAGTAAATACTCGTGCTCTGTCCTCGCGTGTGATATCCATGGACTACTTCTCTAATAAGTTCATGGTGATTATCTAAACATGGTGGACATTCGACGGCACGGAGGTCAGGACTGGATGAGACGGGCACAAGATCGCCAAGAGTGGAAGAAGAGGGAAGAGGCCTACATCCAAGATTGGGTCACCAAAAGGCCACCATGATGATGATGATGATGATGATTATCTAAAACTCGACATTGGCGAAATACACTTTGTTAAAACAAGGAGTGAAAGCCGTATATTAAAGAAAATATTTTAGCTGACCGTTTCCGAATAAGAGAGTATTCTACTGGTTATATTGCCTTGACTGATTATGGAAGTCTTTTTAATTCGACCGCCATTACTAATCGAGTAAATAAGAGCGTTGACAATATGATAACACGTCAAAGGCAATATGGTTTACCCATTAGAATAGAGGCCCAGTTTTTAGTCACCATAATATTGTTATCATTGGGATGACACCCATATAATAGGTAGCCCATTCCAATAAAGCAGTGGGGTTTGATACTCTAATTTCCAAGAGCAAAATGCACCTTTTAGTCCACTACTGTCTCCTATTCAGGAACAAAATTAATAACCGAAATGCCCTTGAGCCAATAGGTTGTCTGTGCCGATGAATTACAGGGGCGCAGGGCGCCGCCTGCGCCGGCTCCGACCATTCGAGCACAGGTGCTTCTAAATGTCTTTAATTCGCAGTTCCAGGATGCCAATATATTCGCTGGCAATTGTTACTCATCAAATTATGCTCCTTTTGAAATTCCTTTGCTTCTATACTTAGTATGTAAGGTAGAATTTTGATTGTAATTAACATTTTAGGTGCTCTGGTCCCAACTGTAAGCCTCTAATTGTATTTTTAATAATAAATAAATAAATGTGGTGTGGTGTGATGGTTGCCGGGTTAGAATAGTGCCACTCCATGTCTTCCCGTGGATGTCGTAAGAGGCGACTAAGGGAAAAAGGGCTTGTAGTACTTGACGCGATGGGCTTGCAACCTGTCACTAATACACTAGTAAACTACTTGGCCTGATTGTGCAAAATGTGGTTATGGAATCATAAACTAGACTTTTTAGATTTGTTGGTATTTCTGTAGCTCTGCCTACCCCACTGTGGGAACGAATGTGATATTATGTATGTAATAAATAAATAAAGTGACTGGTTCAAAATTGGCTTGCAAGAATTGAACTAAAACAAACGAAGTTAAATAGAGCCTTGAAAATTATTATAGCTTGTTGCTTCTTATTGTCACCACGAGTAACGATGAAACAGATCATGACTAAAATGATTAATCGCCATCAAAGCCATGAGACAATGTAAACCCAAAAATATCATCGCGCGTGTCGTGAATTTTAAATGAGAGATCAATACCGTCGAATCTTCATAATACTTATTTAGATTCAAAAGCACGTGTGTTAAGCCCAATTGATTCAAATTACCATACAACTGAATCGCGTTTATCATGCGTCTGTATATGTGTGCGTGAGTACAAACAAATAGATGGCAACCGCAAACACCGTGACGGCGAGCGTTGATTTTATTCTGTATCACAGTTTTATTGCTTTCACAGCTACAGACAAATGCCGTAACCGAACAGTGATTTAAATAAACCAAAGGAATTTCGTTAGGCCTTCACACTATTAACAATTTTGTGTCATCGTGGTCATTGTTTGGAATGGAAATTAATACATAGTGACATAATCGGTAGTATGAGATTTGGACGAATGAATACGTTGATGCCACTGGGAAAGACTAGTAATATCATCATCATAGTCATATGAGCCAAAAAAAACATACATCAGCTTCCAGATTTCAACATCTATTATGATGATATAATTTTAAGAACCTTACTGCCCTGTGTGGTTGCCGGGTTATAATAGTGCCACTCCATGTCTTCCCGTGGATGTCGTAAGAGGCGTCTAAGGGAATAAGGGCTTGTAGTACTGTTAGGCGATGGGCATGCAATCTGTCACTAATAACTGGTAAGCATCTTGGCTTGCTTGTGCAAAATGTGGTTACGAAATTAACAAGTCTTTTTAGAGTGGTTGGTATTTCTAAAGCTCTGCTCACCCCACTCTGGGAATGAAGGCGTGGTGTTATGTATAGGTTTGTATGTATGAACTAAGTAATTGGCAAAGTCAAAACAAAAAACTGTTATTATAAGCTTGAGCTGCTTGCTGAGAGCTGAATATATGTATGTTAACTCTTCATTGCACAAACAGAAGATAGCAAAGTAACAAACGAAACAGAAACACGAAAGGTAGGTACAAAGGCGAATTTATCCCTTCTAGGGATCTCTCCCAGTTAGCCTTTGAGCGATTGAGAGAGACATAAAACAGCGGATGTCTTAACGTACAACAAGTAAAGAGACCGATGGTAAAGATAAAAACCGGGGGGGTGGGGAGGAGACACTTGAGTCTAACAAAAATTAGCGCTTTAAAGCTTAATCGCTACATAGTATAAAACAAAGTCGCTTTTTCTGTCCCTATATCCCTATGTAATATGCTTAAATCTTTAAAACTACGCAACGGATTTTGATGCGTTTTTTTTAATAGATAGAGTGATTGAAGAGGAAGGTTTATATGTATAATACTTTAATCCAGAGCGAAGCGAGGGCGGGTCGCTAGTATTTCATAAACGGATTACTTAATCGAAGAACTGTTTTCACAAACCAGTAATATTTTTTAAAGACCTATCCAACGATCTCCCACACTATAGGGTACACGAGAAAAAAAAAGGGGTGGGGATGACCCCACGCCACGTTACGGTTTTTTTTTTACATTGTATTGTAACACTTTGTTGGCGTGACTAGTATGAACATTCATGCCAAATTACAGCTTTCTAGTACTAAGAGTCTATGGACGGACGGACATGGCAAAACTATAAGGGTTCCTAGTTTGACTACGGAACCCTAAAAACAGCATTCAAATATAAACATATGTAATAAATAGGATAAATAAACAAATATACACTATATAATTCTGATTAAATACATTAAATAAATAAATATAATATAAGTATCAAAAGTAGAAAGGACATACAGTCATAAGTCATACATCAGGAACAAGAATCAAGCCAGTACTTCCACAGCCTAGATTTAAGTGAAGCAACACATTGAGATTGCCTAATATCAGTAGTGATAGTTATACTTAAGAAAAAAAAACCTCAAAACGGCAAAACTGGGCCTCTATTCAGGTGCGTTAAAACGATATCGAGTTTGATACGTTTAAGAATCGTTTATGTCACAGTCGCCATTATTGTAAATGACATAAGAGTTATCAAAACGTTGACAATACGGAAACAGGTCAAAAACGATATCGTTATAACGCAGTTGAATAGAGGCCCTGTATAAAAACATTTGCATTAACCTATGCCTATCCCCTTATTTTAATTAAAGTAATCAACATTATTTTAACCACCCGCCATTAACCGCTTGTATAGACCCTAGCTTTAATACCCAATTGTTCATCGCACAAAAACATGACCTTCACGCTTTGAATTACAAATACTCGTTTAAAATAGCGTCAGTACGCGTATAGAAACGGTAACAAAAACGGTTGAATTAGTTCCATGAATTCTAAAAAGCTATTGGAGCTAGATGTGCTATCAATTAGGAGTATTTTTTCTGTATTGTAAAAGTATGTTCACATATTTTGGAATCGAAAGATTGCGTTTGTTAAATAGCTGTAAAATTACATACATACATACATAACATCACGCCTTTATTCCCAGAGTGGGGTAGGCAGAGCTAGAGAAATATTAACAAGTCTAAAAATACTTGTTGATAATTCTGTAACCACATGTTGCACAATCAGGCCAAGAAGTTTACTAGTGTATTAGTGACAGGTTGCAAGCCCATCGCCTAACAGTACTACAAGCCCTTATTCCCTTAGTCCCCTCTTACGACATCCACGGGAAGACATGGAGTGGCACTATTCTATCTAACCCGACAACCACACAGGCTGTTAAATTATACTTTAAAATATCCACAACGCAAGAAAGTTATCTAGTCTTACAAAAATGCTCATTCAGTCATTAAACATAAAACGAACGAAAAACAAGCAAACGTCTGTATAATTACTTACACCCGTATTTATAGACAACAATAGTTATTTGTGCAACGAGAGCGCAAAGTTGTTTTTGCTGCGAGTGTTGATTTTGAATCCCGAGCAAGCGAAGGATTCTAGAATAATCACGAGCTTAGCGAGTGATTCTAGGTTAGAATCCTGAGTGCAGCGAGGGATTCAAAGACACGAGATGCAAATAACTTTGTCTTGTGTTGCACTTAAAAAAATTCACCTTAGCAGCGAGAAAATATAACCTTTATCTACACACATATCATAAACCCTCTATGATGCGCTCAAAAACCGCAAATTACCACAAGCATAAAGATAAACTGTTTTGTTAGAAGTTAGAACACATTTCTTATTTGTGAAAATGTTGTTATTGCTTAAACATCAAATTCGATATTAATATTCTTACACTTTATAATTTCCTGGCAACCCAAATTCCTTGCAATAAATAAAGATAATTTAACTCCGTTTAATTTCATGGCAGTACAGTACATGACCATGACATACATATAAAAGTACCTAAAACATTTTATCCCAAAAAAAAAAAGTCCCATGAGATCGACGTTAATCGAACAAGTCGAAACAAAATCTAGACCGATTACACATTTAGGCTTTTTTTTCTAAAATTGACCATAAGGTAGGCATTAAAAGAATCAGATACGACGTTATTAGCTCCTTTCGTACATGAAGTAGGCTTCTATTGAACCCAAGTCCACTTGCCTTAATCGAGCCTTCGCGTGAGTCGCGTGACCGCTTGGGGGGCGTGCCCCCCAGAAGGCCTATCGGGGAGTCATCTAAGAAAAATACACTTTCTAGGGCTTTCTTGGAAAAGTAGGGGTTAAATATAGTTTTAATCATAAGGAACGTTTTTACATGCTGATATTGTTAATTTAGTCCTTAAGATAATGTCTAATTCTAATTATAATTTTAATTAATGACTTTCACTCCAGTTAAGGTGTATTTCGCTAGTATAGAGTTATGTTTAGACACTCCCATGCACTAATTAGATAAATAAGTTTATGAATATCACATGCGAGGACAATAGTTCGGTCAAAGAGTATTTACTCTGGTGAACTAATCAGAAGCACATGGGGTTAGCTCCACGAGTTTCCGCCAATTCCCACTTGGTCTCTCAACGAGTAATCTAAAGTGGGTAGTACCTTTATTTTTCAATCGTTTTTGCCTAACTCTGATTTCAGAGACGTTCAATTTAGGGACTCATTTTATCTACGAGTAGGTACAGTGCTTGCAATAAAATATTGGTAGAGAGAGTAAGTCCGTACAAAATATCACATGGATCCGATAAATCGTTAAACGGGTAAAACACACAAATAAATAAGAAATATTATTGAGAAGCTCTTTTATTTTAAGATATAACGTCACTGTATTAAATTACAAGCATTATGCACATATATTATTATTATAACTAGTCACGCCGATGCGCACCTTCAACTAGCAAACCTAACATAAACCATGGCCGTACATACTATGCTATGCTTCCCTTTTTAGGGTTGCGTAGTCAAACTAGGAACCCTTATAGTTTCGCCATGTCCGTCCGTCCGTCCGTCCGCAGAGACCCTTAGTACTAAAAAGCTGTAATTTGGCAAGAATATGCATATTAGTCACGCCAACAAAGTGGTACAATAAAATATAAAAAAAATATTTTTTAGGGTAGGTACCTCCCCTACACGTAACTCGGGGATGTATTTTTTTTTCTCGTCTACCCTGTAGTGTGGGGTGTTGTTGGATAGGTTTTTCAAAAATGAATATGCTCTTTTTGGCACACTGTATGTTACCTTTTAATTTGACGCTCCTTCTCTCCCTTTAGTTCCTATTCTATGTTACATACATCGGAACGTCCCCAGTCTAAAGATTTTACTCGTAGGACTCGTTATAGCACTTGACAGATAAGAAAATCCTGATACACTGCAAAACTATAAGTTTAACATTATTTTACAGCTGTCAACATCCTCCTAAAAAGAAACGCGAACTTTTGTATATGGATGGATGTTTATTACGTTTTCAAGCTGCAACGGCTGGACGGATTTAGATATAATTTGAAATGGACATAGGCTACTTGTCATCCCAAATAAAAAAGTTCCCGAGGGAATAACGATCGAAATCTACGCAGACGAAGTCGCGAGCAAAAGCTAGTTGTCTCATAAATGTCCGAGAGTATGGCGGTAAGAGGAATAATCACATTAATGTATTCAATGCATACTTGCATTCTGATTATAAAACTATGTTCAGAAGCATTACAAAGGAACTCTAGTTCTCAAACATGATACTTTAGTCATACATTAATCCCTGTGACAGCTATGCCCTTGCTTTGAGTATCTAAAAAGCAAAGCATACAAAAAAACGTGATTAATCGTTGTATTCAGATAGTATTTATGAAATGTCAAAGATACAATAGCCAAGGTACTAAAACACGAAGGATCGGAGACTGTTTTCAAGAAACTTAAAACTAACAGTGTCCAGGTATAAACTGAGTCATAGCAGTACGACCTTTCCTTAAATTAATTAGTCCAAACCTTAATTATAACCAACTACTTTTTGCAGGACTTTGCAGTTTGCAGTTTCCTCTGACCTATGACTAAGTGAAATACCTTGATATAATACGCGAAGATGTACTCATTTTGAGTAACTACTCGATCGTTATGCTACGTGACTCAGATCAGTGGGACTCAGATTGAGTCATCTTCACTGCGTCACTTGTCGTCACACCGTGTTTCAATGCGAAACATAAATATATCAATATTAAATTTTGAAGAATTGGGAAGCACTTACAAACCCTTTGATTCCATGATCAGTTATAGATATTCTTGGTTCTTTCGTCATATTTCTCTTTAATATGTTCTAACAATCTGTATGTTTGTTATGTAACCCTGGCCTGTTTCCAATAAAAATAAAACGATGGATGTATCAGGGCATTTCTCAACTAATTAGAAAATCGCTGTCCGTGGCTTTTTTTGGAATAATTAGATGACTGTCAAATAAAAAGTTCTCATGTTCAATAATAGCCATATTTTTAAACTTGTGTGGTATTTTCCCAAGAATAAAGCTGCCTATTTAATTACAAATCTTTAAATAGCCCAAAAATCTGTACTTTGGCATGTTCAAAACCAAGTTTATGACAATGTCATAAGTTTATGACAAAATATTAGCAATTTGTTAGAAATTAACATGATTTTTCTATTAAACTTAAGAAGGTCAATACATAACCCATTGTAATAAAGTAAGTAGTATTTCAATTAATGTGTAAGTCTTTTTATTAGCATTTTAAATCAAACATTGTCCCGCGAGTACAAATACAGTCCCCTGACGCTTCATTGTGACTAACATAAAAATAATTGATAGGATTGACTCTTGTACACAAATTGATATTAGTATGAACAACACTGAAGTTGTGATGCAAAACCATTTTTAGTATTTAATTCACTATTATTTGGGGGGAAAGTTGGCAGGGGACTATTAAAATTTTCCAAATAGTGGAGAGTGACCCATTAAAGTTTCGTGAAAGGAGGGATGCCGTTCAGGCAAGTGTATGCAACGGGAGTCTTTCGTATCACCAACTTTTTTTGCCAAACTGATTCATTTCCGAAACATATCATTTGACAAAATTCACTCAAAAAAATGAAAATCAACCAAGAGAACAAATAATATTAAGTAGTTTATATCAACCAAAATTATTTTCAACAGCAAGTTCTTTAGTGATTTAACTAACGTCTTAGTTAATGTATCTAGTAGGGAATGCAAATCTTTTGCATACTGAATTCGGTTATTAATCGGTTATTTGTATTCTCTAGTATCTAGCGTCTTGTCAGGCTCGTGTGGAATCAAGACGCTTATGCACAACCATCACAATCTTGTTAGATGCGATAATTTTTTTTTTTAGTGATATTTTTTTCCGAAGCTGTTATTATTTCAGGATTTATTACAGCATCATTGTGTAGATCCCTATAGGTGAGGTTATTTTTATAAAAATCCTGAAATATTTACAGTTTTGGAAATAAAGCAGTTTGGTCAAATGATATGTTTGAGAAATTAATCAGAGAAGCAAAAACTTTTTGACGAAATGAACGTAACCTGTATGCAACATTGCTTTAATGAAAAAAGCATTATAGCCATGGCTCCATGAATATTTAATAAACTCCCCGATGCACTCAAAAAAGTAAAACCAAATTGATTTCTGTTCAATTTATTAATGGATAAAATTATTGTGTAAGGGATTAATTTAATGACGTCGACATTTGAACTTGAATGGTTACTTTCAAATAAGTTTTGATTAATAAAAAGTTATTTTCCGTGTTTTGAAATTTGGATAGATTGTGATAAGTGTTTAATTATTTTTTATTTTATTGCAACTAATTTAATTAATTTAATAGTAATGAATTTTGTAGATATCATGTACTGTAATATTTACTGTTTACCCACAAAATCTAAATAGAAATAATGTACGTTTTAGTATTCATAAATTCTGGGTTACATTCCCGAATTGAGTACTGGTTTTTTACAGTTATTGGTATTTCTGTAGCTCTGCCTACCCCACTCTGGGAATTAAGGCGTGATGTCATATTATTATCAGCATCATCCATCTAATCAAATGGTACGTAGACTGCTCCATCACGCTGTACCAGTTTCTAGCCTCAAATTTACTCGACACCACGAAAGCTCTGCCACATCCCATCCCATGTATGTATGTATATAATCTTACTAACATTATTAATGAGAAAGTTTGGATGTTTGAATGTTAGGATGTTTGTTACTCAATCACGCTTCAACCACTGAACGGATCGGGATGAAACATATATATAGGATAGACCCTAGAATACAAAAAAGCTACTTTTCATCCCGAAAAAATGGACAGTTCTCGAGGGAACAGAAATAAACGACTTCGACGCGGATCGCGGAGTCACGAGCAAATGCTTATGTAAAATATTTAAGCTTTACTCCAATAATTAATAACTTTATTAGAAACTGTCAAAATCTGTCAAGTTCCAAGCGTGCGTGAAACTTAAAAACTTTACAACAGTTTCTAATACGGCTCCTGCCGGTGCGAGCCCGCAGTACCAGGGCCCTCCATTCCCAGGGTAGCGACGCAGCGCTGGGTCGAGAGAATCACCCCCCAGGTCTCCGGAAGGGATTTTCACCTCTGCCTCTCTAACGTAGTATCTTTGAAATAAATTGCAAATAAAAGCAAGGGCCCTTCAGGCGCCTCACAACCAAAAACAAAAACGGCTTCGAAATGAGTCAAACACACTGTTAAAAACAAAACCTTGTGTGCATATAAGTTATGTTTTTGGGCATTTTCAAATTAAAGTGTTCCCTTAAGGAAAATATTTTTTTTTAATATTCGTTGTACATCATAACATATCATAAAATACAAATATTAACTAATATAAAAATAAATTAAAACAAATCAAACCCCTCCAACGAACTCACTTGTGGCATCGACCCCAAGACACTCGCAGCGTTTCCTCTCTGCACCGCTAAACTCAGCCTTTGGGCAAAAAAGGAACCGGCCCGAGGATCGCCACAGACATGCACCAGTTTTTCCGACACCTCTTTGACGAATTTTTTCAAGTCTGAAGACCACGGACCGAAAGTTTCGATGGCGAGGGCCGCAAATAAGAACGAACATTTGCTATACATTTATGTGGCTAATCTCGTCACAAATCTGACAAAAAATAACGTTTCTTAATTTTCCTTAACTCTACACTTTACTTTTAAAATGCTCTTTTATATGATAGGTCTATAGCAGTCCTGACGCCGTTAATGCGGGAATAGGCTTAGCCAGAAAATTAGGCCTTAAAAACAGGAAAGACGATAACTTAAATCTGTGCATGACCCAAATGCGTACTTGGAGTTTATACGTAAGTAGGTACGAATAATTACAAATTACGTACGTATGGGGGAATCATGGATGTATCGCAGGTATTCCCTTCAACGAAGTGTCAACGTTCTAGTATTTGTGACACTAGCTCCATATTCAATCCACAGTTGTTTTGTGTGCTACGACTACAGAGGTGTTGTAACTTTTTACTTGTGTATTTGTGTATCTATCTGTGGACTCGTACATCCTCAATTATTTTAGTGGTTTTTATCGATTCGATAGTTATTGAAATTGAAAATTTGCAGTCAATTATGAGGTAAGTCTCTAGATGATGTATTTTGAAACTATGTAAGATCTTGAACGATCTCTAAAATTAATATTTTCCGTAATATATTTAATGACTAAATGCTTTTTGAATTGAAAGAAAATAGGTTCTTTTGATGATTTCAAGTATTTGATATAAATTTCGAGTAAGGAATTGAGATTTTTTGCTACACAATGAAAATAGTGTTATAATTACGAAGAAAATAAATAGGCAATTAAATAAAAATAATATGAATTAAATTATGTAGAAAATATTATTTCACTACACTTTATTGGAACGACTTAAAATTATCGAAAGTTTTCTTTACAAAAGGATGAGATTTACTAATTTAGCATTTTCAGGTGAGTATTTAAAAAAACAACATGACATGGTGTTTTAACTATAGATACGTTATTTAGTTACTGCTGTAGCACGACTATTTAAAAAAAAACTTTTAAATGATCGTACTACCGAACACACGGAGTATACCGGTGCTCAATACGTAGAATTTGTGGAATTAAAAATGCCGAACAACGTTTTAAAGACAAAGATTTATTTTAGTTAAATCCTAAGTCGAAATACACAAATGAGAAATACACACACCGTAAAAGAGGAAAGCGAGCCGGTTATGTGTTCACAAATACAACTATCGATGACCAAATTACAAACCGAAAAAGAACATTATAAATGTTGTTCGATCAGGCGCGCGGGCCTTTTTTGAATTTAGGGGGTTACTGGGTTGAATGAAGGGTGTGAGATGGTGACTAAAATACCAGTCAACAAATACTGGAATGCTACTCTAGAGACGTCGCTAAAGCAACACTACGAAATGTGACAATGGTATACTCACGGTTTCTGGGGTGACGTTTGTGTACAGAGACTATCGGTTAAAACAACTTATACAGATAATAAAAATTAAAAAGGAAAAATGCACGCGCGCCGGGTGTAGTCTGGTGCGGGCTGAGCGGTGGTGGTGCGGAGTCAACCTCTCCACGCCGTGGTGCCGGTTAGGGTAGGTGGAAGGACTGGAGTCTGGTTGGTGCGTAATAGCACTGGTGCCAAATGGGGTAGGCGGTAGGAACTGGAAAGAATGGACTAATAAATCTACGAGAACCAAACGAGGGGAACGGAATCTTGGGAAAACGAACACAGACGAAGCGTAACTTACCCGGGGAATAAACCGGTACTGCGGTGCCTTCGTGAGGCAATACAAGGCTCAAAGTTGGCCAAAAAAAGGTTGAAGACTGAGGCGTCTTGCAGGCGATACACTAGAGAGCCTTCACTGATCAAAACTTTTCTTCAAAAAAATAATCTTTATGTGATTATCAACATGTCAGCTCCGAATTCATAATGACCGAGAACAAGCGAGCGGAGAACGTCAGGAAAAATTCGAAAGTTTTTGAACTTAAAAATTTAAAAACATATATGACAAGCGACCAAAGAATAACATCACGTACCGGAACAAGGAGGTAACAATACGACGGTGCAAAAAAGGTTTAACTTTGCAGCGGTAATGCTGCACTGCATGCATAACAAGACGTCAGATTGTTAAAAAAAAACGATTTTAAATAATGATAATTACGCTATCTATAAATTTAAGCATAATTAATACACTTGTTATGGTAAGTATGTTAAATTCCTTGCAGATGACGTTTTCATTGCTATAAAGTTTTAAAAATGATAAGGTTTACAGCATTTGAGATTTCAAAGAATATATCACAGATAAAAAATATTTGTATAGCATTAGGTTAATGGCGGATTATAATGTTACGTATTTGGTACCGTCCTAGATTAGTCTGCAACGTGTGAACCTTGGATTCCTTACATAGCGAGTAGTTACCGATATCTCGATATGGTTCGGTAAGTTTTTCATTTCTTTCATGGCCGTTTTAATGGCTTTTAAGTGTAATGTCTTGCTCTAGTGCGACATTATGCGATTGATTAGATGAATGATTTCTGTTTTTTATTTTATTATATGATTACTAGTGACCCGCCAGCGGCTTCGCCCGCTGCAATTTTATTTTCTTGACAATTTTTTTTTTTAATTTTTTACAAAATATATTTAGTTTTCTGTTTTTTATTTGATTATATGGTTACTAGCGATCCGCCAGCGGCTTCGCCCGCTGCAATTTTTGTTCTTGTCTTTTTTTTTATTTTTGTAAAAAATGTTTTTTTTTTCATACAAGGTATCCTATGTTACTTCTAGTACCTACCGCCCAGATCCAGTAACAAACATCCACGCTATCACATGTATAATATTAGTAAGGATGTAAGTAGGTAAAAACACAATGATAAGGTGTGTGTAAAATAAGGTTTTTACCAATAAATGTACTCATATTCTGTAGCTCTTATCTATGTATGTAGTAGTATGTACCAATAAATGTCCGAATCTAAATCCGATGCTTATAATATTGACCCACTGTACAGGACGCACACCCTTATTTAATAATTTTATTTATGATTGTTTTTTTTTTGTTATTTCTATATTAGAATTGGGTTAGTTTATTTTCTTCAGTGCCGGGTTAGAACATACCAAGTTATTTAAAAAAAACTTGTATCAAAAATGCGGCCCTGTTAACATTACAAAATGAAAATAAGTACATGCATCACGAAAAAAACCGATGTTTGAAAACTCCATTCACGTTGGGATAATATCGTCCCTTTATTTTCTCAATCTCCTATCTGATCGAATAGTTTGATAGAATAGTAGTCTTTGTTCTTCTTAAAGCATGAGTGCTTTTCCTAAAAATCAAATACATACGATACGATACAAGCTTGAGATAGTAAAACTACGAAATGTGACTGCACTATTTTAATAACAATTGCAATTAGAATAAGGGACACACGGCCGCAGTTAGAGTCAGTCAATGAAGACTCAGTCGTTTCTTAATGTCGATTTTTCATACACAGACTTTTAACGAAACAGTTTACATAGTTTCTAAAATGTATCTGAAAGCGGCGTTAAATGCAACAAAAAAGTATTGTAAATGTACGGACAAACAGTCTTTATCAAAGCGATTCAACGATCACGAAATGTATTATTTAATTAATTTAAAAAAAACTCACCATAAACAATCCATTAAAAACAATCAGTAGATATTTTATACAGTTACTTCCGCAGCCCTCCATTTTGAAAAAGTCACTTTACAGTTCAAAACAAATTCGCGCCAAAAACCGAACGCCGACTGATTTAAAATTGGAACGATTATTTTTTACGGACGCGTTCACTCAGCGTAGAGTTGCGACAGCTTCTGTGTTTACGGCCGGCGAGGTTCGAGTAGAATGCTATGAGCGCTATTCGGTACTGTATTTAGTACCCCAGAACTTTTATGGTGTGAAATCGCGTGCAAGGGCTGAAGTCACGCCTTGGCACCACCCCCTAAATTGCTATGACCTCTGGATTTGAGCTTGTTAAGTAGAGACAAAGATCTAGGTGGAATGGTTTGGTTTTAGGCGATCGGTTATTGGTTCCAGTATCGTTAGTTGTATTGTGGAGGTGATAGTATAGGTGAGGTCATTAATTTCTATGATAATCAACTTCCGTTCGTGTCAAAGGATGTTTTTCCAAGGATTTCTGTGAATGTTATTTTAAGTAGGGAATATAATTATTATGGCTTTCTGGAAATTAATGACTCGTTGGAAAACTCATTAAAAACTCCCCGAAAGTACTTAAAGTATTTTTACTGTTTGTGGAATGTATTGATTGCAAGAACAGTCGAACTCATACGTATCTGTTTATTATAGTACCTAGTGGTAAGTAATATAATAAACGCGCGAGATTAAGTTTAGTAACTAAGTATATCAATAGCTGTGACAAGATACTCAAATGTGAAGCTACTTAATAAAATACACATTTGAATTTTTAACCCCCATAAGACGATTGTGAAGGGATGCTTTAAGCGAGTAGCTGTCAAAAATAATCCATACTTTAGCTCCGGGCGATAACGCTTCGCACCCCCGGTATCTAATCCGATTTCCACGATTTTTTAATGCGTTTTAGACATCATGAAAAACTAGGTCTGTTTCCGCTTGTTTTTTTTTCTTTGTAATAAATACGTATTTTCTTGAAAGGGAAAACGTACAGATCTATGTAGTTAGATGATTTTTCTTAACAACAATTTATTTTTTATTTTTTATAACACGATTTCCATCTGTCTGCAATCAAATAACATAAACAAATGCATAAACAAAAAGTGACAAATGTTCACCTAACCTAACATAATTATCAAGGTGAAATAGATCGAACTAACTTAGGTTACGTAACTTATATTTGAAACAATTACCTATTACTTACTAGATTTCGCACGACTTCATTGAAGAAGTCGTTTATCGCTATTCCCTCGGGAACTGTCCTAATTTTCGGGAAGAAAATTATTTAGCCGTTCTGGCGTGATTGAGTAACAAACATCCATCAATCCAGACTTTCACATTTATAATAAGTATTAGTAGGTATTAGTTTTACAGGATTTTTAGAGCTGTTGGTTTTTTTTGTAGCTCTGCCTACCCCACTCTGGGAATGAAGGCGTGATGTTATAAAAATAATTCTGTCTGTTAATGATTAGTAGAGTCTTAATCTATGTCCAGTTTTAATAAACGCCCGTATACCATTTACACACTGTATAGGTATGTATGTATGTAGTTTGAAAAAAATATGGCATACATACACCCATACATAACATCACGCCTTCATTCCCAGTGGGGTAGGCAGAGCTACAGAAATACCAACATCTCTAAATAGACTTCTTGATAATTCTGTAACCACATTTTGCACAAAATATCAAATATGAAGAAACAAAGATCAAAGTATGAAGTTTAATATAATAAAATACCTGCTCCTGAGCCTTATTGCTTATGTTTTTGTTAATTTAAATAATTAAGTATACTAAATGTAGTTACTTGGTATTTTCTCAAAACTTCTCGGAAATATTTACAGTTTTGGTCTGATGGCCATTTTCATACAAAATCAGAATATTCTTGGCCTATTTCATACTGATTACATAAATAATAAATTAAAAAAAATTTGCTTCTCGCAGCAGTTCAGAAAATCGCTTTATCTGCCTGGGCAGAAATTTCAATTTACGGACTCGTACACTACAGGGCCTCAAGGCCTAATGCTAATTTGATAATCCATGTGCCACGTTCTGAATCATCATACTAAGTAGACGCAATTTGTTTAATCAATTGTACACTCGGCGCCGAATGCGCTAAGGAGCCAAAAATCGTCATATTACGACATATCTCCATGGCAACTCGGCAACCACTGAAAGTTCTTTCACCCTCGGGGCAACACCCATGTCTTACACGTTTATGGGTTCATTGGCTCATGGTAAAGCTTTACAAATGGCTATTTTATAGGTAGATAAGTCAGGGGATGCGGCAGAAGTGTAGTTAAACACAAGAATCATGTAAATGGACGACAGAAGCGCGTGGATCTAACCCTATGTGCTTCTGTTTAGTGTATAAGAGAACATAAGCATTTACTGAATAATTTTCCAAGCTTGTTTTTTTTATGTTAAGGAGAAGGCACACAAGCACTCAGGCCACCTGTTGGTAAGTGTAATCTGAGACCCATAGACATTTGAATTCTCAAGACTATAATCCTAAGACCTCAAATGCGTTGCCAACCCTGAGGACTAAGATGGAATGCCTCTATGCTAGTAATTTCATTGGTTGTCTTATCTCCACACCGGAACACAACAATGCGAACATTGTTGCTTGGCGGCAGGTTAATGGATAAGATGGTGGTAGCAATCGGGACGGACCCTGCACAGGGTCCTACCACCACTAAGATCTTTGAATGCAGTTTTGTTTCTTTAAAAAAATAAAGAAATGAATAAAGATTACTTAAGAGAGAGACTACTTTAGAAGACACCAAGGGTCCAGTGGCGCATTTGATGCAGTCTTTAAGTAATATTATTTAAGGTGCTCCAATTAAGTTCGCTTCTATAATAACTCGTCTAGAAAAATTTGCTCGTGTCGGTATTTAATATTACGTAGTTTCTATAAAATGTCAAGTTCATTAGACCTAGGGTTTAATTATTTTCCTAGGTTCTATGGCAATGAACTTGCCAGGAAAATGTATTATTATGCTAGTATGATTGGTCTGAACACGAAAGAGGTTTTTGTAACGTTTCATTGTGAAAGGTGATTTATTAAAGTGTATAATTATTTACTCTTATCATACATAGATTTATAGTTAAGTGAGTTCGTAATAGTAAATCAAAAATATATGAATAACTATTTTGATAATTTAATATATTATATACCTGTTTATGCAAATTCACGGATTCTTCGCCCTGGAGACCATGTAGCTGCTGCAATGTTCCGACTCCATTATGCATTAGACGCGGTCTTTTGAGCATCGGCGTCCTGCCAAGCCACCAACGCTTAGGCTAAGGTCTCCTATTTTATGTTTACGCGGGGTCTGACGTTAGCGTCAACGTTTCGACGTGTGAAAGAGACAGAACAGTACCAGTACATAGAATCATAGAATCATTTATTGCTATCAAGTTCATCACAATTATAAATGTGGTTAGGTTAGGTTAGGTTAGGTTACTTGATACCCTTTCAGGGGGATCGTATCACAATATATAAAGTTCAAAATACATAATGGGTCAACTTTTCAGGATTTTTTAAAAGGCTATTGTTTAGAACCCCTTAGGTTAAGTTAGGTTTGATTTATAACAATCCTAAGAAGTTTTCGGTTTCAGAAATAAAACCATTATATATTATGACCATTATGCATTTTGAACCATTATGTATATTGAACTTTATATATTACGATACGTACCCCCTGTCAGGGCACAGCAATATTTTATTAACTAATACGTACCTAATCATACTAATTAATGTCATAAAAACCTGTGATTTAAATAAATGTCCAATCAAAAACATCATATTTTTAAATTAAAAGTAAGACATTTTTACAGTTAAATTGCTGCATTAAAATCATAAATTAAATAAAATTATAAGGATTTTTCTTTATCAATCTCTATAGTAAGCATTGTTGACGTATGGCGTTTATAAGAGATCCGGGCCTAAGGCAGCGCCGACGCAACGTCAATAAAGTCTTTCGAACGTCAGCGCCTGCGCAGCGTAGATAGCGCCCACCACAGACCCTGGTAACACGCCGACGTTCCAAAGACGTTATTAACGCGTCGACGCTGCGTAGGCGTTGGGAGGACGCCATCGCTCAAAAGACGCTAGTGTGGGTCAGCCTTATTAGATCAGCTTCTACACGACACGCTAGCCTAGTTGGTAGTGACCCTGCCTTCGAAGCTATGGGTCCTGCGTTCAAATCCCGGTAAGGGCAGATATTTGTGTGATGAGCACGAGTATTTGTTCCTGAGTCTTGGATGTTTTCTATGTATTTAAGTATATATTTCTCTATGTTTTCTCTATGTAAATGTTATGTACAATTTATAACAAAAAAAAATATATATATAAGTAAGTTTAGCGTTGTCTAGTACCCATAGTACAAACTTAGCGCTTAGTTTGGGACTAGGTCAATTTGTGTGAGATTGTCCTGTGGTTTTTTTAGTATTGCATAGCCATCGTGTTTACACATAAGTGTTCTAAATTTCGGCTGATTCCATTAACGGGGATTAGTTCAAAATTAGTTTCTGCCCGCGAATTCGTTCACCTGGATTTCCTTATTCCCTTTATTATTCCTTAAATGTTTCTAAGATAAAAAGTAGCCTATATGTTAGCAGGGTATTAGCTATCTCCATTTCAAATTTCATCCAAATCTAGCCACCTGTTGCAGCGTGCAAGAGTAACAAACTAACACACACAAACATTCGCATTTATAACATTAGTAGGATTAACATGCAAAATTTGGCAAAAAAAGGCCCACATAGGAACGAAGAAAGTCAAAAGAAGCTTGTAGAAAAATCACTCTGTGTATAGGCAACGAAACGCACTCGATAAAATCTTAATGAGCTTTTTATTTGGGTTCTACTAACCGTATTTGAAACAGGAAAATGAATTGTAAATGAGTGCAATTAGAATCTATTTGACCTTTTTACGTTTCAAATAACATGTTTTGGTTCACCTGTGCCCGAACCAATATCGATCTGGGCATTGTGGCCTATAGAAGCTTCTAGAGTTGACACCATTTTTAAATCCCGAATAAAAGGGTTTTATAAATTTTATATGGGTATCTGTGTATCTCTGTATACGTGAGTTTGCCGTGGCATCATAGCTTCTAAAGCTAACCTGACCTTTCCCGTCGTTCATACCGTCAAGGCTTACTCAAAGGATTTAACGGTGCAAGTAATTTAGAAAGAAAAAGAAAGAGATTAAACCTTTTGTTCAAAGTGAAAGCACACAAAGCGAGGAATACAACCTTTGCGGTTAAACCAAGCAGGGCACGCGCGTGTGTGCACCGGAGCCCGCAATGTGTGCAGGAGCGTACAAAACACATTTTAGCGCGTGCCTTCTTAATTAGGCAGCTGTGTACGACTCTGAAATCGACTCACCTGTCTGCTGCCTAATTGAGAATTTCACCCACTGATGAACAGGTTCTGGCTCAGCATGTGTTGTCACGCGAGATCACAACGCTGTTATTCTGCCAGCAGCTCCAAAAGACGGGGGAGTGCGAGGTATTCAGAATCACAAAAATGTGGCTTCGTAATCTGGGAATAAAATAAACAAATATGCACTACGCTTAATTATTATATAATATTGCCACTCCATGTCTTCCCGTGGATGTCGTGAGAGACGACTAGGGGAATAAGGGCTTGTAGTACTTTTAGGCGATGGGCTTGCCACTAACTAATAAACTGGTAAACATCTTAGTCTGATTGTGCAAAATGTGGCTACTGAATTATCAACAAGTCTTTTTAGAGTTGTTGGTATTTCTGTAGCTCTGCTTACCCCACTCTGGGAATAAAGGCGTGATTGTATGTGTGTTTATAGTAATTAGGTTGATAACAGACCTAAATGATTGATTTGATGATAATTTTATACGATGGATGCAGAATGTGGTAATAGAATCATAAACATTTTTTTTAGATTTGTTGGTATTTTTGCAACTCTGCCTACCCTCTCTGGGAATTGGTGCGTGATTTTATGTACGAGTATGTATGTATAAACGATAGATTAAAAAAAATCATTGACACCGAGAGTCATCCAGTTCCAGATTTAATTGATAGTAAGTAAACTATTGTACAATTTGTATTTGAAGCCTCGTCATGACGCCTCGATTGTCAAAATTGAGTCACACATTCAGCTTATACGAGGGAACAAAGAACCATACAATTATACAGGTCAAAAATTACCCCCTCCTTCGGCAGTAGGGTAAAAACCGCTTTCTAGAAGTGACAAATCATCATCACTGTCATCTGACATTTTCGTTGCCTGGGGGCACGTTATGGGCATTGATATAATCGTCACTGTGTCACAAGTACAGTGTGAAAGTGACGTATGCTTTATCCACCGCGATAAACGCGACCTTATTACGGGCCCTGTTCTAGTAATATCACAGCTCTTTAAAATCCTCGCTACTTTTAAAACTCCATTTTCTAGAGCACGGAAACGCTGCCCCGGATCGGAGTTCTAAAAATATTACTAAGACAGCCTTATCTAGCCCCGATTCGGTTTTCTTGGCTTACTTACATATTGTTAACATGAATACAGAATTCCCTTGACTATAATATACACTGGTAGTAGGGTGCTCTACAACGTGTATTTGGAAAAGTACATTGAATCAAAAAATTAAACAATTCCTTAAACATATTGCTAAGGTTATGGTGGCTCTTATCAATAGACTGTAAGAGCCAATATAACGTCTAAAATTATGATAACGATATAGTAGCCAGGGGCCCTAGCCAAGATGCAAACGCAAACGCTCCTAACGTTTTTCTTATCTGTCGTTCAAAATGTATGGGATGACATTCTCCTTTGTTTCGATAAACCACGTGGTCGACTGTCATCCCATACATTTTGAACGATAGATAAGAAAAACGTTAGGAGCGTTTGCGTTTGCATCTTGGCTAGGGCCCCTGATGGGCTAAAACAAATCGAAATAATGCTCTACTTGGATCAAATAAATAGAATAATAATATGTTGGATCTGCTTATACTTTCTGTACTATGTCAAACTTCTAGTACGATTACTACTTTCTGCACTAGTTACTGCTTTCTGTGTCTAATTTCGGTACAATTAACTGTTTTCTGACTACTTCCTGTACCATAACTACTTCCCGTACTATATAACTACTTTAAATGCTTTTAGTAAGTACTTTTACTACAATCAAATGTATTTAATACTTCCTGTATGATTACTACTTTCTGCACTAGTTACTGCTTTCTGTCTAATTTCTGTACAATTAACTGTTTTCTGAGTACTTCCTGTACCATAACTACTTCCCGTACTATATAACTACTTTAAATGCTTTTAGTACGTACTCTTACTACAATAAACACTATTGAATGCATCCTGTATTATTTTTACTTTCTGTACTATTTACTTTTTGTTACGTTATCAATAAGATTATACCACCAGGGTCCGTATTATAGTCGCTTTTATTGCGGTGGATAAAGCATCCGTCACTCTCGCACTGTACTTGTTAGAAAGTGACGAATGTTTTATCAACGAGTAGTCACGCGATGAATACGGCCATAATAAGCCTCCAGGAAGCGTTTGATTGGATTGGTAGTAATGTACAGTGTTTAACGATAAAACCCTCATATGTCAAAATGCCATATATACGGTAGATCTTTTATAAAAAACGAACCCTATCACAAACAAAAGAGAATCTGTTTTGCAATCCACTTTTAATGTGGTTTTGTAGTGTTGGTGGAGGGCGGAGTACCTGTGAACCATCTATCTTGTTATCAGCTATTTGGTAATCGTCGTTACGATCTTGATGGCATTTCCTCGACAAGGGTTGATACGGCAAATTGCTAAGAACTAACATCTGAATACGTGTTTAACGTTAATGCGATCGAACTGTAACAAAAATTCAAAAAATTGTTTTCACAAAACTACAATATTTTTGAAAGACCTATCCAACGATACCCCACACGATGGGGTAGACGACAAAAATATACATAGATAGATAAAACGTTTATTTGCGTACTACAAATCACACACACAATTGACAAAGGTAATTAAAACAACACAATTACATTAAAAATACACAAAAAGTTGCCAGAAGAATGTGTGCGTTGCAGCAGTGCAAAAAGGAAATGGCTCAGCGTATAGCTTTGCTCATGATGAGCAAAACGCTGATATTCTGCCACAACCCCGAGGAGCGACAGAGCTACAACAAGCAAACTCATAGGCAAAAAGAACAAGATAATAATATTTCAAACAAAAACATACTGTCATGCATTGGCGTGCTTGTGCGTGCATTTACGTGTGATACGTGTAAGTGTGCGTGTGTGTTAGTTTGCAACATTGTGCAAGTGTATATACGTCCCCACGTTACGTGAAGGGGAGGAACATTTTACTGTACCACTTTGTTGGCGTGATTAATAAATATGTATATTCATGAATTATGAATTGTGGTACAACCTGACTTGCACAAGTTTTTATTTTTATTTTTCATCATTGACATGTAACGAGTGTTATCAATAAAATATTTCATTTCATTTCATTTCATGCCAAATTACAGCTTTCTAATACTAAGAGTCTCTGCGATAGGCTGCGGACGGACGGACATGGCGAAACTATAAGGGTTCCAATTTTGACTACGGAACTCTAAAAATAGTCTTCCACTTAAATTACAAGTCACAAGCTTTTGATAAACGGGTCCCCGGGCCCCGTTTCACTTGCCACAAGTTAGAAATTACAAGCGGAAGTCTCTTGCTAACTCCTTTTGCTAGAAAGAGAGTTCCTCTTGTAATTTGTAACTTGTAGCTTCGTGAAATAGGCCACTAGCTGGATATTGTGACAGCAATATTTAAACAAAAATTTTCTCCAGAATAATAGTTTGTTTTACGATTTATGGTCAGTCGATGATGTCCTAGTGAAAACTGTAATATTGATCGTGCGAAACTGAAATACTTAAAGAAGTCTTGATCTATGCATTGGCGTTCTTATTTATAGAAGATAAAGCTCCCACAGAGCTCTCCCAGTACAAAATAAAACGCGTACTCTTCACGGTGATTATACTGCCCCAGTTAACTAACTACCTAAGGTAAAAGCTCCCGTAACGTACAGTGATTCATAACGCGTTACGAACAATGCCATAAATGTAAGCTTCCGCGATTGATACGAGTTTGCTTTATTACATTTATACTATATTAAAACTAACTGTTTCATGCGACTTCGTCTACGTAGAAGTCGTTTATCGCTATTCCCTCAGAAAACGTCCAATTTTCCGAGATACTCTAGAAAGAAATGAGTTACTTGGCTTTTAAACTAGAGTACAAATTTAGAAAATTAATTAATATAGGTTTTAGTGGTGGTAGGACCCTGTGCAGGGTCCGTCCGGATCGCTACCACCATCTTATCCATTAACCACCCGCCTAGCAACAGTGTTCGCATTGTTGTGTTCCGGTGTGGGGATAAGACAACCGGTGAAATTACTAGCATAGAGGCATTCCATCTTAGTCCTCAGGGTTGGCAACGCATTTAAGGTCTTAGGATTTTAGTCTTGACAATTCAAATGTCTATGGGTCTCAGATTCCACTTACCATCAGGTGGCCTGAGTGCTCGTGTGCCTTCTCCTTAACATTAAAAAAAAAAGGCAAAAAAAAAAAACTAAGATGACAAAATCCTACCAAAATGGGTGAAATGGTAAAGAAACGTTTCGACACGCTGGTTTTGTGTAAAGCCAGATAGTAAGTAGGATGATGGCGCTAATTCCAAGCCTATACTCCCTATGTCCTTCCCGGGACTCTAACTATCTCCATACCAAATTTCATCAAAATCGGATCAGCGGTTTATCCATGAAAGCGTAACAAACCGACAGTCAGACGGAGACAGACAAAAAATTGTTAATGTTCATCATTGTGCTTTTTAACACAAATTTTATCTTTAAATACCACAACTAGATACGATTTCAACCACAAATAACTGTGACTACTCCTTGTGAAGTGAGCTCACAGGTCAAGGCTGGAACACACCAATCTATCGAATTATTCGGTGACATCATACGAATTATTATAGCTAATTTTAGTTTGTGATAAGTGATAAGGAACACAATTGCCGTCATCCCGAATCAATCCAGTAGGAACAGATCATTTGTTTCTAATTAAAAATAAAGCAATATATAGTTTATACTTTTTAATATTAACACAATTAGTGGTGGAAGGGTGGTGGTGGGAGCTTGCGCAGGGTCGCTACCACCATCTTATCTTATCTTTTAACCAACCACCTAGCAGGGCCTCTATTCTACTACGTTTAAACGATATTGCGTTTGACGTGTTTTATTATCTTTTTTTTTTTTTTATGTTAATGTGAAGGCACTCAGGCCACCTGATGGTAAGTGGAATCTGAGACCCATAGACATTTGAATTCTCAAGACTATAATCCTAAGACCTCAAATGCGTCGCCAACCCTGAGGACTAGTAATTTCACCGGTTGTCTTATCCCCACACTGGAACACAACAATGCGAATACTGTTGCTTGGCGGGTGGTTAATGGATAAGATGGTGGTAGCGATCCGGACGGACCCTGCACAGGGTCCTACCACCACTAAAAGTTTTAAGTTGGCCGCCATACTGTCAAGTAATTAGTAACAGTCAAGGGCAAAAATATGTATACACTTTAGTACCTTGTCTATATAACGTCATGTTTAAGCTGTCATATGAAATTGTGACAGCGATTAAAGCGGCAAGGTACTAAAGTGTATACATATTTTTGCCCTTGACTACATTGTGCATCAAGGGAAGTAAGAAGGGAATAATTCACGAGAGTATTAGAAGCCGTAAACCAATTCTAGTTCGTGGCTTTTAGACACTATTTTAATGAGTTACTTAAGGTCCAAAGTATGCAATAAAGACGAATCGAAACCAGCTATAGGGTTAATCCCAGGTCTTCATTGTACACCAACATGCCCTTAAAGAGTACGATAACCTTGAAATTCTAAACCTTATAGTTCTATTTTACTTTACCATAAATTTGCGAATTTCTTTACCCCGATAGTATCTATATAGCCAGGGTCGCCCGGCTTTGTTCATTTTGTAGTGTTGTGCTTCTGTTGCCACGGCAACCCCTTGATAACTTTGACCTATCGATCTTTTAGAAGTAATATCCCTAACTAGTCAATGCAATGCTAGAACTAGTAATCTTCTATGTAAGGAAAAGTGGTTTACATCAGATTAACGCAGCAACGTCAGTTGCGTCCTTTTTGGTTTTATAGAAATGTTGTGTTCATGTAAAAAGGGCGTAATTGTGTTTTATTTTTAATATCACGTAGGATGTTTAGAATTGAGTTTGTTGAGTTAAGTGCGTACAGTTGATTTGAAAATAGTAATTCCATGTACCTACTTATTCCGAAAATATTTGCTGAATTAAACGTGCTTTTAAACTGTGGTAAATTAATTGAGTAGGCTAGGAAATGAAAAGTGAGACTGAGTGAGAGAGGCACGCGAAACTTCATTAAATGATACCAAGAATGTTGCTGTTAAAGTTATGCTACTTCATGTTAAAAAATATTCTCTCTTGCGTCACTTTTCGCGACTTACTTACGAGCATGTATTGCGTCATTTATCTATTGGTTTGTTACGAATAGGTACATTGTTTTTTAACCTTTTCCGTCATGGTTGACAGCGCAAAAAAGACCTAAGTATCTATGAGACAAAGTTGACATTCACTCTGGTTTTGTATTCGACATAGCATTGAAAAGGTTAATTAATGGTCCAAAAATATCAACAATCTCACAATTTTACGGTTCTGACGTCTGAAAGAGGTCTGTCTGTTAGTCTTTTCGGTCGGCCGATTTGCTCTGAATCTACTGGACCAATTAAGTTGAAACTTGGTAGACATTATGTATATTTGTGACGCAAACACGGACGAAAAACGTTATTAATAAAAAAAACAAAAAACCGCCTTCAAAAACGCAAGAAATAACGTCTTTTAAAATTGTTGGCACCTATCTAAGAGGTTAGTCCAACTGAAGTCGGCTTTTTTAGTGAAAATATTGTGGTCGCCGACTTCAGTTGGACTAACCTATTAGGTAGGTGCCTACAATTTTAAAAGAAGTTATTTCTTGCGTTTCTGAAGGCAGATTTTTTTTAATATTTATTTTATTTTAAACTTTTTAGTGATCATAAATGCGCTGTTCCGTACTCCCACTTATTAGTTGATATGAAACTTTAAGTTTCAAGCGCGCCGCAAGCAACGCCGCCGGAAAGTCATAGCCATATCTTAATGGAGATATGTTAACGCCACTCTTGAAATAGGTACCGCTGAGGAGTTCCGATGGCCACCTGTGGTCTTCGTCATCAGTTCCACTTCCCCAAGTGATACTATCTGAATGCAAATGATAGACTTCTTACTAAAAATACTGAAATCGCTAGGTATACGTTTGCCAATAAAAAATAAAAAAAATACTCCTCCTTTTTTTAAAGTCGGTTAAAAATGAGTTTTGAATTAAATAAGACAAAAAATAGTCTTGTTGTGACAGTCTCTGATATATATGTTTTATAATTAAATACAAATATTTTTGCTGTAACTGTACTTCTCCGAAGTAGGAAATATTTCTACGAAAGTTGGATCATAAATCACAAAAAAAAATATGGGTTAATGAAACTTATGTCATAAATTCAACACGTCTTCACGGGATATTCCCATCAATTACCGCCCGCACACTGCTATCTTATTACTGATGAATAGAGTTCAAAGTGGCAATAAAACTGTGCTGGGGTGATTCTCTCAACACAGCGCTGCGTCGATCTTAAAGGTGAAGTATTAAGGGACGCGCTAAAATGAGTTTTGTACGCTCCGACGGGACTTCTTAAACTTGCCAAATAAACTTCACCTTTAAGATCGACGTAGTACTGTGTTGAGAGAATCACCCCCTGGGCGGTAACGGGTGGAAATAGCCTGTCTACACCTATGAACAAAGACAAAGTGTTAATAAAAGAAATGCTCGGGTTTATTGTAATGAGAATGCTTTGTTACATAAATATGTTAATTGGTGGGGTTGCCTCGACGCCGCTCGACGCGTGAGCTGTGAGCGACTTCCCTAAGGTTGGTAATGAGTTTTTTTAACTTGAGTACATTAGGGGTGGTGGTCTTGTAAAAACGCAGAGGGTTTTTTCACTTGGATGGCGAGCCCCGCATGACCTGCGTGTGGTACGGTACGATCATGGAAGATTTTTTCATTTCTTTTGCGGTTCACATTTATGAAAATCATGTACTTTTATATACTTTTAGTTTCAATAATTGTACAATATAAGCATAGATCGTTATCGCAAGAGCAATTACGATTTGACAGTACTCAAAGATTATGACAAATAGCCAATAACAGAAGTGACACTCGCTTAGTGGCGCGTCTCTATAGGAAAGGTGTGACTAGGTGCATTAAAAAATAAGTTGAAATTATTTTTTTTGTATGGAGAACATTATGCAAAATATATCGCGTAATTCCGTCCTTATTCCGGTTCGAGGTTTTTTAATAGTAATTCTTTGATGGTATTCCACACTTTGCTCAAAGACACATGGTGCCTCTTGAGTGCCCTTTTAGGGATATCAATGATATCATATCATCATCAATTACAGGTTTTAAAGCCTTTTATGAATCATCTAATATCAATGTCATTAAGCTAAACAGCCACAAACAAACAAATATACGCGGTAAAGCTAAATAAAACCGTTTAAAAAATTGAAGACATTGCTGGCTCATTATAATAGTTTCGTAGACCAACTATGAATTTTCCAGAGAAAAAGTCGTGCAAGATATGAAGAAGTTCTTAGAGGTTTCGAATGCGAAGGCATAATATTCCTTTTTTATTAAAAAGTCATTCTGTTAAATGTGTTCTATAACAGATTTTTTTTTGCTCCCGCGATAACGATGTATGAATAAGTACATCATTCTGTTTTTTTTCCATGTGCTATCGGGAGTACGATTTGAGTACATTTATTTTGTATAATTTAATTCTACTTATTATAATGTGTTCTCAGTTTTTTTCCCATCTACCTAGCACGACCACATCACCATGTCGAAACGTCAAAACTAGGGCATCCAATCTCGGTATACCGAGATCTCGAAATACCGAGATCCCGCGTCATTTTCCAGTCCCGCAAGGAGCGAGATTACCAGCGCGAGATCCGCGGGATTTGCGGGACTGAAAAGCACATTCGAAGCAGTCTGGCAGACGAGACTTAGACACTTTATGTTTCCTTCGTAAACTTTTCCAACAACAAGTACTGAAATAGAAGTCTTAAATAATTAAAATTAATAAATGAATAATTCAGTGTTTTATTTACACATATAAATACCTCTTTACACAACACTTAATAGGCAGCTCATCTGGCAGCTCATCTAACACCTGCGGGATCCCGCAAATACCGAGATCCCGCGCAATCATAAATCATCGGTCCCGCAAATACTGAGATCACAAATAACATGCGGGATTGGATGCCCTTGTCGAAACTATAGGAGTACAATTCTTGAAAACTTAAATCAATGTCTGATAAGGTTTCAGCAGAAATTAGCTGTCTATGAAATGAAAATTCTGCGCCGGATACATTCTATGTAATGAGTGTCGGTGAAACAGTGTACAACCACCGTAAAAGAAATAAAAATAAACAAGATTTTTCACCATTAACACACACACTAAAATTTAAACTTGTATGTAATATTAAGGTTTAATTGTAGACACAAACGAAAACGTGGAAAAGAGACTCCCTTTATAATTGTACTTTTGTTTGCAAAATATTTCGCCGTTATTTATTTATTTATTTAATCTTTATTGCACAAAAACAAGTACAAATGGCGGACCTAATGCCTAAAGGCATTCTTTACCATTCGACCAAATAACCAATGAGAAATTTACATTATTCAGTGGGTGCACAGAAATAGAAGACAGATAAAACTAGAAACTTAACATAATTATCCTATCTATTAATAATTAAATATTACAATACATATATACGTCATATACTCGTACATATAATACTCATACTAATATAACATGATATACTCTTCTAAAATTAACCAGCTATATTTTACGGTTCAAAAGATACAACTCTTTCAAATTACGACGGACGGACGGATGGACGGACAAAGAAGGATTTATAGGGTCCCGTGCGTTGGCGACGTGGTATTGTGTGGAACGCTAAAGAGTTAAAAAAAAGGGTATCGAAAAAAAAAATTCTCAAAGGAAAAGAGTTTGCTTATTAGAGATATACAATTTAGAGAAGTGGGTCGTTTTAAAAAAAAACATAGTTAAAGGCTTAGTGAAAACTTTGAGTACCAAAGAACGAAAGTTAGTCATACAAACTATTATGGGTAACAATCGTTACACAAGGAATCAATTAAGTTTTGTTTCTATTACTTAAAGCCCTTAACGACGTAATTTATTTTTAGACGTCCCATGTAGTAGTGCAGTTTTATATAAGATTGACAAACATTAATAAATACAATCAATTATAAAAATAATTGCCTAAGATAATGACAAAGCAACAATTTATTTTAGTTATATTGGTTTATTGTTAGATGGGCAATCACATCAAATAGTTGAAAAGTATACATCGGTACAAGTTATAGACACTGACACAGAAAATTCATTACTTATACTAATAAATGTTACACGACCTTCAAAATATTTGTACATTGGTTTAAGAGGCGTATCATCGCGTTATGTTCGTTCGTTTGTTATTAGAACAATACCTACATAATGTTTAGCACTATTTACAACTATTACATTTACATGTGCTAATTTAATGAATTGATATGACAATGTTTCACTTTGAATTTATATTAAATACGCTTAGTCTGAAGAAGAGACGCGTCTGTTTTGAGCAAAATATTTTAGTACAAAAGTGGCAGCGGTGCGCTTCGCTAGGTCTGTTTGAAAAAAACTATAAAGCTATCTTTAAAGTATTTCGTAAATAGTTGACGTTTGTGATCTCATATTAAATTATTAATGTATTGTAATATTTAAATCTCGTCTAGTAATCTATCTACCACCACCACCATTGTGCCAGATTTGCTTAAAAAAACACAAGCACAATCCGTTTATTAGTGCATAAATGGTGTAAACAATTAAAATTTGAATAACTAAAGTGATATAAAAGAAATTGAAAACTACAAAGTAAAATTATCAAACGCGAAAATATTCTTATCGTTCCAACAGAATACTAACTACAACAAGAATTAAAAACCACATTACGGAAGACTGAAAGGGAAAACATATTAAATATTCCAAAATCACTCGTGGAAGTAAAACGATAGCAATCAATCAACTGCGTTACACAGTTGGTAGAGCATAAACAGTATTCTGCATTATGTGTTAGTAACCAAGCGTTGGGCCATGGGCTATTGTTGTTCCAGTATAAATGGTGGGCTGTCCGAGGTTGCGGCCATTTGAGGAAGGCCGAACTGGGCTGGCGAGGCATGGGATATTTCATCAAATCCCGTAAGTTTTTTTAAATATTGTATTTATTAAGTTAAGTTCCGTGTGTTTGCCGGGATACAATAGTGCCACTCCATGTCTTCCCGTGGATGTCGTAAGAGGCGACTAAGGGAATAAAGGCTTGTAGTACCTACTCTTAAGCGACGGGCTTGCATCATGTCACTACTACACTGGTGATAAAAGCCTGTTTGTGTAAAATGTGGTTAAGTACACAATTATCAAGGATTCTTTTTAGAGTTGTTGGTATTTCCGTAGCTCTGCTTACCCCATTTTGGGAATGAAGGCGTGAAGTTATGCATGCATGTTAAGTTAAGATATTTATTTTACAACCAGAAGTACTAGTTATAGTTTTCCTTCATTTAAGTATTTCTTCATTTGTAAATTATAATATGCAAAAGAGGCATTGCTGCCAGCCTCCTAGGCACCGTCAGCGGTAACAGCAATTTGGCACATAATTTTCACGTATAGTTTAGTAATATAAATTAACTTAATTCATTTAGTTTTAATATTAGGTTTTTTTAGGTATTTATTTATTTATTGGGATTACCGACAGTGGATACATTACAATGTCTTAATAGGCTTTACATCAGAAGACAAAACAAGTACGACAAAAAACAAAAATTGAAGACCCAACTGTCATTTTTGATATTTTCGTCAATTTGGACGACACGTTGGCCTAGTTGGGATAGACCCTGCCTCCGAAGCCAGCGGTGCTGGGTTCAAATCCCGGTAAGAGCAGATATTTGTGTGATGAGCGCCAATATTCCTTCTTGAGTCTTGGATGTTTTCTATGTATTTAAGTATGTATTTCTCTATATAAGTAAGTTTATCGTTGTCTAGTACCCATAGTATAAGCCTAGAGCTTAGTTTGGGACCAGGTCAATTTGTGTGAGATTGTCCCCTGATTTTATTATTATAACACCAGAACACTCATGGTGACAGCATCAAGTCAGAAAGTCACCAGAATGAACGTGTCAAACATTCTATTTCTATGACAGGGTTCTAATTGGCTCAAAACATTCCGTGACCGTAGTTAAAGATACGGATACCCTTTTCAAGGTTTCCTACTTTGAGTATTTAGGTTAATGAATTCAGGTTTATTTCCGCAACTGCGCCGATTTGTACACAAGATAAAGTATTTTACTTAGAGTTTGTCCTCATTACTAGTTCACAAAATGACCATTTCGAAAATATTATGAAATGAATACATGGCTTTATTAACATAAGTACCTAAGTCTTTCTTTCTCAATTTTGTGATTAACATTGCGTAAAAAGTTTTCAAACGTATTTGTTTATTTTACTGAGTCTTGGCCGGTTTTTAAAGCCCATTGACCTCCTCAGTTAGTGATTTAACTCGTTTGTTAAAAATGGCGTAATATCTTTTATTCCAGTGTAAACAGACGTACGCGCTCGTTTTACCGCAAGCCTGTCCCTAAAATCAACAATGGGAGACAAATCCAAAAAGAATTCAAGTAAGTTTGCTCAATGACACTTTATGTGATTATTTTGTGCATGTTGGTTGTGTGGATAAGTTTATATAGTTACCATTTAAAAAGTATCAAGTGTAAATAGCTTTTGGTAAGTTTTGAACATAAAACAGATTTTATGACTTAAAAAATATTTTTGAACAGTACAGCAGCAGTATTGACTACATAGTTTCAGTTTCAAAATTAAAACGTTTTCAATAAAAAAGTTTCTTGCGTATTAAATTATCATAAGATATTAGAGAAAGATTGGAACGTGGGTGTTTTAGATAGTTTAAAGTTTTATGAGTAATAACTATTATGATGCTGCTTTAAATTTTTGTGAGATAAATGTTGAAGTTCCACAAGG
This sequence comes from Acleris holmiana, assembly GCA_949316455.1. NCBI lineage: Eukaryota > Metazoa > Arthropoda > Insecta > Lepidoptera > Tortricidae > Acleris > Acleris holmiana. The sequence continues at coordinate 3,055,618 of OX438766.1, forward strand.
TTCAGTCTTAGGCCCAGTGTTATTACTTGTTTTCATAAACTAACTACAATATATTATTATGTGGCTCCCATCAGGAGCCCGCCCTCTCTCTGGCGAAGAAGTCAAGCCATCAGAGGCTAACTACGTAGGTCGCTAAAAAAATATAATAATAATTATATAGTGTTGAAATACGACTACAATCTACAATAGCAATCTTCTAGTTTTGAAATTGTATGTTTAATAAACACACTGAAATTGTTATCGGTATTGATTCTTAACCTGTTAGGTTTATTATTGTTTTCACCATACGTTTTGAAATGATCAATTATATTTTTCACAGACAGTAGCCAAGGGCAGGCCACCGTGGAAGTAGCCGGTCCAGGTCCACAGACTCATGAGCATGGCTTAGACCTGAAGAAATTTAAGAAGCCCAAATGGTGCACCAAGTTCCTTGTTCTCCTGTTCACGATCCTGGGAGTGTTAACTCTGGTAGGTTCAGAATGTTAGTAACAAACAATGATTGGGATAGTGTTATTTTACAGAGTTGCAAAACTTTATCAAACAATTTGGTTCAATCAAGATTTTTATTAATATCTTTTACATATGCAAACGGTATCATTAACACTAGATTGCACTACCGATTCTGATGGTAAATTAGCTTTAAACCCGTGGTTTTATGAAATACTGAAAAGTCCACTGGATGCGGACAAATTATATTGTACGTTGTGGCAGCGATTTTTGGAAGGAACTGCGTTCTGCAATCGATCTCTTTGGGATGACAATTATGATGATTACACGAATGTGTAAGCAATAGTGCTACAATCTTATTTTTAATTAGCCTATTTCCCTGGGGGGCAAAGGTGTCCCCTCTGTTTCACCAAACAATTAATTTATTTTTCCTGTCAATTTATGTATCAAATGTGTTAATATGATGCTGCTTTTTAAATTATGTCCCCAGTTAAATATTGTATGCAGCACACGAATATAAAAAATGCCCCCAATTTCGACATTGACAATTCCGACAATGACAGATGATATTTCAGTTTACATGGCGCTGCTCATATAAAACCGAGTGATATATCAGCGTGTTAACTTTGTATTGCATACCGAATTGTCACTTGTCCCATGTCATTGTCCCCTAAACTGATATAACATATGGGCGTACGCATCGCGCGTTTCCGCTTTTAGTATGTGAGAGCTTATACGACTGTGTGTAACACAACAAATCATGATCAAATCGTCCTTTTTCAGATCAAATCGATAGCTGTGATAGCGGTGGCTATTCTCACAGCTGTTGCCACTAAAGTGTACGGCCCGGACGAATCAGGGCGGATGGTGGCGCTGATACTGCTTGCTGTCACAGCGGCGGTCACCATCGCCATCACAGTCTACGCTATAATCGCCTTATTTACCAAGAAGACCCGGCCAATACACGTAGTGAGTACACAACTAAAATATCCTCGATGAAACTGCAATACCTCGTAACAAAAAAAAAACAATGAGCTACAAAATGAGCCTTACTGACTTACTTGTGAGGAGCATTTTGCAACTTATTCAATTTGTTAGTTACGAGGTATTGCAGTTTCACCGACGATATACTCTCGGACCCTGAGCGCGAGCGACGGGTTGAAAACAAACTTTCCTACTTCCTTGACGACACGCTAGTCTAGTTGTTAGTGACCCTGCCTTCAAAGCCAGCGGTCCTGGTTTCAAATCTCTAAGTAGTAGTTTAAGTAAATATTTCTCTTTATAAGTAAGTTTATCGTTGTCTCGTACCTATAACAAGACTAGAGCTTAGTTTGGGACTAGGTCAATTTGTGTGACATTGTCCTGTGATTTATTTATAATTATTAATGCTTAACAGATTGTTTCTTGAACTTGAATATCCCCTTTTGTATTGTAGGACTTATTACTGCACAGATTTAGTACCTAATTAAGCAAACGACATCATTTTTGGTCGGATAAATAAGTACCTACCTATTCATTTCGCTTTCTCACTCAGCTTTAGTACCCCATCGATTAGCTAATTGAGAAAGCAAGACGAATAGGAACTCATTCGACAAAACATGATGTCGATATTGATCATGCACATGTAAATAACAAGTAAGTACAGGGTTATTCTTTATTCGTTTTATTTCATTAGAAAGCTTTGGAGTGCTCTTTTGCAGCAAAAAACAATTACATTACTGCCTTGTCCGAAAATCAGTTTACGGCATGAAATTTAAAATTGTGATAATTTGGACTTCATTTTTAAAAATGAAATGTATCATATGACGTTGACCTAGACAGTTGAAATTTTCACAGATGATGTATTTCTGTTGCCACCTATAACAACAAATACTAAAAGCTGAATAAAATTAATATTTGAACGCGGTATTGTATTGAATTAATCAAGATTTTTCGTTCTTATAAACGTTCCTATACAACATAACCTCATCGCATTATGAAACATCTATATAACCGAGTTATTCAATTTCTCCGTAAGTGATAAAATAACGCTATCAAACTCAATATACAATCTAGGTAGTAAAATATATTCTAGTTAAGATAACGGGGTTATAGAAATTGTTTTTGAATATAAAACGTTTAATTCTGCCGTTATGCTAATCAATTCCTGAGGTAAAGGCCCTTGGTAGTTAATTGTGTACCTTCGAGTATTGCCATTTGGCATATCACGCGATAACTTCAAGTGTACGTGCTAGAGTTTATTTCAGTTTGATGGATTGAACTGCGTATAAGTTAAATGGTTCGAGCATGTATAAGGCGTCAAAGGCAACTGATTGGCACTTCACTTGGCAGTACTTTTAATTACAAATACATATCTTACTTTGCATATAGAATAAAAGAGAGACAATTACGCGTTTGTTTAACGCGGGCAGATGTTTAGCACTAGTATTTGTTTCTGAGTCTTGCGTGTTTTCTATGTATTTAAGTATATAATTTTCTATATAAGTAAGGTTCCCGTGTGGTTGCCGGTTTAGAATAGCCACTCCGTATCTTTCCGTGGATGTCGTAAGAGGCGACTAAGGAAATAAAGGCTTGTAGTACTGTTAGGCGATGGGCTTGCAACCTGTCACTAATATACTGGTTAACATCTTAGTCTGATTGTGCAAAATGTGGTTACAGAATTATCAACAAGTTTAGAGTTGTTGGTATTTTTGTAGCTCTACCTACCCCACTCTGGGAATTTTATGTATGTATGTATGTAAGTAAGTTTATCGGTGTCTAGTATCCATGGTACAAGACTAGGTAAATTTTTGTGACATTTTCCTGTGATATTTGTTTTTTTTTATTGTTTAATAGCTGCTTATTATGCACTCTTTAGCCCATACATCCCATAAAATTCACTTTTTATATGATAATTTACTTAAGTACAATTTTTTCATGACTCTTTTATTTTTCTCAATTAAATGATTAACAGAAAGTCATCCACAGTGTTTACACGTTAGTACCGGTTCTATAGTAACCATTACAGCATAGCGTTTAGTGAACAAGTTACATTCCAATATTAAAATTATAATATTCATTATTAGTATTGTTTTTGTCTTTTCTTCCACAGGCCGCCATAGTTCTGGCTATAGTGGTGGTGATCCAAGCCATCATCACTTGCACCGCCCTCACCATAACGGAGACGGATCAGACTAACTTGGTCAAGGCATTGTCAGAGTCCTTTAAACAATCTCTGGCTCACAGCCAGCCAGACATGAAGACTTGGTCGACCACGCAAAGCAGTGTAAGTATTTGAGTCAGCCTCCATACTGTAGGGACTGCGTGGTAAATCTACAGGACTTGTTGCGCTAAATGTCGACAGTCATGCTCTCGTGACATTACGTCGTAACATGACGAATATCGTCCTCATAACAGAGCATATATCGCATCACTGGTATGACGTGATCTACCAGTGACGCGATTGGTTTAAAAACATAAGGAATCGAAACGCTAGTTAGCGAACGCATCTTGGCTATTAGGCTCAGCCGAGATTTCAAACACACTAAAAAAACACTTGCGGCTCCTAACAAGATTGTGATTGCTGTGCATAAGCATCTTGGATCCATATGATCACAACAAGACGTTAGATACTAAGATGTTAATTGCATTGATAAAGAACTTGCTGTTGTTAATATCAGCTTTAGTTAATGTAATTAATATTGTAACTATTTTATTCATGTTTTGTCGACTAACAGAAGATCTCTCTTGGCTGGCTCAATTTATTTTGAGTGGCAAAACATTCATTAATTCATTAGTCATTACATACATTTAATTGACAGTAATGGCTGCCGAATTAAAAACAATATCATAACACCAAAGAAAATATACTCGTCGTTTTACGGAGTTAAATAAAGGCCCAGTCGTTTTTCATCAAGGAACTCCCGAACGGAGTAAGAAACCTTGTTCAACTAACCACCTTCTGATTAAATAAATAGTATTAGTAGTAAGAACTAACTTTGAAAATTTACTTTGACAGAGTCAAGTAGGGTCATACACACTCTTAAAAACAAAAGATGCCTTTCCCGTGGTCAATAGTTACAGTAGTACCACAAATATAAGTTACAACGATGTACCTGCGCAGAAAGCATTTTTTACAAGGCGCGAAAATGTTTTGGCCAATTATAAAGCAGACAGTGATACCATACCATTTTAATTGGACCCCCGTTTATATGACGCGAATGCTATAGCCGGTACGATACACGACTGCTATAGCATCCGCGTCCGTGAACGCTAATCGCCATGAGCGAGAAAACACGAGTTAAACTGTAATTTCATTTCGTAAGGTATTACGCGTAACGCGTTAAGGTTTGTATTGAATTCATTTTTAATTTCGTTTATCTTCGGCATTAGTGAGCACCTTTCTGCGTAGACGAAGATTGCCGGCGTAACTTATATTAAATTTGTTGTCTTACTGTACAAGCTTGTGTACATTAAAATTATGTTTTTATATGATAGGTCTAAAGCAGTCCAGACGCTGTTTATGCGGGATGGGTTTAGCCAGAACATTAGGCCTTTAAAACGTTAACTTCTGGTGTATCCACAGGAAAGATGATAACCAGAGCCCGGAATTTTCGTAGCACTTTTGAGCTGTCATAGGGACTTCTCGTTTATCGACTTCCGATATACATGTGTATATCGATAAATACAGAATACATTTTTTTAAATATGATTACGAGTAGAAGAAAACAACATGCAGTCTAATCGCGAATGAGCGATCTCTTCGAGACAAGATAAAGTTATGACTATCTATATATTTTATAGATAAACTAATGATGAAACACTTGTTAGCACTAAAACTGACTTTGAACATGAAATGGATAAATGTTAAAACACTGAACTGAACTCATTAAATGTGTAGGTGAAAAACTTAAGTAAAGGACCTATTCTGCCCTCATAAGCCAAAGAGCGGTATCTCAAATTAAAAAGCCAAAGCAGATTGAATCTACTCCTGTTAACAATAAGGTCGCACTTGCAATAGGAGTTTTGTCTGAGATACTGCCATTTGCCTTAACAGGGCAGTATTGTATGTAGTTGTAACATATCTGTATAGACCCTTTGACGTTCTATATTTGAAATTTGACGTAAGCTCCATATTAATTCTATACACAACTAAATACAACAGGTCCTTGACTTAAGTTTTTCACCTATAGAATTGTTTACTATTAACTTTTCATTGCAAATCTCAAAAGTTATGTGAAAGAGATCACTCTTTGGCGATAAGACCGCCAGTTGTTGAACTTTACTTTTAATCTTCATTGATATGTTGTGTTGTGTTCTATAATGTATCGATAAAATTATGTATATCAGAAGTCGATAAACGAGAAGTCCCCATGACACATAAAAATTGCTATGAAAATTGCAGGCTCTGATGATAACAGTACAGTTTATTCTTGATCTAATTCAACGTTTATTTTAGCTTCAATGCTGTGGCATGTACGGCCCTGAGGACTACCGACCCTATAACATGCCTCCCTACTTCCCGCCCGACGTGCCCATCTCCTGCTGCCCAACTTACGACTCCTCTCGCTCCGACCTGGCGCAAGAGAGAGAGAGAGAACTGTGCAAAGCCAGGAAGGAGTACTTTGAAGGAGGATGTAAACATTTGGTTGTGGAAGTGTACATCAACACTACGACCCTGGCGCTGCATGTTGCTATAGTCTTGATTGTTTTGGAGGTAAATAAAATTGAGGAATATAGAGGGGCCTCAGGCTTACTTTTTCGAATCAAATCGGAGAAATTCTGCAATAGGGCTGAATTTTAAGTAACGACGTTTATGCATGAGTCGGTGTGAATGTGGAAGAAGCGAAAGAGATTTGTCAGGATCGTAGCAGGTGGAAAGAAGTGGTCTCTGCCTGTCACTCTGGGAAACAGGCGTGATTTAATGTATGTATGTATGTATGAATATTGTAGTACTTCTTCCCGCGACTTCGTCCGCGTAGATCTCGACTATCGTTCCCTCGGGACTTTTAATTTTTCGGGACTAAAAGTGGCCTAGTGTTAATCCAGGGTATACGCTATCTCCATTTCAAATTTCATCCAAATCTGACCAGCTGTTGCAGCGTGATAAAGTTTTTTTTTTATGCCATTGAGAAGGCAAACGAGCAGACAGGCCACCTGATGGTAAGTGGAAACTGTGACCCATAGACATTCGCATTCACAAGACTGCAATCCTAAGACTGCAAATACGTTGCCAACCCTGAGGCCTAGATGGAATGCCTCTATGCTAGTTATTTCACCGGCTGTCTTATCCCCAAACCGGAACACAACAATGTCAACACTGCTGTTTGGCGGTAGGTTAATGGATAAGATGGTGGTAGCGATCCGGACGGACCCTGCACAAGGTCCTACCACCCGCAAGTAACAAACATCCACACATCTATCCAAACAAATTGCTGTAAGGATTTTAAAAGTAGCATCTCTAAATCTATATCCCCCTGCGGGCTATTAAGGTAGTTATTGGATAAGGTTCAAAATGATCATGATAACTTACGCAATTAAATTTTCTATGATTTTTTTCCCACAGCGGAAAATTTCTTCTTCGTTATTTGTATGGTTAACTACGCTTAATGCTTTTTGGTCCTCATTCGTCTATGATGTTCAGTGATCGGAATCGGTACCTAGTGCAATTTCGCGAGACTTCGGTGCGAAAGTTTATTATAGCTTGTAACCCCGGGATTACATTTGCAAAGTGTTAAAGTTTGTGTTTAATTCAGAAATTTTATTAAAATATGATTTTAACTATTATTTTGGTAGCATAGAATATCACTTACAATGACAAAAAGTAAAAAAAAAATTTACAATAACATATTTTTTTTTAATTTTCGCATGTTCCCATTTAACTTCAATTAAGGTCATCAAGAAAATATTCTGTGAAATAATACGAGTCCCGGAATCTGGAGTCTTATCCATATTAAGTATAATGTTTAAGGTCATTCACCCGAAATTGCACTACCTATTCCGATCACTGAGATGTTGATAAACGTGGATAAAACAACTGTCACTTTTTGACCAGTTATTAAGTGTGAGAGTGACGAATGCTTTATCCACCACATTAAAGGTGACCATGATGCGGGCCCTTACATTGGAATCTGTCCCAAGTCCCGAATCTCTCTAGGCTTGTTGTTGTTGTTTGTATGAGTACTAGATAACGATATACCTACTGTAGCACGACTATTTAAAAAAAGCTTTTAAATGATCGTACTACCGAACACACGGAGTATACCGGTGCTCAATACGTAGAATTTGTGGAATTAAAAATGCCGAACAACGTTTTAAAGACAAAGATTTATTTTAATTAAATCCTAAGTCGAAATACACAAATGAGAAATACACACACCGTAAAAGAGGAAAGCGAGCCGGTTATGTGTTCACAAATACAACTATCGATGACCAAATTACAAACCGAAAAAGAACATTATAAATGCTGTTCGATCAGGCGCGCGGGCCTTTTTTGAATTTAGGGGGGTTTACTGGGTTGAATGAAGGGTGTGAGATGGTGACTAAATACCAGTCAACAAATACTGGAATGCTACTCTAGAGACGTCGCTAAAGCAACACTACGAAATGTGACAATGGTATACTCGCGGTTTCTGGGGTGACGTTTGTGTACAGAGACTACCGGTTAAAACAACTTATACAGATAATAAAAATTAAAAAGGAAAAATGCACGCGCGCCGGGTGTAGTCTGGTGCGGGCTGAGCGGTGGTGGTGCGGAGTCAACCTCTCCACGCCGTGGTGCCGGTTAGGGTAGGTGGAAGGACTGGAGTCTGGTTGGTGCGTAATAGCACTGGTGCCAAATGGGGTAGGCGGTAGGAACTGGAAAGAATGGACTAATAAATCTACGAGGACCAAACGAGGGGAACGGAATCTTGGGAAAACGAACACAGACGAAGCGTAACTTACCCGGGGAATAAACCGGTACTGCGGTGCCTTCGTGAGGCAATACAAGGCTCAAAGTTGTCCAAAAAAAGGTTGAAGACTGTGGCGTCTTGCAGGCAATACACTAGAGAGCCTTCACTGATCAAAACTTTTCTTCAAAAAAATAATCTTTATGTGATTATCAACATGTCAGCTCCGAATTCATAATGACCGAGAACAAGCGAGCGGAGAACGTCAGGAAAAATTCGAAAGTTTTTGAACTTAAAAATTTAAAAACATATATGACAAGCGACCAAAGAATAACATCACGTACCGGAACAAGGAGGTAACAATACGACGGTGCAAAAAAGGTTTAACTTTGCAGCGGTAATGCTGCAATCATCCCCCTTCTAGACAAAGGAGAAGAAAAAATAAATAAAAATTACAACCATACAGTAAATTAAATGGTGTGCGACAACCCTAGCAATCTAAGAAGTGACAACCCTAAATGATCTAAGAAGTGATAACCCTACACAATCTAAGAAGTGACAACCCTAACAAGGTAGGAAGTAAAAAGGAGTCAGTCACCGAAAGGTACACCTGTAGCTTAAACTACAGTTTTTGTCAAACTGACAAAAAAACAAATCCGGGAACCAAGATAGCGGTAAACGTTATCAAACATTCAAGGTCAATGACCTCGAACACCGTGACTACAACGTAAAAAATACCAAAAAAAAAACGCGGGATTAAACCAAAACGTACAGGCGAACGCAGAAAAAGGCGAAGTGCCAACTGGTGCCAAGACCACAACCCAACAGGAACGGCCGAGGGATCACCAATTGTCCGAACAGGGAAGAAACGTACGGACAACCGGACGCAAGACCACCAACGTAACTAAACCGTAACATAAAGCGCAGATAATTACCTCTATATACAGGTTTTAAATCAAAAACAAATACGCAAAATGCTACGCACTACACAGCCAACGAAACTAGTCCGCAAGCGTAAATCGCCTAATGAGCTAGCAGAAGGCGACAACGGCACCACTACCAAGAAAACAATGATTTCGCTAGCTCGCAAAAAAAAGGTGTTCGGAGAACAGAGTGAGAGGAAGCAGCTCACCATCGACAAAAAAACGACGACAAACCACAAACCTCGAACATACCGTGAAAGTACGGAACCCCAAGGAACAAGGTTCCGGTTAAAAACCGAATCGAACCGTCAGATAAGACCAATATAAGTCGAAACGGACAGAACGTCTGACGATAAATAATTCCGCAAGCAAAACCGCGCGAAATGCGTAGTATGCAAAACAAACAAATGAAGCACATACGGCCGACCAAATTGAAAATTGGAACGCAAAACGCCGCGAACATAGTACGGAAGTTACTACGTACTAGGAAAAAATGAGGTACTTACACTCGTACTGGAAAAACTAGGTACAGTCATCCAAGGAAAAACGAGTACACCAATATTTTGGACCAGACCAAAAAAAGGGTGACCAAACATATTTTGGATCAGACCAAAAAAATTAGTATACTCAAAGAAAAAACGAGTACACAAATATTCTTGGAAAAGACCAAAACCATAAGAAAAAAAACGAGTACACCAATATTTTGGACCAGACCAAAAAAAGGGCGACCAAAGAAAAAAACGAGTACACCAATATTTTGGACCAGATCAAAAAAAAAAGGTGACCGAAGAAAAAAGGAATCCACCAATATTTTGGACCTGACCAAAAAAAAGGGTGACCAAACATATTTTGGATCAGACCAAAAAAATTAGTACACTCAAAGAAAAAACGAGTACATTAATATTTCTGGAAAAGACCAAAACGATAATGACCAAAAGAAATGACCAAAAATGACCAAAGTTCATCGTGGTGACAAAGACCTTTTAAAATTTAGAAAAATGAAAAAATAAGGCAACATTAAAAAAGGTGACTGAAACAAGAAGACCAAAAGAAATGACCAAAGTTAGGTGCATCGTGGTGACAAAGACCTTTTAAAATTTAGAGTGAACCAAAAAAAGGTGACCAAAACAAAAAGACCAAAATAAATGACCAAAAATGACCAATGTTAGGTGCATCGTGGTGACAAAGACCTTTTAAAATTTAGAGAGAAAGAACCAAAAAAAGGTGACCAAAACAAAAAGACCAAAATAAATGACCAAAAATGACCAATGTTAGGTGCATCGTGGTGACAAAGACCTTTTAAAATTTAGAGAGAAAAGAAAAAAAAAATATAAGGGAACATTAAAACGAAATGGATATGAACATGCAGAGCATGGAGCATGGAACCATCCACGACCTATTAAAAAAAACTTTTTAACTACTTCCTACTTTAACACGTCCTTGACATGGTATACACCGACATGCCGAGAATCAACGTCGGCCAACTCTAACACTTGAGGAGATACGACGCTAACAACCCTACACTTGACAAACCGTGGAGCGAATTTCCCTCCACGAAACTCGTCCTGACCTGACCGAGCGAAATTCCTCCGCCAAACGATGTCGCCGGATCTATACAGAGGTTGAATTCTATTCCGATTAAAATTCCTAGCATTCCGCTGGAACCCTAAAACAAGTGCATCCGAAACTTTGGCATAGACTTCTTGGAGCGTCTCGAGACACGTTGCGCGTTCATCCCGACTGTGCACCAAGCCTGGGTCCACAGTCTGGATATTGTTACGCTCGCGTACCGAAACGAGGAGGTAACAATACGACGGTGCAAAAAAGGTTTAACTTTGCAGCGGTAATGCTGCACTACATACTGATAGATAAATAAAAGATTGAAAACTTTCAAAATGTATAGTCACAAGTGATATAGTGTTTTCTTTCCTATGTAGATTTGAACGGTTTGGAGAAACATTACTATCAATAACATTTCTAAGCAATGCTTTCACGTTTATTTAACTATTTGGTTATATGTTATTTTATTTTTTTTATATATTCAATAAACCCACAGCACAATATTGATAAAATATAGGTACGATACAGAAAGCTTATACATAGGCCAATTATTTTTCTTATTAAATAACTGATAAAGGAGTAATTTAGGGGACATACATTAAAGAAACAAACGTGTGGCTAAGTTGACATGGTACTGCGTTGTGTTTGCGTGTGTGTGTGTATGTGTGAAAGAAATTGGTTAGAAAGCAAATCAGAGTAATGTTCCACGATTTTTAATAGACTATATTTAAATTTATTTTCTTAATAGTTTTCATGTAAACGGGTCACTTTCTATGCAAGTTCTGTACTAAATTACCCGTTTTCATTGTTCTTAACTATAGTTTGTGCAGGGGCAAGCTGATATAGTTAGTAACTATTATTTTGCTCATAATATTTACTAGCTGTCGCCCACATAGAACTCCTATATCGCAATTCCCTCGAGAACAGTACAATTTTCTCATTTATTATTTCAGCGGTTGAACCGTGAAAGCGTAAAGTACAGACGGACAGAGCTACTTTTAATTTTATAATAATAGTATGGATTCCAATTGGTTGAAAAGTTCAGGACTTGGATAGATACATCTGATTTTTGTTTAAAAAGACAGTTATTCTCATCAAATACCCTTTTTTGGCTTCGCGTAGTAGAATCCCTGACGTCTGCTCTTTTAATAAGTATTAATAAGTACCTTTACCTACGTAATTTTATACCACAGTTACATGTTTAATTTCCAGGTCCTACTGTGCTTAACTGGAGGATTCTTGTCCAAGCAACGCCTCAGCAAGAATTCAGATGACAACAATCCACACTAATGACTCTGCGAAACCCACTCGGTGTGCCAAAAGGATAAACTCAAGAAAATTGCTAAGATCTCTTCTAAAACTGAACAATTTTAGACTAATACATGTTTAAATTATTAATTTATTGTAGAAATCGCTTTATTTTAAGAATTCCGAAGTAAATGACTATGAAACTATTTGTTTTTTCTTGCTAGGCTGAATGTTGCAATGAATTCATCAACATAATTATATCGCATCAACCTTTCATATGTAAATTATGAATCATAATCCAAACACCATCCATTCATATTTTAGAGCAGATATTGAAAGCAGCGCCATCTATACATTAACTTGTACACTATGTATATAGTCATAATTATATCGCATCAACCTTTCACAAATTATGAATCATAATCCAAACACCATCCATTCATATTTTAGAGCAGATATTGAAAGCAGCGCCATCTATACATTAACTTGTACACTATGTATATAGTAAAGTTCTGTGGTACGTTTAGTCGTGTGCGCTCAAAGCGCCATCTATAGGTAAAATGACGCACCACTAGGTTGCATAGCGAAAGTCGTCAAATAAAACGGTGTACTATTAAGTTTCTCGAGGCCATAACCAGATGGCGCTCTATTTTCAGTTACAGATTGGTTTGTAGTTAATGTAGTTTAATAAAAAGATTTTGTCAGAGAAAACGTGGAAAATGAAATATTCAGAATAAAGTCAAAAATACAAAAATAATGTGTAGTTTTTTTATTTCATGCGGTTGCATAAATGTACCTATTAATAAAATATACCCTATATAATTTTTTTCTCTATATATTATTATCTACAATTATGACGGAGTAGTCGCGTACAATTATAAAAAAACAACATAAAATCGAAATGAGCACCTCCTAAGTAGGTTAAAAAAAAAACAACTTAAAGTCGAATTGACAACTCTCTTTTTTGAAGTCGGTAAAAAATAAGCAGGTCGTGGGCAGGGACCGGAACCGCTTAGCATTAAAGGGGTTTTCGATAGGGTATTTGATAGACTTGTTTTTACAAACCCCAAGGATGAGCTAAGCCTATCGTTGACATAGTCCAATGAAAGGGCAACCAAGCGATAGAATTAATTCGACTAAGCGCTAACCCATTCCCAATACCCTATCATCTGTTACCCTTTTTAAACTTAATCGAACGGTTTCAAGCTTTTTTAATCTCTATGCGCAAGTGTTTCGACTTATTATTGCACTACCTAACAATTGAATGGGTAGCGGCGGCAGGTGAGTAGCGCATGCGAGACGGCGAGGTGAGCCAGCCGAAATGTGCCGAAGACGGCCGAGGCTTTGTCATAGAGTCGCACTGTTCGCTACATCAAACAATAGTAAACCTAATTATCGTTCCCACAAAATGTACATTGTTTTGTTTGGGATTTGCTTTGAACTTGTTTTTTTTTAAGGCTGTAGGTTCAACTGACTTTGGTGGATTTTGGCGTAAAGTGTTTGTTTACTTTCAGAAATGAGTGATCAGGGTCGATTAAATAAATTGTATACTACCTACGTAGTTAGCTAAGTTCTTAGTTCCATGTGAAATATTAGATATTTTTTAAATAAAATCGTCAGTTAAAAAGTTTCGCCGACGAATTTTCAAAGAAAACAAAATGGAAAGCTTGCTTTGCGCAGGCAAATTACGATGTTATAGGTGGGCGCAATTAATATGGCGCGCGGATTATGCAATAATAGACTCTCTATCAACGGTGTAAGCGCTTCCATACGCGCATTATTAATTGTGTCGTGCTATAAACACGGTTAATATTAATAAATATTAAATATTTGTAAAATGAGAAGTAGCTTTTTAGGGTTCCGTAGTCAAACTAGGAACCCTTATAGTTTCGCCATGTCCGTCCGTCCGTCCGTCCGTCCGCAGCCTAGCTCAGATACTCTTTATACTAGAAAGCTGTAATTTGGCATGAATATACATATTAGTCACGCCAACAAAGTGGTAAAATAAAATCTTGAAAAACATTTTTTTTAGTGTAGGTACCTCTCCTACACGTAACGTGGGGATGATTTTTTTTTCTCGTCTACCCCATAGTGTGGAGTGTCGTTGGATAGGTCTTTCAAAAATATTGCGGGTTTGTAAAAACAGTTTTCCGATTAAGTGATCCGTTTATGAAATATTCAGCTTTAAAGCGCTAATTTTTGTTAGAGTCAAATGTTAACCATTATTTAGCCTTTGTTCTTTTCGAGACTGTTGAGGAAATCAAAATGATTTACATACATTTTGTACGCTGTAAATCACTATTTACCTATTGTTATATTATACGAGTATAGGGTTAATTAAACCATCACTGCGATCTAAATAATTTACTTACGTTTTTAAAGTGTAAGCAAGCCATTATTCACAAATTGTTCCATATATAAGGTCGATTATTTAATGAGACTGGTTTATAGTTAAGTACATATTTTTAGTGTAATTATGTACTAGTTGTTCAATATAAGGTCAATTGTTTAATGAGACTGTTGATGATCAAAATGATTTATTTATTTTTCATATTTTTACAGTTTACCTATTGTTATATATAAGGTTAATTATTATTAAATGAAACTAGCTGTGATCAAAATTATATTTTTTTTTTTTTTTTTTTATGTTAAGGAGAAGGCACACGAACACTCAGGCCACCTGATGGTAAGTGGAATCTGAGATCCATAGACATTTGAATTCTCAAGACTATAATCCTAAGACCTCAAATGCGTTGCCAACCCTGAGGACTAAGATGGAATGCCTCTATGCTAGTAATTTCACCGGTTGTCTTATCCCCACACCGGAACACAACAATGCGAACACAGTTGCTTGGCGGGTGGTTAATGGATAAGATGGTGGTAGCGATCCGGACGGACCCTGCACAGGGTCCTACCACCACTGAAACTGATATTGTAATGTAGAAGGTTAATTATTTAATGAAACTATTGTTGAGATCAAAATTATTTAGGTAGGTAGTTATTTACTTATACATATATTTATACAGTGTAAATCATTATTTACTTAAGTACAGTTTTTTAAAGTGCATCCATTCAGCAGTCCATTATTAAACCAATGTTTTAAAAAAACCGGGCAAGAGCATGTCGGACCATGCTCAGGTAGGGTTCCGACGCCGCTTATAAATACTACAAACACCAAAAACTATCTCTAAAAACAACAAGTATGAACTATTTTACTATTTAAAGTTATTTGGTGCCGTCTTAGCTAATTTTCGTAGGTATAAACACTAGTCGCCTGTATCTCAAGAACCAATCACGTCTACTTAGTGGTGATAGTTTTCCTTAAAAATTCGTTATATGCGCTTTCATTCACGATTTTTTTCAGATTTTTATTATTTGTAGTTTTGGCTGTAGGGGCGGCACTTGACTCTAACAAAAATTAGCGCATTAAAGCTTAAAATTTCATAAACAGATCCCTTAATCGAAAAACTGTTTTCACAAACCCACAATATTTTTGAAAGACCTACCCAACAACATGCCACACTATAGGGTAGACGAAAAATAAAAAATCATCCCCACGTTACGTGTAGGGGAGGTAAGTACACCAAAAAAAATAATCTTTTAAGATTTTATTTCACCACTTTGCCGACGTGACTAATATATATATTCATGCCAAATTACAGCTTTCCAGTACTAAGAGTCTCTGAGCTAGGCTGCGGACGGACGGAAATAATCAAAAATGTAATTATTTACCTAACGTTCAAATTAACAAGACATTAAATAGGTATTTACGTTTTAAAGCTTGCTTGATATATTTTTTTAGTTCTTCTTGAGAATCGTCCTGGTACGTTTCCATGTTAAAAATACTTTCAAATCAAACAAAATTTATTATTTAAAAGTCAACCAGCTCTCGCGTACACTTATAATAATAAAATAGCTTGCACTTTTTGCAGTAGGTACTTGCACAAGCAGCCATCCGTCACGCAGCCAAACGTCTTTATTATTCCGGCGGGAACATGAACTAAGAATTATTAAACAACATTATCATCTCAATCCCGTCCCGTCCCGACACGAACTTAAATAAAGTAGGCAAGTAACGTCAGGCTAGACAGAAATCGCCCAAATGCGCAAAAAAGAGAGAGGCGATCAATGGGGTAAAACCCAGTTAATGCTAAGCGCTTCAATATTAAACTACCGAAACCCTAATGAAATTGGTAAGCTCTATGGAAGTGGTTAACTAGTTCAAAGGGGTTCCCCTAACGTTAAGGTAACACAATCATAGGGTAACCACGTCGATTGGGTAGCCAAATGATAGGCTTACCCTATCGATAGGGTTAATCAAATGAAGGGGTTTTCCGGTCCCTGGTCGTGGGATTGGAGTTCATGCGTTAAAAATACATTAAACAGTCTGATGACACGTACAAAACTTATCATTAATTTGGCAGTGCTAGTACAAGCATCGGTGGTTCAGTGGTAGAATGCTCGCCTGCCACGCGGGCGGCCCGGGTTCGATTCCCGGCCGATGCATCTCTTTTTTATTTTTAACAGTTTTTTAAATCTGCTTACATTAGTAAAATTCAATTAACCGACTGAAAAATAGCAGAAGGTTCTTAATATACAAACATCTTAAAAATATGATTGTTTTCGGTTAACTTCTTAGGTCGTAAACAAATTTCACCTATGATTATTATTGATGGAATACAGGGCCTCTATTCAACTGCGTTATAACGATATCGTTTTTGACCTGTCTCCGTATTGTCAACGTTTTGATAAACGTTTTAACGCACCTGAATAGAGGCCATGCTGGGCCTCTATTCAGGTGCGTTAAAACGATATCGTGTTTGACACTTTTGAGAATCGTTTATGTCACAGTCGCCATTATTGTAAATGACATAAGAGTTATCAAAACGTTGACAATACGGAAACAGGTAAAAAACGATATCGTTATAACGCAGTTGAATAGAGGCCCAGGTCAAAAACGATATCGTTATGACGCAGTTGAATAGAGGCCCTGAATGCGATAAGTATCAACGGAACTTCTCAAAAACAATGGGCACAAATACAGCGATATTGCACCCTAAAAGCTTAAAGGTTTTATACAAAATAAGGATATTCTTGGCCTATTTCCCAATAACCCTTCGTGCGCAAATCCGACACGCACGTCCCGTTTTTTTTTAATTATTAGGGTTCCGTAGTCTAACTAAGAACCCTTATAGTTTCGCGATGTCCGTCCATCTGTCCGTCTGTCTGTCCGTCCGCAGCTTAGCTCAGCTTTTTTTAGAAGCAATTTTTTGCTAGAGTTCTTGGCTCGTAAGGGGGAGGGGGGCTACATCCAAAAGTACAGATACTAAAAATCAGGAAAATATTATTAATAATATTAAATATTATATAACGAATAATATAGAAAAACTATCAACACTTGACTGGTTCTTAAGACACGCTACTAAAAATCATCTAAGACAGCATTAAATAACTTTAAATCGAAAATACGTTTATTCTTGTTTTTCTTGATATAGTTTTGTCCGTTTGTAGGTACTTAACGTTTACGGAACCCTCCTTTCTTTTTCACCTTAAACTCCATTTTTGCTGCTTAACGAAACCTGGCACCGAATGAGTTAACCTATTTTTTACGCCCGTCTATTAATCAGTTTAATTGCCGAGCTGATTAATTGGGTTTGAATTTGATTTATTTTTATGACTAATCAACTTTTTTATTCAAATAATGACAACAGGACCAACTGTCAGTAGACATGGATCATTCAATAAAACTCAATTTTCTGTCACAGTACAGTTTAATTATTTTTGCTTCGTATTTAGCAAATGTAGAGTCAGGTAAGTGTTAAAATATAGTCAAGAACAATGAAAGCGTGTCAATTAGTACAGAATTTCCATAGAAAGTAACCCGTTTTGATTGCTCCTGAGTGTACATTTCTGCAGAGAGCGGGAAGTAATCCGTTGCGGGAGCAGTATAAGTGACTGAGACACATATTGAGTCCCGCCACCCCTCTCGGCCGAGGCTTGTATAATAACATGTTGGTTTTCTCCAACTTTGCGAGACAATGACACAAATCTATACTAATATTATAAATGTGACAGTAACTCTGTTTGTTACGCTTTCACGGATAAACCACTGAACCGATTAAGATGAAATTGAGTATGAAGATATTTTGAGTCCCGTATTTTTTATCCCGAAAATATCGACGGTTCCTGAGGGAATAGCGATAGACGACACGCAGACGGGGTTGCGGAAACAGCTAGTTGTTTATATACAGCGTGTAAATTTAATACGGGCATATATTTTAACAACAGTTAATATACACACTAATTAACGTAAAAACTTGTGTAACAGTAACATTAGTTGTACTTTATTTTTTCTTACTAATTAATTCAGCAAGCAATGTATCACACATGGCGCCAATTAAATTAAATCATCTACGTAATGACGTCGTTTTGAAATAGGAAGTGGCACGCGTTACATTGCTCCTAAGACAAACTTAAAAAAATTAACTGCGCCTTAATAATAAAAGTTACTAACAAAATATTTTTCTCACTTGATTTGTAAGATCATTAACCACGCCTGGATAAAATATATGCTCGTATGAAATTTACACACTGTATTTATAAATACGATATATAAACACGGAACCCTTCGTCAGACTCGCATTTGGTCAGTTTTTAATAAGTGGCTGATGTTTAAATTATTAAAGACTAGCTGTTGCCCGCGACTCCATCTGTGTAAAAAATCAGTCTATGTTACTCAGTGATAATATTAATATAGCATTCTAATGGTGAAAGATTTTTTTTGAAATCGGTCCGGTAGTTTTGAGTTTATTCGATACAAACATACAAAATACACATCTTTCCTCTTTATAATATACTAGCGACCCGCCCTCGCTTCGCTCCGGATTAAAGTATTATACATATAAACCTTCCTCTTCAATCACTCTATCTATTAAAAAAAACCGCATCAAAATCCGTTGCGTAGTTTTAAAGATTTAAGCGTACATAGGGATATAGGGACAGAAAAAGCGACTTTGTTTTATACTATGTAGTGAAGTGTACTCGTATATTGGGTTGTACTTAGGAATCACGTCATTGACGATTTTAATGCAAGTATAAGAATACTCACAACTTACTAACACTATTAAATATTGTTTTAAGATGAAATTTAATACGCATATTTTTTAAACGACTATGTCAGATTCTCGGTTGCATATTAGTTAAAAAATTAACGCTAGTTTTTCTCCTCTCCCAAAAGAGAGAAAGAAAAGCATTTATTTATCTAATTACACGACATAGTTCCGATATCTTAAGTTGTTTTATCTTAACTCCCATTTGGAGATAGCTGGGCATTAACTCGTTAATCTGTTAATCGTTCATTATAATTACATACATAACATCACGCCTTCATTCCCAAAGTGGGGTAGGTAGAGCTACAGAAATACCAACAACTTTAAAAAGACTTGTTGATAATTCTGTAACCACATTTTGTACAATCAGGCCAAGAAGTTTACTAGTGTATTAATGGCAGGTTGCAAGCCCATCGCCTAACAATACTACAAGCCCTTATTCCCTTAGTCACCTCTTACGGCAACCACACGGGCTATTAATTAATGACGTTAATTTTTCGAGGAACGGATTAACTTTAAAAAAAGTTAATGGTCTCGTTAACTTCCATTTAATTTTCTCAAAGTCCGTTAATCGTTAATCAAGTACCTACTATGTACTAAAAAGATAACGTCGCGTCGTGAAAAATACATTCAGCTTCGTTTTTAGACTTATTAATGTTTATGAAGGGGAATATGAACACTATGCCACATTACTAAATTACACACTACAATTATACACGTCGTTTCTTTTTCCAACCTGTTAACTTCTAGAACCCAAACCAACAGTTTTGATAAGTAGATAACTAACGCAACCATATAAAACATACAATTTTTAGCCGTTTTAACGGATTAACGATTAACGTTAATGTGCGTTAAATCTTCCGAATTGTAACGCTATAACTTTTAACGAGGTTATTTTTTTTTTGGTAACGGATTAGCGATTAACGAAGTCAACTATTTGATTAACGGTGCCAATGCATTTGGATTTATGCCACCATAATGACTGCTAATGATTACCCCCTAGTACCAGAACCTTACTGCCTGAAGACGTTTAACCACAGCGACTGCGGGATGCCAAGAACTGCCGTCTTCCACTACTACAAGCCAGGCAGCCGGTGCGAAATCGTCTACTGGTCTGGTTGTCCAACAGCCAACATGTTCGCCAACGAATACCAATGCTCCCACCATTGCATTATGAAGCTGTTTCCTGAAACTCTAGAATCTCCGGACAGAATGAAACGTAAACTATTTGTAGTTTTTATTCAGGCCCATACTAAAAACAAAGGGATTTTTGTTAATGGGAATTTGAATCTTCCGACACAGAAATAGAGTTCAGTTATCTGTGTTCTTTAATACCATTTTCAGGTTTAAGACAAATAAAAATGAGCGTTATTCTCATTCAGATAGAGTTTAAACTAAATTACCGGGTGTTACGAGGTTAAGAGGTCATATATGCCGCAAAGCTCAGACAAGAAGCAAAAGGGATGAAAACGTGAGATGGAGACAGCGTCAAATCCAAATAATTGCTGTTTACTAACCACAATATTTATTAATAAAACGGATTACCAGTATAAAGAAGTTATAAGTACTCAACTACTGAATCAAAAATCATAGTTAAATATTAGGGTTTCGAAGATTCAACTAAAAACACGTAAAATAGGTGTCATGTTTAAAAAATAAACCTATGAAGGATTTTGTTTCTTATCGTGTTTTCACGTTTAATAGTCTTGAGGACATGACCAAGTTTAATATATCCAAAGAACAGACACATAGGCGTTTGTTTATTGAGATCCAGATCGTGGAACATTACCTGTGATCGGAATAGGTAGTGCAATTTCGCGAGACTTCGGTGCGTAAGTTTAGTATGGATATAGCTTGTAACCCCGGAATTACATTTGCAAAGTGTTAAAGTTTGTATTTAATTCAGAAATGTTATTAAAATATGAAATTAACGATTATTTTGCTAGCATAGAATATCGCATTGAAGAAATATATAGACACTTTCAATGGCAAAAAGTAAAAAAGTATTTACAATAACATTATTATTTTAGATTTTTCGCATGCTCCCATGTAACTTCAATTAAGGTCATGTCAAGAAAATATTCTGTGAAATAATACGAGGCCCGGAATCTGGGGTCTTATCCATATTAAGTATAATGTTTAAGGTCATTCACCCGAAATTGCACTACCTATTCCGATCACTGAACATTACAGACTTCATCATATTACGTGGCTTCTTAACCTCGTGAGGCCAACGATACTACAAAAAATAAGATTTTTGTCAATGGGAATTTGTATCTAGCAGCAAGGAAATAAAGTTCAAAAACGTTTGCTCTTTAATGCCAATTTCAATTTTTAATCAAAGAAAAGTCGACTTTATTCTTATAGCAATGTAGTTTAAAATAAATTGCTTTGATAATGTACATCCTAATGCACATCAGGTATTACGGGAATAAATTAATATCTTTCTTCTTTATGTATGTCCTCACGTCTGTGTACTAGCAGGAGACCACTATATATTCTGAATACAATCATATAACTTAAAAAAGCGTTGCAAAAACCAAATATTTTAAAAAATAATTAAAATAGCTACAGAAATATTGGAAAATGTGAATCTTCGTCTGACATAAAATTTAATATTCGATTTTTACAGTCCATAACGGTTTTTATCACAATTATTGTTAGTCATAATGTCGGAGTAATGATTGTAAAAGACTCATAAATATGCCAATCGGTAATTAAATATCTTATATAATAATAATATGGAAATTAATTTCAGCCTTATAAAACTATAAACAACAAGTTTATGGGTGACAATGGAATCCCGGAAAAGTCCACATTAATAATTAGGAGATGAATTAGGTCTCCAGGCGTTAGTTTCATTGATTTAGACCATTTACTTACTCATATACCTACAGGAGGTCCCAGAACTTGAAGTTAATATAACGGCATAAAAAAGCCCCTTCTATATCTGTCCAGAACGAAGTTTAAACTTTCCAATCTGTTTATTAGTTTAGGAGTTATTATATTTTTAATAATACTGGTAAAGAACGCCACGTTTCGCCAGACCTATGTCTCCCTTAGCTTATATAATATATAATAATAATAATGTAGCAATGTATATATTTATCAATGTAATATTACAATATAAATCGCATTGCATGTCAAAAAAATCTAAATTACATTGAGATCGTCAACATAAACACATTTGAAATAAATCCATACTTTGTCAGCCCTTAAAGCATTTCTCTTTTATATAAAAAAAATGCTCTAGACTTAGTTCTCGTCAATTCTTATATTAAACGTTGCCGCAGTTAAAACAAGATTTCGAAATCCTGCAACAATTAATACAGCTGTTTTTATTTCAAGTGAAACGTTGCAACAAGCAGCCCAAACTAAGTTTCCCCGAGTGCCCCAGATATCTTAGATTTAAACATTATAATATGAAATAAATTACACGCAAAATTACTAACAACTATTTAATTTAACAGCCGATTATTACTAATGGACCGACGACGGATGAAAATTACGACAAAATTATGTCAAACGAAAAGTCTTATCCATCTTATGCTTTCGTCACCGTATTGCATCCATCGTCCGCTTTTTAGGATTCCGTCAGTCCGTCCCCCCATCCTATCGTCTGTCTGTCCGTCCGCAGCCTAGCGCAAAGACTCTTAGTACTAGAAAGCTGTAATTTGACATGAATACGAATATTAGTCACGCCAACAAAGTGGTACAGTAAAAAGTAGAAAATAATAATAATTTAGGTGCCTCCCCTACACGTAACGTGGGGATGTATTTTTTTTCTCGTCTACCCTATAGTGTGGGGTGTCGTTGGATAGATCTTTCAAAAATATGACGGGTTTGTGGAAACAGTTTTTTAAGCTTTAAAGCGATATTTTTTGTTGACTCAAGTGTCTTCCTCCCCTACAGCCACAACTAAGAGTTTCTGAAAAAAAAACTTAAATTAAAGAACATATAACGAATTTTAAAGGAAAACTATCACGACTAAGTAGACGTCATTATTGGTTCATGAGATACAGACGATAAAAGTGTTTATACCTACTAAAATCATCTAAGACCGCACCAATTGCTGAGTGGACTCCTTTTTGAGACCACCCTTAACTGTAATAACTACTTACATATTTTTTATATTTTCCTAGTTTTAAGCATGTTGTAACGTTGTTGGGTTTTGTTTCAAATAAATCATCATTCATTCATTCATTCAATTGACTTTGAATGGAAAATTAGTTTTTACTCGTTGATTTTTATGTTTATAGTTTTAGTACTTAACGGCTTCGGAACCCTACACTGAGCATGGTCTGACATGCTCTTGCCCTGTTTTCATTATTACATAAGAGTATTTACCGATACCACAAGACTACAATCTCAAGTCTGAAATCCTAAGACTTGAAGTTTGGACGGTTAATTGCAACGTTTTTGATGCTCCCAAGGTGTCTTGGCCCGAGCTTCTGACTCGAGACGAGTTAAAATGACAGTTCCGCACGTGTATCAAACGACGTTTTTAATATATTTTCGAAAAAAGTCATATCAATGAAACAAAAATTAATCAATAAATAAAACTATGACAAGACACAATTTTACTTTTAATTGACACAGACTTTATAAAAAGGCAACGGTTGTGACCATTCGGCCAGTGTCGATTAATAGTCGCTACTATTCAATGAAATGACAGTAACATAAGATAATTTACTAAAATTACGTACTCTTTTCAGCGCAACCCCAACACAAAAAATGGGATGAGAAAATAAACGAACTAGACCCGAATGAATTAGAGAAAGTAAGATACATAATTAATGATATTGAAAGAACTACTGAATCGGAAACAGAACATGTTGACACTACTATTGAAGATACAGAACCAACTGTTGACCCTGAGGGTGGAGAGACAGCATCAACTGATGCTCATGAGAGTGGAGAGACAACACCAACTGACGAGCAAGTTACCACCACAGATGACCATCCTGCCATTTACACATAAATAAATCCTGGTGAACTGACATAACAAACATGTCATGTTACTGTTATCCATAATAAATACGATTATGGAGCAAATGTAAGAATTTTATTTACACTAAATATAAGAACCCCGCGTCGTCTTCCCGTGGATGTCGTAAGAAGCGACTAAGGGAATAAGGGCTTGTAGTACGGTTAGGCGATGGGCCTGCAACCTGTCACTAATATACTGGTAAACAGACTGCCTACTTGTGCAAAATGTGGTTACAGAATTATCAACAAGTCTTTTTATAGTTGTTGGTATGTCTGTAGCTCCGCCTACCCCAATCTGAGAATAAACTCGTATGTCTGTAATATGTGAATTTAAGAAAACTTGAATAAAGCCCTTAAGCAGTTGGTCGATGAAACCTAAGTTAACTTTATTCTGTTCCACTGAACATGAGCTTTAATCCTTTTTAAGTTTCCGTAATAGACAAATAGATAAAAACTTTATTCATCTAACACACAAGTCCTAAAATAAAATATAAAGTAAAAAAAAACCCAAACCAAAATAACATGAAAATACGTAAAACCTGATAAACCCCTGACAAGCCCCAAGCAAGTTAGCTTTCAAGCGGATGCTTCACAAGCACCTGCTGGAACAAGCGCAGGCGTAACCTTGTTTTAACTCGCATCGCCTTATCTGTTTATTTATATATTTTATTCATGTGTATTATTATATTTATATAAGTATTCATATTATTATGTCTGTATGTACGTACGTATATTTATAGTTTATGTGCCAGGTATCCTATATATCTATATTGTATTGTATTGTAACTGTTTTAAACACTATTTTTCTTAGCACCGACCTTGGCTTTTTTTTCTGTTTCGCCTACTGGTTGACTGGTAGAGAATGCCATTGGGCATTAAGTCCGCCATTTGTACTTTATTGTTTTGTGCAAATAAGTTTAAATATATAAATAATAAATAAACAAAGTAAAAAAAAAAAACGAAAAAGAAACAACAGTTTAAACAGAGTCGGTCACCATATAGGAGATATGTGTCGTGTGATGAAAATGCGCTGAGTCAGCATACTTAATGCTGCAGAAACTGCAGCGCTGTGTTCTGCTAGAACCAAAAAGAGGGCAAGTCTTCGGCGGCCGCATGAGCCGAAAACTTGCTGAACCATTTCACGCTGCATCACAAAAATGTGGGAATAACAAAGAAACAGATAAGTATATCTACTAATATATAATATTCTCGTGTCACAGTGTTAGTTACCATACTCCTCCGAAACAGCTCGACCGATTTTTATGAAATTTTATATGCATATTCAGTAAGTCTGAGAGTCGGCTACTATCTATTTTTCATACCCCTAAGTGACAAAAAAATTGCAGGGGGCGAAGCACCTGGCGGGTTGCTAGTATAGTATACGTATTATATAAAATTAAATAAATAAGGATTAGGCACTTATTCGAAAATAAATTACATAAAAGTAAAGGGATAAAGAAATGTGGCAAATTATAAAATGAATATACTATTGAGACAACTGGGCAAACTATGAGGACGTAACTAATAAATATACTTAGGCAATATTTTGTTTTAAAAGTGTGTAGTCATGTGTGTGTGTAAATCATGGGAAGAGGCCTTTGCCCAGCTGTGGGACACTGTATAAGGCTAATTAACTTAAATTAATTTAGTGAAATTATCATGTATCCTAAACGAGTCCCGGTCATGCAGTCTGATGAATCTTGGTGAACACGGGAGTAGTGCAAAAGGTCTACACTTATATATATTAAACTGTTCTAATAGATTTTTTGTAGATAGCAAAACTTATTTGATCCGTTACTCAATAAGAACTCAATTCAATTTGTCAGATGTAAACTGCCAACTGCGCGAATCTTCTGCCAATATCTGATCTAGATTGAATGGTTTTTTAATTTTATGTAAAATACAATTGTGTATCTATAACTCTTTGGCTCCATTTTGTTCGTCAGTCAAGACACCGGCCTTGAACGAGTTAACCTATTTTTAATGTGCATCTATAAATCGGTGCAATAGCGGAGTTAATTAATTAGGTTTGACTTTAATTTATTTTATGAGTCATTACTATTCTACTTTAAATGACAGCGACTAAGACCAACTGTTGTCAGTAGCCATGGATGCTTTAATAAAACCCAGTTTAATGTCACGGATTAGTTTAATAATCTCTGTTTTGTATTTGACAAATGTAGAATCAGGTAAGTGTTGGAAAAATGCCCTTTTTAGAGTTCCGTAGTCATACTACTTATTGGCCTCATAGTTATGCCACGTCCTTCTCTTTCACTGTTACCGAAAGACCCTAGCTCCTAGCAATATGAGAATTTGTAGATTGGAATCATGTTTTGAGCATACAGTTTTAATGCCAGAACTTATACTTACAACTTACACTTAATTATCGCTATAAAATTATATATACTAAATTAAAGATCTACTTCTTCCATATGCATTTATTTAAAAATCTACTGTGGCTGTTTCATTCTCGATTGGGATGGGAGTCTAATGAATCTTTGTACGTGCGTTTACTCCATTCAAAAATTTGACGACACGGTTCCGAAGAACATATTTCCGTATCTCATTTATGAATGACGTCTTTACTCCCCAGCGCCAGAGCCTTACTGCCTGAAGACGTTTAACCACAGCGACTGCGGGATGCCAAGAACTGCCGTCTTCCACTACTACAAGCCAGGCAGCCGGTGCGAAATCGTCTACTGGTCTGGTTGTCCAACAGCCAACATGTTCGCCAACGAATACCAATGCTCCCACCATTGCATTATGAGACTGAACGAGCATTCTGAACCTCCGGAAAGAAACCAAAGTAAGAAGAGTTTTAAAAAGATTTCCGCATCGACCGAAAAAAAAATTGTTGCCTTTTTTCGATGTGTGGCATAAACGGACTGAATGCGCTTTTACATTAAGTCGCTGTAGCAGAGCACGTTACTACTACTTTCTTGGTTTAATTGACGATCAAATTTATTAATTTATTCAATCATATCTTATCTTATGCTTCTTTCTGTCCCACTGTTAGAAAAAAGACTCCGTTAGACTTTTCCACAATTCCCTATTCAGTTCTTCCTGAGCTTGTCTTTACAGAACTTATGCGGGTCGTCCTGCCATCTGATTGATCTGCTGAGCTTCATCATGCAGATTTTTGTTCTGTATTATCGTGTTTCGGATTCGGTTTGGCTATTTAATTCTAGGAAGCTAGCAGTCCAGGGTTAGATTCCCAGTGCGTAATTGATTTAGTCTTGGATTTAAATATAAATTTCGCTACAGATATAAGTATCTTAATCATTGTCTAGTACCCATAGTAAGTACAAGCCTAGACGGTAGTTTGGGACTAGGTAATTTTTTATGAGGTTGTCCCCTGATATTATTTATTTACTTACTGAATCACTCGCTTTTTTAAAGCCTAATTACATATTTGCTGCACTTGCACTGGAAACTTTTGGGCCGTGGTCGTCTGAAACGAAAAAAATCATAAAAGAAGTGTCAGACAACTAAATTGGCGTCTCTTGCGACCACCGGCAAGGCTCCTTTTTTTGATCAACGACTGAGCATTGCAGTGCAATGGGGTAATGCTGCGAGCATCCTCGGTACAATGCCACAAGTGGGTGCAATGGACGGTTTTTTATAAATTAGTTTTAATTAAAATGTTCTTGTATATTTTTTATATTTATGTTTCTAATGAAATTAGTACTGTTTTTCACTGATTAAACATGTCACCTTTTTAACGAATTATTATTTGTTCTTTTAGCGCAAGACAAAACGTTGATTGATAACTTGAACGAACTAAAACCGGAAGTATTAAAAGAAGTAGACGAAGTTCTCAATGATGTTGTAGAAGCAACTCAATCACATGAAAAGCTCGTAAAAATGGCAAGTTCAGAGGATATGCCTACAGAAACAGTTGAAGCGGAGGAAGAAGAACCTGAGGAAGATGACGGCCCTCAACCAAATGCACCAGATCCATTAGAAATGAGAGAAGAAGAAGTTGAATTCGGGTGATAAAATATCAAATTTGGGCCGATATATAGTCATATTCATTGTTATAGTCATATCATTTATTGCATTTTGTGTTACAAATATAAATATATATTAGAAGTATAAATGACAATTTGCCAAGCAACAGTGGTCAGGGGATAAGACGACTGGTGAAATTACTAGCATAGAAGCATTCCATCTTAGTCCTCAGGGTTGGCAACGCATTTGAGGTCTTAGGATTTTAGTCTTGAGAATTCAAATGTATATGGGTCTCAGATTCCACTAACCATCAGGTGGCCTAAGTGCTCGTGTGCCTTCTCCTTAATATAACATTACGTTACGTAGGTTAAGTTAATCTAACGATCGACTGCGTATTGTTGTTTTTTAAACTTTCACACGCCTTTTACTGTTAGATTACGCTTGACTAGATTGTCGAAAGTAAACTTAAAAGCGATTCTTAAATTCTACAACTAGCTACCAAAACAAATAATTAACAAAACAGATAAAAAACGCCAAGAAAAAATAATAAACCAATGCAGTAAACTATATACTACTTGTTCACACGGAATTTGACGACACGTTAGCCTAGATGGTAGTCACTAGTCACCCTGCCTACGAAACTAGCGGTCCTGGGTTCAAATCCCGGTAAGCGAAGATATTTGTCTAATAAGCAAGAATATTTTTCCTAAGTCTTGGATTGTTTATGTATTTAAGTATGTTTTTCTCAAGGTGTTTGGATGTAGTATACAGACTTAATCACGTTATGATCCAAATTAAATAATTTATTGTAAACAGTGTGGTCTTCCTACTTGACTCAAAGAGATGCAAAGATAAACATAGAAACAACAAAACAAATACTTAATTGACAATGACTGAGTTGAATTGACACTGTGACTGAAGTGTTATTAAAGTAAAACTAGCGACCCGCCAGCGGCTTCGCCCGCTGCAATTTTTTTTCTATGTCACTTTGGGGTATGAAAAATAGATGTTGGCCGATTCTCAGACCTACCCGATATGCACACCAAATTTCATAAGAATCGGTCGAGCCGTTTCAGAGGAGTTCAATAACGTACACCGTGACACGAGAATTTTATATATTAGATAGTCTGAATAGGATCCATAGAGGGTATGATTCTAAAAATAGGGTAAATTGGTAATTTACATAATTAAGGGGAAAATTTACAAAAAAGAAATAGCTTTTGTTGCTTGTAACTAATATTACTTGAAAATGGCTATCAATTACCGAGTCTGAAAGACTGGTTTCTGATCACGTCTTCAATGTCATGTATGTGCTGGATTGTTAGTAAACTCGGGCTAGGTTAATGTTAATTAACTAACACAGACTTGATCCTTAGGTATAACTAATTTTCACATCAGAGGACTGTCAAATCGATTTGCAAATAGTTTCAAGATACTATTACTGCTCCCGCGCAGTCTGGAGTAGTGACGCAGTTTTCATGCGCCAGACGGCATCAAAGCAGTCCATGCGCGCCTCCACAAACATGCTCGACTCACTACAGTATCGCGGCAACCGTAATAGTGCCCTGACAGCATTATTATATTGGACGCGCAGAGGATTCTAAGCCCTTTGGGTATAACTGAACTATAGACTCACCGAGTACAGTAATGTATGTAAAAAGCTTTGAAAAGCAAAGTTTTTATTGAATCTGTACATGTTCGCCGACAACGCTCTACGCTCCTTCTCCATATCTGCATCATCCCTGAGGTCAACATGACGTGTCCGAGGTACTTGAACCTGAACACTCTCCTTAGAGGAATGTCGCCAAGTGATATCTGTGGCACAAAACTCGGCCACCTCTTCCCTGCCTTAAAAATCGTGTACCTACTCGGATTTCTCATCATTATACATGTCCCAAAAATCGACGTTAAGGCGGAAATAAGTGATAGGGAGCTCATAAGCTATCGATTTAACCCCCATGTATATTCAGCAATTTTTTGTACTTTCGGAGTTATTGATCATTTTAATGGGAATTATTGTAGTTTTTCCTTATGTCCATGTTACGAAAAACTCTTAA
The DNA here is from genome assembly GCA_949316455.1 of Acleris holmiana. Classification (NCBI taxonomy): domain Eukaryota; kingdom Metazoa; phylum Arthropoda; class Insecta; order Lepidoptera; family Tortricidae; genus Acleris; species Acleris holmiana. The sequence goes on from OX438766.1 coordinate 3,085,770, forward strand.
GTTTAACTCTTAAGATTTTTTCACTCGTTTTTTACATCGATAGAATCGACTGAATCATTATAAGATGTTTTTAAAGCTACTTGCCGAAATTTTTTTCACGACTACTTTTTCTGTAATTACACAAAGTTTGTTTTTCCATACTAGGTGAAAAGGGAACTAGGGTTCACTAGTATGGAGAAAGTAACTTTGTGTGATTACACAAAAAGGTGTCATGAAAAAATATTGGCAAGTAGCTTTAAATTTGTCCTAAGTTCATAATGATTCTATCGATGTAAGAAACTACTGAAAAAATCTTGAAATAATGCTTAAAGTCAAGGGTTTTTCGTAACCTGGACATAAGGAAAAAATACAATAATTCCGATTAATATGATTAATAACTCCGAAAGTACTGAAAATCGCTGAACATACATGGGGGTTAAATCGATAGCTTGTGAGCCCTATCACCTATTTCCGGCTTAACGTCGATTTTTGGGACACCGGGTACATCAATCCATGAGGTACTGAGTAAGACTCACTGACAGAAAGCATCATTCGGATCGCACCCTACAACGGCGCCAGCAGCAACATGTCGTCTGCGTAGCTAAGATTCTTGTCACAGACTCCGTCAATAAAGTAGCGGACGTGCATGCCGCTAAGCTCCTCGATATGCGCATTTGCCTACAAACTGAAAAGCAGGGGCGAGGTCAACCCTCCCTGCCGCACCGTATGTCACTCCTGAGGCCCTCAGATTCCGCCAAAGAATATCGCTGGAGACCAAGTCGAAGGCCTTTGAGAGGTCCAAGAAGCAGCCATAAATTGGTGTCTTTCTGTCTTCAAAAGTATAAGTGTCCTTAAAAGTATAAGCTCGACCTCTTTCAATCGGCCATCTTCCCTCCCGAAGATTACGGTACATTTATAACTTATTCTTGGTTTTGAGGTTATAATTTGTTCTGGAATGATAGGTGTCAGCATTTACTTCTTATCGGCCGGGAAATATACTGCCTTTGGCACGTTTTCGTATTGTCAACGTTATTCAATAGTTACTTACTTGAGGAAGTCGTTTCCAAAATAAATAACATGTGTAGTTAAAGGTCTAAAAAACAAAATCACGGTCGCGTCCTTTGTGTCACGAAAGTTATTCACACACACACATAACATTACGCCTTTATTCCCAGAGTGGGGTAGGCAGAGATACAGTAATACCAAATAACTCTAAAAAGACTTGCTTATAATTCTGTTACCACATTTTGCACAATCAGGCCAAGAAGTTTACTAGTGTATTAGTGACAGGTTGCAAGCCCATCGCCCAACAGTACTACAAGCCCTTTATTCCCTTAGTTGCTTCGTACGACATCGACGGGAAGACATGGAGTGGCACCATTCTAACCCGGCAACCACACGGGAAAGTTGTTCATATATGGGTAACTTTCGTTACACAAAGGAATCAATCAAATCCTTCCCCGGGACTCGAACTATCTTCATATCAAATTGTATTTAAATCCGTTCAGCGGTGAATAACAAACCGACAGACAGACAGAGTTACTTTCATATGTATAATATTAGTATAGAAATATAGATTACGAAATAACGAATATAAGATGAATTCAACTTTAAAACCTTTTCTTTCTTTTCCTATAGCATTTTGGTTTTTCGATTATTTTTTTATTCAATAACCTTCAAAACGCCTAATCCTCGTTTAAGAGCAAATATTCTGTTCGTTGCTTCCATGGGACGCATTCATAAGTTACGATATGTGTAATCCCTACGTTCTAATAGTACGAATATAATTTCAGTTGACGAGACAGATTAACTCTATAAAAAACTACTCTATAAATTTTGCAGCAGACTAAATTTAATGAAAAAAATGGGCTCCCATACAACAAATGTGTCTTTTGGCGTTTTTGCAAGATTTGGTTACAGACAGACACCGGGTCAGATACCGTGAAACTAAAAGAAAGGCTATAATAACTATACCGCCTGTCTAATGTTGTAAGTATAGATAGATAATGGTACGGAACCCTTCATGCGCGGGTCCGACTCGCACTTAGCCGGTTTTTTTTAATTTTCAACAAGCTCAGACCTTTATATATCATTTTTCATTATAATAATAATTTATTTCAACAGCATAAAATATGACAAGAACACTCGATAAAAACGCAGCATCAATAAGAAGTCCGGCTGCGTCTAAACTATTTTTTAAGCTTAATATTATGTCATATCAAAGTATCGTCTGCTTGTAGAGAGAGTCCAGCGGAGGTTTTCTCCATACTTGTACAAGAGGATGTACGGCTATTACCCGTTTTGTTTCCATCTCTCTTTGTTTTAGGCATGGTTGGACTTGAAACCCTGACCAAGGCGAAAGATGCACTTAATGCACATTACTGCTCTCTCTTGCGAAATAGAATAAATAATCCTTTGGCTCTAGGGCAGTTGACTCTATTCGTCCCGCAACAGTATGTACGGACGGGTACGCGCCGCCGCCATCAGTTGTTCGCGGCATTACCAGGACTAAGGACTCGCAGAGCCAGGAACTGTCCAACGGCCAGGGCTATAGCGCTGCTTAATGAGTTTCTGTCTGAGGTACAAGATGCTGACGGATGGGGGATACTCTTGTCTAAAATAATGTTCTTTTTATCTTAACTTTTTATAATTAACGAACTAGGCGCTTTGGTTTAAAACTGTAAGTCTACCTTTGTAACTTTAATTAAATAAATAAATATAATCTTAATTTGAATATCAGTATTAGAACTTTTTTCGCTGTTACGATAATTACATTTTACATTTTATGCCTTTTATACCGCTAATTAACGTTTAATTGCACATTACAAAGAAAAGTCAATTTAGTCCTAATGGCACCGTGGTGAATATTTACTAAATATCTAGGTTCTAAATATGCCTATACACACAGGATTTAGCTGTATTTCATACGTAAATATTTTACTAATTGCTTTATATCTACGATCAGTGCAACCTGGTAAGTGTACAATAAATTAAATATAGGTAGGTACTTCATTTTTAACCCCCGACGCAAAAAGAGGGGTGTTATAAGTTTGACGTGTTAGTGGTGTGTGTCTGTGGCACCGTAGCTCTTAAATGGATGAACCGATTTGAATGCGGTTTTTTTTTAATGAAAGCAGGTTTTTTAGCGGTGGTTCTTAGACATGTTTTATAAAAATCGGTTCAGCCGTTTTTGAGATATGGAGCTTTTAGGGAGTTAAAAGTCCCCAAAATAACGGCGACACCTACTTTCAGAGCTGATATCTCCTAAACAGCACAATCAATTTTCATGAAATTTATTTATTTTCCATGCTATAGTTTTTTATGTTAATGAGAAGGCACACGACTGCCCTCCTAAGCAAAAAAGCAGTATCTCAGATTTAACGGCCAAAGCAGATTCAACCCTAAACCGTTAGTAACAAGGTTAAATTTGCTACAGAAATTTTGTCTCAGATACTGCATTTTATGTTAGCAGGGCAGACGACCACTCAGGCCACCTGATAGTCAAGACTATAATATAATCTTAAGACCTCAAATGCGTTGCCAACCTCGAGGACTACGATGGAATGCCTCTATGCTAGTATTTTCACCAGTTGTCTTATCCCCACACCGCGACACAACAATGTGAACACTGTTGCTTGGTGGGTGGTTAATGGATAAGATGGTGGTAGCTATCCGGACGGACCCTGCACAGGGTCCTACCACCACTAGAGATCTAAAATGTATTCAAAATCCTGATCATGACCATGATATTAGGCAGCATCAATCTATTGATTTAAATTGAGGCTGAAGAATTACTGGCTTGTTTCTTGTCCAAGATTTAAAACTGTATGTCCTTTGTACTTGCTTTTCATTCTTGTAATTTAGTTATTTATGGAATGTATTTAATTATGATAATACCAGTATTTTTTTTCTTAGCACAGGTATTTTTTTACTTAAAAATCGGGCAAGAGCATTTCGGAACATGCTCAGTGTAGGATTCTGAAGCCGTTAAGTACTACAAACATGAAAAATCATCAAGTAATCACAAATTTTCTATTTAAAGTCAATTGGTGCCGTCGTAGATGAGTTTAGTAGGTGTAAACATTTTAATCGCCTGTACCTCAAGAACCAATGATGTCTACTTAGTCGTGATAGTTTACCTTTAAAATTGGTTATGTGCTCTTTCATTATTTTTTTTTTTTATGTTTTTAGTATTTGTTGTTTTAGGGGGGACACTAAACAGTTTTTCGAGTAAGTAGTCAGTTTATGAAATATTAAGCTTTAAAGCGATAATTTTTGTTAGACTCAAGTGTCCCCTCTCCAACAAAACAACAAATACTAAAAAGCTGAATAAATAAATGAAAGTGCATATTACAATACAATACAAAACACTTTATTGTCCACCAAACAAAAACATTACACAGAATTCTCACAATTTAGAAGACCCAGGTAAACATCAGGCGGTCTTATCGCTGATTAGCAATCCAGACAATATATATATGAAAGTGAATTTTAAAGGAAAACTATAACGACTAAGTAGACATCAATGGTTCTTGAGATACAGGCGATTAAAGTGTTTATACCTACTAAAATCATCGATCGACTCTAAATAGAAAATGAGTTATTACTTGTTGATTTTCATGTTTGTAGTACTTAACGGCTTCGGAACCCTACACTGAGCATGGGTCGACATGATCTTGGCCGGTTTTTTATCCCAAAAAAATAGGCGGTTTCTGAGGGAATAGCGATAAACAGGTAGTGTTTTATATGGAAATGTACCTCAAAACGAACTTACCGGTCAAGAGCCAGTCAGGATCTCATAATTAGGGTTCCGTAATAAAACAGCAAACTTTAAAACCTGACTGTATTTTATTCATATTGTCTTTAATATAATGCAATTTACTTATGTAACTTTTTAATCCTCATAAATTAAAATATTACATTGATATTAAACTTGAATCCCTACGTAACATGTAATATTACTAAATACCTAAAGCATACTTAAAGCACCGCCGTAAAACTTCTATTTTTTTTAAAATAAGTCATCATGTAACCTAATTTACCTAACTAAAACTTTTAGAATTCTCATTAGTATTTTTGCCTGCCTATGCGACTAATATTAGTGCCTCCAAAGTGATAGGTACCTAGATAAATAAAACGTTTATTTGCGTACTACAAATCACAACACACTTGACTGAAAAATTAGCGCTTTCAAGCTTAACTGAAAAATAGTTTTCGCAAACCCGCAATAATTTTAAAGAACGGTTCTATAACTCCTTACACTATGGGGTAGACGAGAAAAAAAATACGTTACGTGTAGCGGTGTTACAATAAATAAATAAGAAACTCGGTTTTATTTTACCACTTTGTTGGCGTGACTAATATGTATATTGATGCCAAATTACAGCTTTCTAGTACTAAGAGTCTCTGAGCTAGGCTGCGGACGGACGGACGGACATGGCGAAACTATAAGGGTTCCTAGTTTGACTACGGAACCCTAACAACACAGTGACACTTAAGTTACACAAAGGTTAAGAATTTGTGCATTGCAGCAGTGCAAAAGGCTCAGCGTATATTTGCTCATCACGAGCAAAACACTGGTGTCCTGCCACAAAATACCATTTAATTTGCCCCACAGTACCCGATGAATACTGCTTCAAGAAATTTAACAGGTCCGACTGCGGGGTTCCAAAGATTCCAGTGTACCATTACTTCATACCAGGATCGCGATGCGAAGTCGTATACTGGAAAGGCTGTCCCACAGGCAACATGTTTGAATCTTTCTACCAATGTCACCACCATTGTATATCAAGACTAGTCGATTCGACAGCGACAGAAGTTCCACAGGGCTCCGTGCAGTTGGAAAAGAAGGGTAAGGGGTTATGAGATGCGAAATCAAAATCAAAAATCAAAATATTTATTTGCTGAACATACTCTTAGCTAAAATTATCAGAGATAGAAGCTTTTGTGGCACGAATAAAATTGTCCTAGGGACTTCTGAACGATAATAATTTATCGATAAATTGTACTTGACAGTTGACTATGAGATAATCTACCTATGTTCGTTTGTCTCGCTAAAACTCGAGAACGGCTGGGCCGATTTGGCTGATTTTGGTTTTAAAATGTTTGTCATAGTCCAGGGAAGGTTTAAAAGGTGCGAAAATAATTGAAAACTCCACCGGGAAAGTCAGAAATTTGCAGCGGCGCGAAGCCGCTGGCGGGCCGCTACTGTATGAACATGCAATTTCCATACACCGTAGCTCAAAACTTAAAAATGGCATAAGCATAACGATACAAATAAATGATTATCTACCTATAATATTTTTTAGTTTGAGTCTTTTCCATGCATTTTGTGAAAACTGAGTAGGTATTACATTAGAGTATACCTACTATTATGCTACACAATGTCATACAATTTACCTAAATATGCCTTTGTTGCAAGGCACTCTTGGTTTAAGTTTATTTTGTATGGGTATTAGGATTTTAGTTAATCTCTATTAATCCATTGAAGGTTACCTGTCGACTGTGGCACTTTGAAATTAGTATTTTGAAACAGTTATTGATACATTCAATGTCGGAAGGAAGTCCGTAGTCAATTGACGTTTTTGCCACAAAAAAAAATGTCTGGTAAATATACAGTTGGGGACGTAAACAAATGGTCTTGCTAGGTTCTGCCGCTGGGCGTGCAAACTTGGTTCTATTCAGGGTTAATTTTTATTATTTATATTTTCCTTAAATTACCTGTATAACAATGAATTTATGTATCATCCTTTACAGTTTTACGATAATTACTACATTTATAAATTATTTGTAAATCCATTGATTGAACAATAAGCTTTACTTATCTTTTGAACTCGATAATAACCGTCTTTCATAACAATACATTTTGGTAACTTATTATATATTTTTGGCGCCATTCCTAGAAATTCCTCTTAGAAAACAGAGCAGTGTTAGATGACCAGGGACACGTACTTTACTACGCAGTCGAACACTGACAAACTTGTTAAATGTCTCTAGATGCGATGGCTAGAATTCAATTGGTCCACCAGACCTTTCTATAGGTACTTTAGGGCATTTTCAAAATAAAGTGTACCCTAGTTAAGGAAAATTAAGAAACGTTAACTTTCCTTAACTAGGGTACACTTTATAATGAAAATGCCCTTTAAGTACCCACGATAAATTTTAGCTGACGATTTTCACTGAACAGTTATTCTTTAGGAGTTATGCCTAGCTGATTTCAGATCTTGAAATCGTTTTTTTTAGAAGTATTTTTTTACGTGTGAGGAAGAGAGAGTTAAGAAGGTGTTAATGTGACTACATACATGAAAAACTTTAATCTCCAGGGGCTTTAGCCATGTTGCAAACGCTACTAACGTTTTTCTTTTCTATCACTCAAAATGCATGGGATGACATTCTCGTGCATTACGATAAACCTCGTGATCAATTATCATTCCCAACATTTTGAGCCATAGAAAAGAAAAACGTTAGGGCCTCAGAGATAAAAATATCCTCACATTATTTTAATATTTATTGACAATATGACAACGCATTGCATTGCAAAATATCATAATAATTAATAATTTAATAACACTAGAATATTTAAAAAAAAATGTACTCTGCTGCAGCGCGAACTATATAGCTATAGTTCAGCGTGGACTAAATGAACCAATTTAGCTCAGAGTAAATTAAATGAACCAATTTTGTTTAGCGTGAAGAAACCAATTTAGTTCACGCGTCAGCAGACTTATTCATTGTAAGCTCAAATTCAAAAGTTAAGCTACAGCACATTCTGGATTCTTGGATTTTGGATCTTGACTGTAAATTAAATAATTCATTATATAATTTAAAACACATTATTTTACAGAGGAAAAAAATGAAAACCGATGTGACGTGGACTTAGTAACTAAAAATTGCAGTCTTGTGGAAGAATTGGTGTACACATTCGATAGAAACCAGCAAGCTTGCGTTAAAAAAGCTTATTACGGTTGTGATACAGGGAACAAATTCAGCGAAAAACACCTATGCGAAAAAACATGCGCAGCCGGAGATTGGGTAAATAAAGTTGAAGGATTATCTATAAAAGAACTTAAAAAAATGAGTGAATTGCTTGAAAACGTAAAAGAACCTGAAAACGAAATAGAGCATGTGGTGGAGACACCTGAAAACGAAGAAGAGAATGTAGAGGAGAACGAAGAGCAGAAATCTCCAGAAGAGGACGAAGATAACGAGATGGAACACTTTACTTTACCTGATACTGATATAAATGGAGATTCGGAAGTAATGCTACGTAAGGATTTAAAAAATACTATTATAAAAGAAAAAAGGAAAATGTATCACTTTACCGTAATATAAAAGTGTAAAGCTAAAAATAAAATAAATATAAATATATCCGTTATCTCACTTCAGAGCCCTGTAATTGGTGATGTCTACTGAGATCTCATTATAAGATCACCCAAGTACAATAAACAATGAAGTAAATACTTGGAGTATCCTGTCACATGATCTCAGTCAGCATATAATCCAGTCTCTGCAGCCCACTTCAAGTAAATCTATTAAAGTCTTAAACGGCCTAACCGATTTTGCCTAGCTAAGAACTACATCAGTTAAAATAGGTTTCTTTAAAAAAAGACACATCCTATCTGCGTCGGTACATTTGTTCGAGACCCACAATGCCACATACGTTTAAGTTATAAATACTTCTCTCACTGCCTCTTCATTTATTGGATTTGCGTTATTGTTCTAGTCTAGTTCCTAAAGATAAGTGTGCACAATCATTTTTATGCACAAGTAATTTTATTTTCTATGAAACGTTATTTGGTTCTGTACATACTTTAAAGCGAAAAAGGAATCCTTATAGGATCACTTCGTTGTCCGTCTATACATGAGTTTGATGCTTTTTCTCAGAGCGTATAGGTATCAAGTAAAAATAATACCAAATACTTATGTAAAATGTCCCTTGGAGTAAACAATAAGCTACTTATGGGATACCTAATTCTCGATGACCTAGAACCTTAACCTGGCAAGGAATAAGGTCTTCCAGCACACATAAAAGGAAAAACTCGCCCTTACTGGAAGTGAAAGAAAAGTACAACACCGTATTTTTTTTACAGAGAATATATATAAAAACAGGTGTGACGTGGACTTAGTAACTAAAAATTGCAGTCTTGTGGAAGAACTGGTGTACACATTCGATATAAAACAGCAAGGTTGCGTTAAAAAGGCTTATTACGGCTGTGACACCGGAAACAAATTCAGCGACAAGTTGCTTTGCGAAAAAACATGCGCAGACGGAGATTGGATAAATAAAATAGAAGAATTATCTGTAAATGAACTTGAAAAAATGTATGAATTGCTTGAAAAGGTAAAAGAACCTGAAAACGAAATAGAGCATGTGGTGGAGCAAGTTTCAGAAAGGGAGGAAATAGCAGCCTGGGCACTAGAACAGAGAACTTTACCTCCTGATCGAGATCACGAAGGAGATATATTTAGGTTACGTAAAGAATTGAGTAATACTATAATTAAAGAAAAAAGTGAAAAGAAGTATCACGCCTCCGAAATATAAAAGGGTGAAGCTATACAAGACCGTTTTTTTTCACTTCAAATTCCTCTACTAAGATCTCATGATAGCGTCACAAGTACAATAAATAATGAAATTCACACTTAGCATCTACTATACTGTCAATTCCTGTCAGATGAACTCAGTTGACATTTCTCACGTATAATCCTTTCCCTAGAACCCACTCTTAGTAAAGCCTCTTCTGGGTCAATTTTCAAACAGGGGTTTTTCGCGGGTGAGTTACAATTCCAAGTATATTTACAGTAAGATTACTGTAAGTTTACCACTGACAGAGAGTTTGCCTTCATTTGATTTTCAACTTTAATTTCATACAAATAAAGCAATTTTCAGAATAGTGTTACCCACGTCTACCGATTAAGTAATAACTATTTTATTTGTATGACATTAAAGCTGAAAGTTAAATGAAGGCAATCCATCTGTCAATGGTAAACTCAAAATAATTGTACTGTAACTTTGAGTATAGAGTTACATTTATATTTGAATTCAATGCATTATAATCTACTTAAAATATATATTACAGTTAGCTAAATATTAATGGTTTCCGAAAGAATCGAATTTGAAAACCTGAAAACAGCGAAGTTTAACGTTTTTCGCGTGTTCAACTTCAGGTTTTGCTTAAATAAAAATTCATAGCTTTGGACGTAGACAACGTATTAACTTACAAACATAATTCGACGCCCCCGAGCAAGAAGTCGGTAATGTGATATTATGGACATTTTATTGTTATGAGAAATTCGGAATCTACGGGTAAGAATACATCATATATATTTTTTTCCGATTTTTTTCAATACAATTGATGAAGATATTAAGAACGACGTGTTTATTGTAGGGAAACTGCAAATTCAAAATGCTACGAGAAAAGTGTCGCTACACATCAATACAAATGTATTTATTATTTTGATATTTGGTAAGATGTGATTACCGGTTTATTGGCGTAAATATTTTTATGAAGTTTTTGGTAAACGATAATACTGTATTTAATTTAATAAATTTAACACGGCATTAGCTACTAACAAAGTTTTAAAGGGACAGTATTCGTTCGTAAATATTAGTAACAACTATTTGCGTACTATGTAATGCCAAATCAGATCATGTCACGAACCGCTATCCCACAATACCTTCTTTCTTTTTGCCGCTTGGCCATCGCAAGGTACGTTTATCTCTGCCTTCGATTAGAAATTAGAAAGAAATAGATACCTAGTCATGCCATATATTCTGGCCCTCGTAGAATGGGCCCTGAAGGGTTGTTTTATTAACATTATAATATGGATTCCTAAAAATAAAACATTTATTCTAAATGACCACCCTTTAGCTTTAGCACACTCCTTCAAACGGTCTAGCCACTCGTTTATGACAACACGCTCATTTTGATGGGTATAGAAGCCGCTGCCTTCAGAGTCCCAACATTACGGTAAGGCTTAGAACGGGCCTTCTCCTCTAAAATGTCCCACAGGCGGTAGTCCAACCGATTAAGATCCGGACTTCCCGAAGGCCAATCTTCAGCTGCAATACACATACATACATACATAAAGTCACGCCTTTATTCCCAGAGTGGGGTAGGCAGAGCTACAGAATTACCAACAACTCTAAAAAAAACTTGTTGTTAATTCTGTAACCACATTTTGCACAATCAGGCTAAGATGTTTACCAGTGTATTAGTGACAGGTTGCAAGCCCATCGCCTAACAGTACTACAAGCCTTTATTCCCTTAGTCGCCTCTTACGACATCCACGGGAAGACATGGAGTGGCACTATTCTAACCCGGCAACCACACGGAAAAAGCAATAAAGTCCGGTTAAATGCGTTTCCAGCCAACTTCGCGTTGTTTTATCTTTGTATGCTGGGGCCGAGTCTTGTTGAAATAGGCAATGCTTGCCGGCGAATTAATTATCATTTTGTAGCTTAAGTACCTTATCCAAAATATTATTCTCATAGTTTATCGCACGTATTTTTACGCCTCGTTCACAAAATCGAAGCTGTGTTACACCTTAGTAAGACACTCCCACAAAACCATGAAATATGCAGGGTGGTTTCCTCTTTCTACTCTAGGATTTTTTTCAAAATCTTCTTGAGAGCAGAGCTATGAGCGTAAACTTTGTCATTTTGGCGGTTGAACTTTTCTGCTGTCCTTAAACAAAAATGCGGCTAAAGGATCATACGACCTTTTTGAGTAATCTATACAGCGTGATTCAACTGCTTATTAGCTATCGAACTAAATATCTGGGTTTGGTGTCAATATTTTTAGAAACCACCGAGATACAGCCTTCATGCTAGCGGCTAAATGAATAATTTTTGGGCTTTTATTACCAAATGGCAGTTACTTAACGCTGAGGGCGATAAAAAATTGATAGCTGCCAATTTTTAAACGTAAAACAAGACCAAAAAGCGGTTTTAATTAAAGTGGTAAAAAATTATACCTTTGCCCTCCCTTGGCTAAAAATACCTATAATTTGTAATTATACAACTTGATATTTAATTCGCTTTGACGTAGTAATATATTGAATTATGCTTTTATACCGCATTTAGAATAAATTCATATTTTGTAAGTCATCACAGCATTTCTCGTTTTTCGTTGAAGAAAAAATGCTTCCGACCAAGGTGACATGTTCTCAAAAGTTGGCGCAGTTAATCCAAATTTAGAAATCGTGTAGCAAGTAAGTACTACTTAATCTGGGTGAAAAAAATACAGCTGCTTTTCGTCTATGCGACCTATATTCTGTTCAATTTTGTATCCATCCCAAAATGCTCAGACTTTTAATTCGACAGTTTCGATCGATGTAATAAACATCATTTACCTAATGCAATTTGACCAATACAGGCAGCAGCTTCCCCAAATTATTGGACATAAAAATATATTTTGATCGCAATTCATAGCACAAGACCAGTTTTTTTTATTTATTCTTCAATTAACCGCCTCTTTCTCAAGCATAGATCATATCAAATTCACCACATTTAGCTTTTTTAATCTAGAAGGCAATTAAAGTCGCGTGGCCGTTTTCTAATCACGTCTTTTTGCATAGGTTTAACTAGACATACCTTGCTAGAAAGCGGCTATATCATGACTTTTAGTTACGTTTTCTATATAACTGTTTTGTTTTTGAAAAATCTATCCCGTATAACCTGAATTTCTGAGGTAGAAGGCCGCTAAACATATTTTAACCGTCATGTAATTTATTTCATAAAATTCAACGGATCCATATCCACATGTGTGTACTTATTATAGCTAAAAAGAAAAATTGAAGACTTCAGTTATAAAAAGAAAGTAAAAACATACCAACTTTATATATAAATATAAAGGAAGCCTCAAATGTAAGTGTATATAAATTACTTGGATATCGCGCACCAGTTTTTAGACACGTATACTTTAAAACGTTTTGGTCATAACTCAAATGATCCTCTTGTATTTAACTGATTTTTAGTTTGAGGACGGCAGTTTCGTTCCACGATAAAAGATGTTTCGTCTGTAAACAAAATATTACGAAATTTTGCATGCCGTTGCCACAACTCCTTCGCTCTCGTTGCTCTTATATGTCGCAGAGCAGCAGTCAGCCGGTGACCGTACTTTGACGATAATCCCCAAGTCTAAGGTCTTGTTTGGTGAAATCTTAATTTCCCTAGCCATGATTTTCTGCTTGCGGAGTGGATTTCTACGAATTCGTTCGGCCACAGCTTTTATTGCCGCTGGTTCCCGTGTCTTACGTGGTTGACCGCTTCTTGACCTGTCATTGACCAAGCCCATTTCTGTATATCGCTTGATGGTACGGTAGATACATTTCTTTGATATATTCGAGGGTTTGACGAGTCCGAAAATGGGCACCTGGGTAGCTTATAACTGCAATACGATTCTCTTTGATATCCCGCTGCATCTTTAAGATAAAAAGTACTGAAGTCCCGAAGTATATTTACGCATAGCCAAGAAACAGAAGCACATCGTACATTCTTTTATTAAATTTAAAACAACCAAATAGTTGGGACAGAATTTGTGACAAGACTAGACTAATTTAAATGACTAAAACTCTACGAAAATGTTGATATAAATAATATAATAATTATAACTGAATAATTTTGTTCTTTACTTTATGCTAGTTTAATTTGTTTGATTATTTTAATAAATAATCTTATTAGATTAATTATTTATGATAGTTTTCTTCTACACTATGTCATTTTATTATTTCGACGTTATTCAATATTGCACGGTTACTTAAATATATTGTTATTATATTCCTGAGAACAACAAAGCTATAATACAATGCAGTTATTTTGTCTGGTTTTAAATTACTATAAAAACCTTAGCAATAACACATTACGTACAGCCCTTCGAACAGAGAATATCGTTATAAATGTCAATATTATGCAGTAACAAATAAATACTTTTAAAAGATTTACCACAATAACCCAGTAAGTCACTATTGCTGGGATTATAATTTAACTCATCATCTGTAAAAGGCATTTTCTCTCCTTTCTTAATATTGAATGCATATTGTAAAACAATATTGTATAAATTATATTCCTTGAAAAAATAGCTTTCATTTGATATATCAATGCTTTTAGTACTCCAGCCGGTTGCAAAGATATTCAACAAAACCAGTAAATATTTTTTCCTGTAAAATTTACTTTTTGCGATTACCGACTTATTGCTCGGGGGCGTCGAATTATTATATCGATGTAAAGAGCTTTTATTAAAAAAATTAATAAAATATATAAAAAAAAAAAAAAATAATTATTAAAACCTGAAAAGTCTTTTCGTAGATGTCCCGCGTTCGACCGTTTTTGTAATGTCTCAAGGGAACAACCCCCTGAATCGGTCTACCGTCATATTTACGTTAGGTTAGGATCCCAAAGCACGTTAGTTGGGTTTCGACTGCCAACGGGAGTGGACGCAGAGCCAGTGTTTTTGACGTAGGAAACAGGGTAAGTCTTTTAAAGTTGTATTTTGGTACGGCTATCACGACATTTGTATGGGCGTTTATTTATTGACATACGAATGAAACAAAAATGACAATATCAATTTTTTTGAAAAGTTTCATAGTTGTAATTTTTTACGAGCTTTGGATAAAAACAAAGTACTTATAAGCGAAGGTAATTTCATAATAGTTGTACTTTTTTAAAATAAATTTTAAGAGAATATTTTTTTTTTTTATTCCTAAATACGATATCCTACTAATATTATAAACGCGAAAGTTTGTAAGTATGGATGTTTGTTTCTCTTCGACGCAAAAACTACTGGACGGATTTAGGTGAAATTTGGAATGAAAACAGCTTACAAATACCTTGGATATTAACACATATGCTACCTTTCATATCGCTATTGCCTCGGGAACTGATTTATACGCGTATGAAGTCGCGGGTGGAGTAATAAATATATTCATGCAAGTATATAAGATTTTTCGTCATTTTTATAGCAGTACTATATTGACATTTGTATGGCACCGTTTTTTTTCAGAGTGTGTGTATGTTGCCACGAGACAGAATTAGAAAGGGATATACTCGGAATTGGATCGTGTACACTCAATAACTGCACTGGAATCTTTGTTTCGCGATTCAATTAATTCAAGCCTGTTATATTTGTAAAGGTTTATTAAAACTTTTAATAACAGTGATTACTTTAAACGCATATAAGTTTCCAACACTGGAAAGTGTTGCTATTTCATGATGGTTTATCAAATAATAAAATTTGCGATATTAAACATTATACTTGTTCTTCGGTATTTTGCTGTGGATGCAGGTAAATAATGCGAAAATGCTGTTTTCTAACGTTTTTCTGTTGTGTAAGTAGTACCTTACTATGAGATGGGAATACGTTATTGAATGAACCTGCATCAAATTTAAGTGAATGAGCGTTTTCCAAAAAAGTACCTATAGTTAAGGACAAAAATTAACAGCGGTAAGTTTTCTATTACGTCACGCAAAATAGTCATATTTTTATATACTGCCCTCGTAATCCAAAAGGCGGTATTTCAAACTAAATAAGCATATCAGATTCAAACCTCACCTGTTAGTAATATGGTTGAACTTGCTACAAGAGCTTTGTCTGAGATGCCACTATTTCTCTAAAGCAGTTATAGTTCATTTTCATGACGTAATGGAAAAGTTACCGTAGTTAATTTTAGTCCTTAACTAGAGGTACTTTTTTGGATAACGCCCAAATAGAAACCAATTCCGACCACAGAGTCTAAGGTACCCTTTTTGGTTTATTTTCTGACCTTCAGAGGCTCCAGACTTTTGCCTAGCTCAGCTGAACACAAGCGACTGCGGACGGCATGCCTCTCCAGTATTCTACTACCACAAGCCAGGATCGACATGTAAAATGACTAATTGGAGAGGCTGTCCGAGCCAAAATATGTTTCATAGCGAATCCCAGTGTACCAAAGTTTGCAGCGAGGGTAAAAAGCCTATTGCTGAAGGTAAATCAAGAGATGAATGTGACCTATTGCATCCCGAGGACATAAACTGTACGAGCTATACCATTATTTTTGACTAAGGCCCGTTTCTTACCCGGACACCAGAGCCTATAGCCAAGTGGCGATAGCGTTTGTGCTTGTACAAGCGCTTTCTTAACTAGTAATCGAGTGTGAGACGGAACCTTTCACTTTTATCAATCTCAAGGGTTAGCTGGAAGATATCCTTTAAAGGGATAAGTTCGCCTTTGTATTTTTTTTTCTTGTATCTTCATTGTATTGCTTCTGTTTTATTTTGTACAATAAAGTGTTTACATGCATAAAGACGCATTATCATAGAGCTGTATATATTTTGTTGGTGGCGGCGACTGGTTGTACCTCCATATAGTGTTCCGGTGAGATTGAGAAGAGCTATTTTCATATCATTTCAGGACCAGGAGGACTGAAAAGCATGCCACAATTCGGAAGAGTTCACTTGGAAGTTGAAAGTATGTATTCGTTATTCGTCTGTCTTTCACTATCCCTGTCTTGACATGCCACCACTTTGTCATCAGTTCTAAATAAATTCGTGATGCAAACATGTCGAGCGTAGGTTTTCACAAGCTTTTTGATGACTCTGTTTCTATAAAAATAAAACAAAATCAAATCATTGGTGGTAACTTTTGCAAAGTAATCAGCTTCGCCCTTAAGTAGTTAAATCTTGGCTAAAAACAGTTTGGAAAAAGGGGGTGCATTGGCAAAATTATCTATTTTATACCCAAAAACTGCTGCTTTAGTTGTCACTTGAGAATGTTCTAGTCCCACCGTATTACGTGTCACCGCAACGTCCATGTCACATATTTTGACTAAGGTGGTGAGTTTGTGCAGTTAGGGCTAGTAGAGTTAGGGCGTGTAGAGTTCACAGTAGAAGAAGAGTTTTGCAAGCATCTGAATACCTTAGAAGCCTTAGATGATATGTTCTATGGTTTGTGCAAATAAATATATTTGCGCAATCTTATCGATCTCAACGCGCAATTTTACACCATAGGGTGTGTAAAATTGCGCAATTCCCGATTTGTGATTTTTGTTTAATTATCAAGAAGACTTTATGTTTTTTTTACTCATTGGTATAATAATTTGTTGCTATACTAATAAGGTAAAATTAATAATTGATTGGTCTCAGATAGGATTAAGATTTTTTATTTTATGGCCATTTTATATTGATTGCAAAGTGCGCAATCTTATACCACCCTTCACTTTTTGACAGTGCGAGCCATATGGTCTCGCCTAGGCAACATTCGTGGTGGTAGGACCCTGTGCAGGGTTCGTCTGGATCGCTAACACCATCTTATCCATTAACCACCCGCCAAGCAATAGTGTTCGCATTGTTGTGTTCCGGTGTGGGAATAAGACAACCGGGGAAATTACTAGCGTAGAGGCATTCCATCTGAGTCCTCAGGGTTGGCAACGCGTTTGAGGTCTTAGGATTGTAGTCTTGAGAATTTAAATGTCTATTGGTCTCAGATTCCACTTACCATCAGGTGGCCTAAGTGCTCGTATGCCTTCTCCTTGTCATAAAAAAATAAATGTTTTTGGAGGAATATATTTAGGTCATACACAGATTTAGGTTACCGTCTTTCCTGTGGACACACCGAAAGTTTTTAAGGCCTAATTTTCTGGCTAAGCCCATACCCGCAAAAACGCCGTCAGGAGTGCTTTAGACCTATCATATAAAAACATAACTTATTTTTCATAACTTTTAATAAATAAATAATAATAACTTATTATTCTGCGAAGTGATTCTATGAAATGAGTTTCTTTAAAACAAGGGAACACCCTTTTTATTACATGTATAAATGTTAAAACGTATTTGATTGCTATTTTTATCTATATCTTCTGTCTCTTTCCTTGTTGTACGTTTAGCCATCCGCAGTTTTATTTCCCTCTCAATCGCTCAAAGGTCAACTGTAAGAGATCCCTTAAAGGGATAAGTTCGCCTTTGTACATACCTTCTGTTTCGTTTTTTACTTTGTTATCTTCTATTTGTGCAATAAACAGTTTGCATGCATATGTACATGATTAGGTACGAGTAGGTAATTTGCGTTGTAAGCAGTTTTGAAATATCCTTGCAATAGAAACATGTGTAGTGTATGTGTAATGGTGGTACCACCTTGAAGAAGGTCACTCCGGATCGCTACCACCATCTTATCCTTCTATCTACCGCCGAGCAGCAGTGTTCACATATTTTGTTCGGGTGTGGGGATAAGACAACCGGTTAAATTGCTAGCATAGTATAGACGCATTCCATCTTAGCCTTCAAGGTTGGCAAAGTATTTGCGGTCTTGGGATTGTAGCCTGGAGCATCTAAAAATAACCTGTGTGATCGTTTGCCTTGTCCATAACGTAAAAAAGCCCCCGTGTGATATTAAAAATCTCTCTTTTCCAGTTGAAGAAGAAAAGTCCATACTATGTTCTATGATTTGGAATAGCAGAAATTGCTCGAAACCACCTAAAGAAGTGTACACCTATGATATTAAAAAAAAAGCTTGCGTCAAAACTAATTGGTACGGTTGCCCGACTTTGAACAAGTTTGACGACCAAAAATCATGCGTGAAAGCATGTCTTGAATACCAACAGGATTGGAAAGCGCGCATGGAAAAACTGAATACTTACTTAATCAAAGGTATCGAAGCCGAAGCTATCGATTTGGTAAGGGCAACTAGATCTATCAATTACGATGTTGATAATGACAATAGAATTCATAATGGAACTGCTGATCTGGATACTTTCTGGTTAGCAGTGAAAGAAAACTTGCCCCTCGACAGAATGGACCATAATCAACTACAAACGTTACATGGTAAATCTTTTGGAAAAAGAGACAAACGCGTACACTAATACGAATGTAATTGGAAATTGAAGAGAGCTATTCCAATTAAAGATTTTACTTGTGTCATTTACGTTATTACTGGTAGGTTTGATGCACACATAACCGCTTTTTTTTACCGTGCGGTTATGTGAGTGTCAACCTTTACAATTAAATCATGGGTCTCAACTCTCAATTAATTCGCCGTTAATGTATGGAACAGCTGTTTTTTTTTTGGCGATTTCGTGGTAGGTCCCATCGGAAAAGTTGTTCAGTATGACCATCTTATTCACTTTTGGCCATTCCAGATCATGACCCCAAAATCACCCAGTACCTATACATGGGTAATTAGCTGTTGCCCGTGACAACGTCCACGCAAGTCATTTATCAGGGATCGTGTTTTCGTGTCGTTTCACCGAATTTCATTTCACCGAATTTCATTTCACCAAAAGCTACTTTCTGCTGAAACCTTATTGTTTTTAGCTTATCTAACCTATGTTTACCATAGGTTACACTAGGTTTGACATGCGCCCCTTGGAAATGCCCCTCGGGAACTGTCCAATTTTCCAGGAGAATAAGGATCCTATTTTGTCCATCGTGGTTAATGCTTTCCCATACCAAATTAAATTAAAATTTGTTTTACATATCGGCTGTGGAAGCGTAAGAAACAGAGTTAATTTCGAGTTAAAGGCGCGCGCAGCTTGCATGTGTGCGTGCATCAACCGTACACACCGCGAGCAACCAGAAACAAACTCAACAAGCCACGCCAAGTCGGTTTAGTTAGTCGTGAACGCGCCGTCCGTCGCTGCGTTAAATTGCGTGCGTATTAACCTTTTTAACGCCATTGGCAGCTGGAAACCATAGGTAATGGGTAATACACAGATTTAGGTTACCGTCTTTCCTGTGGACACACCGAAAGTTAACGTTTTTAAGACCTAATTTTCTGGCTAAGCCCATACCCGCAAAAACGCCGTCAGGACTGCTTTAGACCTATCATATAAAAACATAACTTATATGCACACAAGCTCTTAACTATTGACCACAGGAGAGACAACTTTTGTTTTTAAGAGTGTGTATGACCCTAATATCAACCTTCCTCAAAGACATTTAGGTTCATTTTACGCTGTCAACTATTTTTATTTTTATTTTATTTTATTTATTTGGGGCATCAACAGCGATACATGTTATAGAAACCAAACATATGATACAAAACAGTAAGCCAATAAAAGATGTCTACAAAAATACAGTTATGTGAATACAACATAAGCAACAATATTAACAACTTAAAAATATGAGCAAAAAGAAAGAGAACAACTTAACACAAGAATAATGTTCGTTAGCTCCGAGTGTGTGTGTGTGTGTGTGTGTGTGTGCGTGTGTGTGTGTGTGTGTGTGTGTGTGTGTGTGTGTGTGTGTGTGTATGTATGTGCATGTATGCATAAGTGTGTGTCTATTCACCTAAAGATTCCCCATAACAAGAGTGACACGTTTCTTAAGCGCAGCGTTACTACAGTCAAACAGGTCCACGTTATGAAATTTCTTATTATAATCTCTAAGAATACGAATAAGCGGCGAATTCTGAGCATATTTCGTTTGCGTTAAAGAGAGGCTAAAAGTGGTTCGTTCAGAGTGCCGAGTTCGATGTACAGGAACGTAAAACTTTATTTCCGAAAGTAGTGTTGGGCTGTCAATGCCAAACTATGACGGCTATAGCCGTAATTCTGTACCAAGTGACCCGTTTTCATTGCTTTTCTATAATACATTGGAAACCAATGACAACAGGTCACGGTGTATGTTGATTTGTATGTGAAGTGACTCGTTTTAATTGCACTTGAGTTTATCCCATATCGAGTTTATCAAGTCTACGTCATCTTTAATGACTGTATTTTAGTTCTTAAAATCAATTATTTTATAAACAAGTATAATTCAAATTGTGATTGGTTTTTGGTCACGTTTTTTTTATGAAGCCTATAATAATTTCACAGGTTATAAAATTTTGCGATAAGGTTTAAATAATATTTAACAAGTTAGTTATTTCTGCAAATAAAGGTCTTAAACACGCCCTATTATGTCGCCAATAATAGGTATCGCTGTATTTAATATGATTTTAGCTCTTCGATTCGTTGCTGTGGATTCAAGTAAGTAAATCTAACAAGTGCAAGGCAAATAAGAAGTCAATCGTGACACACACAACAATGAAGTTCCTGAATATTTTAATGTGACGCACTAAAAAAATGCTGATATTACTATTCCTTGACACGCAACAAACAAGTTTAACATTGTTTTAATGCTATGAACATTATCAATACCTATTCGGAAACTTCATGGTTGTGTAAAATGCATGTTATACGGGTTATCCCTATATGCATCCGACCTTATTTCTGCAGGGGCACTATGTATATGATTCTTTGAAATTGCGTTGGTCACACTTCCCAAAAAAAAAACATATGCACCGAATTAACCTGAAATTTCACTGCTTTGCACCATACTATATGAGCCTAACGTTCAAAACGGTAGTTTTTTTATAATGTTCCATAAACATTTATAACTTGCGGCCATATTCTACTGCCTTGACTGTTAATTGAAATGTGTGTTCAAAAATAATTAATCAATCATTAACCGTGAATAATATCTCTTATACTGTTTGCTAAGCACTTGATAATATTTTTAGTGATCAGTTACTCTCGGTCTATTGAGTATAGTAAAAAAAAACTCAGTGTTCTTGGCAAAATTTTCTTTAGGCTTAGGTAGGAACAAAATAGACCGTATCAAGCAACGCATTCGCAAATGTCCGTGGATCTCAGCATTTAATTTAAATTCTCAGGCTTAGCAACGCATTTGTAGTCTTAATAATTATAGTCTTAAGATTGCAAATGTGTCTCTGCTCCCTTGCAATCAGGTGGCCTGGGATTATCCTACTCGGTAAAGCGATGTTATTGTATCGTCAACGGCCAACATTACGATAGCTTTTAGCTCAATAACGCCTTTAGGGTACTGATGAGGCTGCCTCGGCTCTGCAGCGCCTCGGATATGTTTGCGGATGCAAGAGTGAACTGCTTTTGGTAACTTATCACTTCACCGAATTTTACTTCATCGAATGTATCGTTTCATCGAATTTCATTTCATCGAACTCTATTTTCTGCTGAAACCATAATGTTTTCAGGGTATCTTAAACATTCATTTCGTAGGTTAGGTTAGGTTAGATATTTAAGATACCCTGAAAACATTATAATTTCAGCAGAAAATAGCGTTCGATGAAATGATACATTCGATGAAAGGTGTTTCGATGAAATGATAGACACCCACTGCTTTTACTCCACCATGCGCCAGCTTCAACAGCATCTTGACGACGTTTGCCTAGAGGATCGATAGTCAGTGAGTAAATCATTGTTATTTGGTTCACTTCACAGAATTTTGTTTCCATAAACAGGCTTTTCTAGGCGCAGGAGTTTAGGTTTTGTGATGGTCACAAGTCTAAACCCAAGCTAACCTACTGGTAAATAAATCCGGAAAACAACAGGGTTTCAGCAGAAAATAGCTTTCGATGAAGTGAAATTCTGTGTAACGATACGTTCTATGAAATTAGTGTCGATGAAACGAGGCCGTTTGGTTCACGTTAGCTTAGTTAGGTGTTCTGTGACCATATTACTAACTAGGTTTTATTTTTAATTTAATTTACTATGATCCAAAGATGGTCGAAAAAATTATATTTGATTTAGTAATGGCGGCCAAGTTTGAAACAACACGATAACATGTCAAAAGCAATATGGTTTTACATAATAGAATAAAACCGCTGAGTGTTCTTTGCCTTATACATTCCGAAAAAACTTTGATCCCGCAGGCTCACCAGATTTCTGCCTGGCTCCGCTAAACACCACTGACTGTGGACGGCGTCCGATTCCTGTCTTCTACTATTACAAACCAGGGTCCACGTGCAAGATCGCTATGTGGAAAGGCTGCGTAAGCCAGAACATGTTTGAAACCCAAACCCAGTGTACCAAACTTTGCATCAAGGGTTCTAGAGGTATAAAATTAATGGCAGCTTAACTATAAATTTCGGAGGGTTTAAAACTTTGAGACAAACTTGTACATTTGTCTTTACGTCGTAAAATTAAGGTATTACAAATGCAAAAGTAACTCTGTTATACTTACACAGCTAAACTAATGAACTAATTTTTTTCGGAGATAGCCCGGAAAGTAATCACCAACATCCTAAACAACCAGCAACTCAATAAGAGTAGTTAATATGTTGCCAGAATATTATTGAAATGAAAGCCGTATTAAGAATGAATACCAATTTCAACAGAAATGTTGACTTCATGTAGGTACCTATTTAAACATAACGAAATTTAATCATTTTTAATGTTTTAGTTTCAGTAAATGAGGATAGTAATAGATGTGACGTTTCTATAAATACAAAACCTTGCACCAAACAACCTCAACGAGTATTCACCTATAGTAATGAAAAAAAAACATGCGTCGAGGCTGACTGGTACGGTTGCCCAACTTACAACAAGTTCATTAACAAACAGACATGCGTAGACATGTGTCACAAAACAGTGCTCGACTGGAATACCAAAGTAAGAAGCTTAGATATAAAATCCATCAAAGGATTGCAAGCCATTGTTGAAGAATTAGTAGATAGACACGATATTGATAATGTTGTTGACGATGCAGATATCGATGAGGAAGTCTTTTAATAATTTTAATAAAAAGTTTTTTAATAGAAGTGCAAAAAAACCTGCCACATCTTAAAGGAACGTTTGAAAACCAAGTAAAGTCAAGTGATGTTAAAGTTATTGTGGATAAATAATTTCAAAAAGTTTACCAGGGGTCATTGAATATAAATAAATGGATTGAAACGAGTACTATTTATTTAATTTTGCGTTTTTTACAGCTTTGTGACAGCCAAAGGAGGGCAAACGAGTTTACAGTCCTCCCTAAAGATACGTGGGCACTAGGCCTATCGACCTAACGGCGGCACAGCGAGGCTGGATAAGATAGCATAACGATGCGATCATCCGGCAGCTTACATACGTCTATAGATTTTATAAATTTTCTATAACGATAACATTCTCGCAATTCAAATTCAAATTCAAATAAGTAAATTTATTTGGAATGTCTTAGATTCATATTTGTTAGTAAATACATAAATTAACACATGGCTACATAGGTACATTACATTAAATGCATCTTCACGTACAATGCATTTTGTCTAGAGCTTTGTGTATTGGTAAAACAACCTGCGTTTTGCTTGTCTCAGTGCGTCTTTAGCGGCCAAGTCGCCTTGACAAGATGCATAACGATAATGTTAGCGATTTTCGAACACTGCAATGTATAGGGCTTGCCGTAAGGGGACGTTTTATCGCGTCGACCGCTTAAGTCAATTCCATACATTTCGTCAGTTTTCGTAAATTCCTAAAGTTAGCATAATGCATCTTTTCAGATAAAATATCTATGTCGGTCATTTTACCAGCGGTGTTTTCTCTACATCTGAACTCAACAGTGTGAGGATACGCAAGGAAAGCGTAAGCAACTGGGCATCGGGTACTAGTAAGCAATCGCCTGTCTCTTGTTGCGTACGAGTTTGTCGGAATATACAAATACTTGGCCTAATCATTTTCTCTTTTTACCATCATAATTTTTTAATCACTTGTGGTATTTATCTTTTAAATAGCTTTATCCGTCATCTCAGTTACTCCCTTGTCTCAGTTACTTTTGGCACACCCTTATTTTTCATATTTATTTTCACACATTCCATCCATCTTATCTTAGGTCTCTCTTTTCCACTATATTACTTTTCATTCATCCTCATAAAAGATAAAAAAGCTAAAATATTAAAGTTGTTTGTAAGTAGACCGCACGGGCACTTTTACACGTCAAAAATCTTCTGGCGATTAAACAAAGTTATGATACGTTCTTCTTCAGAAACCGTGTCCTAGACTAGCTGTTACGTTAGGTATCTTAGGCCAAGCATTTTTGTCTGTTACGACAATCCTCGACCCTAATGACATTAAGGACTTTTTCAAGTATTTTTTAAGTGCTGAAAATGGAAATTTACTATAGAAAAGAATGCATTGACCTACAAATTATTTATATACTTTGTGGACACAAAATTTTCTAATGGTAATTAAAATTTTTTTAGTATTAAAATTATGAATATCACAACTTTTAATAAAAGAGTCATGGTTCTTAATAACATAAATAATATTCTCTTAAATAAATTGTGACGCTACAGTCACAATGTTAATTTCTTTAATACTTTTAAGGAATCACGGGAGTTTAAGTTATATATTGAACGAATGGCCTTTTTCGTAACACGAATATAGTCTGTATATCAGCCGCTTTTCTCCAAACTAGAATACCGTACGACATAACACTATGGAAATAACTACAATAAACTAACTACTCAATATCGTCGTCTTACTTACTCAAACTCGTATCGGCATATTTTTTTTGCTGTTGCTAATTTCAAATTCATTCATTAGTAATTAGAAGTAATAAGTTTACCAACAGCAGAAAAAATATGCAGATATCAGTTTTAGACGATACGATACGACGATATTGGTAAGTTGCCTGATTTTCCTAACAGCGTAAGCTGCCGAACTTAATTTACCTGCTCGTACCTACTGCTATATGGGGACTCCATTGCAAGTTTTTGTCTATAGTTATCCCTAAAAAAAGTGTCTTATTTACCATTTCTAAACACTCGTTATTCGGAATTATGCTTGATTCTACCGGTCTAACATAATAATACTCATACGATTCTCAATTAGGAAAATTGCTTAATTCATTAAAAAACAAAAATCCTTAATGTTTTATTAAACATTGAAATAATAGTGTAATTAAAATTCTCTCAAACTCATTAGTGCTACAAATTCAACAGTGCAGCCTAAAGAACTGATTCCAAAATGGCTACTCCGATGATCAGTTTATTTCTAATGTTTATGTTGTTTTTTCAATTGTATGCCGTAGATGCAGGTGAGAGTTTGATAAGCAGAAATATTCATCAATGTCATCAGTAACTCATTAAAAGATAGACCCAATAGCATTAAAAAGTTTCTCAGTCAAATTAAGATGAACTTCAAATTTACTGATGTTGCGTTGTAAATTAATGAGGTATTTATTTTTTTGTACCTATTATAAAGCCTTTCTACCATCATGCCTTCTTCGGTAATAGGATGGCAGTATTGCTCATGAAGAATAATACCACTTTTCAAAATGACCGACGCCCCTTTCAGCCTATGATTTTCAAATGACTAAGAAACATTCTGATAGAACTAGCTTTCAGTAACCAAATCCACATTGAGATAAGCACAGAATAGACAATAAAGCGGGATAGGCAATAGGCAGTTAAGCGGGAGTACGTAAGAAAAAAACCGGGCAAGAGCATGTCGGACCATGCTCAGTATAGGGCTCCGAAGCCGTTAAGTACTACAAACATAAAATTCAACAAGTAATAACTAATTTTCTATTTAAAGTCAATTGGTACCGTCTTAGATGATTTAAGTCGGTATAAACACTTTAATCGCCTGTATCTGAAGAACTAATGATGTCTACTTAGTCGTGATAGTTTTCCTTAAAAATTCGTACAAATAGTACAAGTAATAGAAGTAGTATTTTTAATCCACAAAGAAAAGCCCCATCATCCAAGGCTTATTCTCGCTCTACCTATACTATAATACCAAAGAAAGACTGACTATTCGACGAATGACTATTCTACATTATTGCGGTTGCCAATAGACTGCAAAATCTATTAATATATTTCAGTTCGCTGCCTTCTTTAGCATAACGGCAGCTCGCAAGTGACCTGTCTTCCACACAGTAACACTAACAATAAACACGGGACTGAGATTCTACTGGGAAAAACCATATTGCCTTTGACGTGTTATCGTTTAGTCAGTGTTATATACGATAGCTTTTTTTTACTTGTCAGTAATGGCAGTCGAGTTAAAACAATACTATAACACGTCAAAAGCAATGTTGTTTTGCCGTGTACATTGCCTTTATCACGGTGGACAATGCTTCCGTCACTCTCGCACTTACATACTGGTCAGAAAGTGACAGATGTTTTAACCACGCTTATCCACCGCAATAAAAACGATCGTTACAAGCCCGCAGGTGTGTCGTGAATACACCTTTTAAAAAACAATAAGACCGACGGATGATATTATCATCAATGATGGCACTTTAGTTATTGGTGGGACAGCTGTGGAAGAGTTTGTTTGAAGGGTATGGGACCAACCAATTGGGGTTGGTATCAGGAAAGCATCCTACACCACAGGCAGACCGTGGAGGGAAGGCGAACTCAGCGGACAGGGGTTCGCTGCTCGCCCGAACTTCTTGTTGAGCCAGTGGTTTGGGGCCCACATTGCATGGCTTTACCGGTTTGGGGAGATGGTCGCGGGCTGTTCATAGCTGTCTACTCCTTTGGCGGAAACAGGGAAGTGGGCTCTTCGGAGCTAGCCGGAAGGCGCGTCAGTGGTCAATGCTTTTAGTTATATAATAATACCATAACCACTGCTGACTTTTCGTGACAGTATTTCGAACCATCTTTGTTGTTCCTTTGATCACTCTTTTCCTCAGCATTACCGGATTTTTGTCTCAAGCCGCTGAACACGGACAACTGTCAACTGCCCCAGAAACAGGTCTTCTTCTACGATAAGCAACTGTCAACGTGTAAGCCCGGTGTGTGGCGAGGGTGTGCGACAAGTAACATGTTCGACACCGAATCACAATTTACCCAATTTTGCGTCATTGGGAAAAAAACGGGCGAAGGTAAAAAACCCGTTTTGTTTTCATATGGCGAGTCTGGACTTTTGCCAAAGCTGTGTAAGGCAGCTAAGCGTCGTGAGAAAAGAACAAATAAGTGGATACCATATGTGTGTGTACCAGTGGTTTTTAGGGTTCCCTGCTCTGACCTCCCCTCCGAAGCCTGCGGTCCTGGGTTCAAATCCCGGTAAGGGCAAATATTAGTGTAATGAATTATTTTGTTCTTGACTCTTGGTTGTTTTGTATGTATTTAAGTGTATATTTCTCTATATAAGTACGTTTTTCGATGTCTAGTAGGTACCCATAGTACAAGCCTAGTTTGGGACTAGGTCAATTTGTGTGATGGGACATTCCCGTGATATTTATTTATTTAGGCTAAAAACGGGACCCTATTACTAAGACTCCGCAGTCTGTCTGTCTATCCGTCTGTCACCAGACTGTATCTCATAAACCGTCATAGTTAGACAGTTGAAATTTTCACAGATTATGTATTATTGTTGCCGCTATAAAAATCAATACTAAAAAAGAATAAAATAAATATTTAAGGGGAGCTCCCATACAAAAAACCTGTTTTTTGCCGTTTTTTATTCGATATTAATAACGGCAACAGGTAGACGCTTGAAATATTCACAGAATATTTAATTATACATATGAATTAATTATAATTAATTATTATTAATTATACATTATTATTATTATTATTCTCGATATGTTGAAGAATATTTTAAGTAAATTGCGGTAAGTTTGGCATGTGTCAACAATGAGTGATCATTGATAGTGACCTTGATCTTGAACTGCTCTGACATTCAATACTACGATAGTACTACAAATAGTAAAGGTAGGAACACACCTATTTTAATATTTTATATTATATTTTTTTTTAAGTGAGTAGTTGAATGAAAACTTCATAGGCCTATTCAGTATAACGTACTTTATCACCCCTTGACTCCAAAAGCGATTACTCGCGGGTCACCCTGTATATTCACTTTATAAAAATAAATAATTAAATGCCGACAATGAAGCGAGCTGATGCGGATTTTTTTTAACTATTGTGATAAGATAATGTAAATAATGTATAATTTGGCTTAGGTAATTAAAAAAAAATAACAGGACAATTTTCTGTCAGAAGACGGTGTACAAATAAATATTGATACTGGATTATACAATGGTCTAAGTCACAGACGCTCCAACTTTTTATTATTATTGTATTTTTATAATGTAGTTTCATAACCACTGACTATTACTAAAAGGTGCTGCTTTAAAATTAGCATTCATTAAAAAAATACACCAGAGCATGCATGGCCCGGTTTTTCAGTCTTTATCTCTCGCCATCTTTATTGATTCTTCGACTGCCCTCAGGATTACCGGACTTCTGCCTCAAACCTCTGAACACGGACGACTGTAAACTGCCTCAGAAAAGAGTTTACTACTACGACAAGCAACTGTCGGCGTGTAAAGCCGGTGTGTGGCGAGGTTGCGCGACTGACAACATGTTCGAAACTGAACCACAGTGTAACCAATTTTGCGACGATTTAAAACAAATTGAAGGTAAGTAAAAGAACTTTACTTGTTCTAATTTCAAGACAGGCTGCGTTTTTACCTGATTTGTGCGATGCAGTTAAGCGGGAGGACGTAAGGAAAACAACTAGGTGGATAACTGCGTTATTCTAAGATAAAAAAGTAAGACGTGTGTTTCATTAATAATGTTTGATTTGGTAATAAATAACGCTCTAAAAATACCTTTCCCAAAAATAGTAAACGACTACAATATTTTCGACAAAAACAACAACAACAACAACATATCCAACGTAAGCACATGTAGTACACGACTCTCGTGGGTCACTAATTATAGAGCGGTGTTTAGGAGTGGAGCTGTGATTGAACCGCTGACCTAACAAATTTTGACGCTATTGCACTGTATTTGGCAACATTTTAGGTAAGTATATTAGTCAGTAGTTAATTTAGGTGGTCTGATTTTTTTATACTTAATACGCAATTTTTCATACAAATAGAAAAGGTGATACTCGTATGTATTTCATTAGGCGCTAAAATCTCTTGCCATCATTGTCAATTCTCCGACTGCCTTATTCCTCAGGATTACCGGACTTCTGTCTCAAACCTCTGAACACAGACGACTGTAAACTTCCTCAGAAACAAGTTTACTTCTACGACAAGCAACAGTCGGCGTGTAAAGCCGGTGTGTGGCGAGGTTGCGCGACTGACAACATGTTCGAAACTGAACCACAATGTAACCAATTTTGCACCGATATAAAAAAAAACTGAAGGTAAATCAAGTACCTCTTTTTGTGTTTACTGTCTCAATTCATAAAACTAGAGCTCAATCTTTGCTAAGAAGTGTACTTACTGCCTTTTCGCACAATAACTTTTCGCAAATTAACAATATCATTTGTTGTTGTAGCTCTGTCGTTCCTCGGGGTTGTGGCAGAATATCAGCGTTTTGCTCATCATGAGCAAAGCTATACGCTGAGCCATTTTCATTATGCACTGCTGCAACGCACACATTCTTTTGGCAACTTTTTGTGTATTTTTAATTACTTTTGTCAATTGTGTGTGTGATTTGTAGTACGCAAACAAACGTTTAATCTATCTATCTATCTATCATTTGGGCAACCACTTTTTTCCGAAACTGTAAATATTTCAGGATTTCTTTCAGCATTATCGTGTAGAACCTATAGGTTAGGTGAGGTTAGTTTTATAAAAATCCTGAAATATTTTCATTTTTTGAAAAAAGCGTTTGCCCAATTGATATTTTTGAGAAAGAATCGGTTTGGGAAACGTTGCTGTGCGAAACTGCAGAGGTACTTCATATGAATGTACCTAAATACAATAACCACAGCCATAATGTATCGGTGTCAGAATCTCTTACCACCTTTGTTGATCCTCCAATTGCCCTGTTCCTTAGGATTACCAGATTTCTGTCTCAAACCGCTGAACACGGACGACTGTAAACTACCTCCGAAACAAGTTTACTTCTACGACAAGCAACTGTCGGCGTGTAAAGCCGGTGTGTGGCGAGGTTGCGCGACTGACAACATGTTTGATTCCGAATTACAGTGCAACCAATTTTGCTTCGATTTGAATAAAAATAAAGGTAAATGAACTAAATCACCGTTTCTGAAAAAAATAATTGCTTATTGGTTGATTAGTGGGTCTGGGGGCCATAGACAAGATTCACAGTGCTAATATAAACGATTTTCGAAAACTTCGGCAGCTTACGTCATTCCTATACATTTTCGATAACGATGATTTTCACAGAACGCATCTTGTATCTATAGACGTACTGAGAAAACGGAGTCCGTGAATTTTATAATATGTAACTATGTATGTATGCAAACAATTTGTTGTTGCAAAGAAAACAAAAACATGAGATATTGGCTCGTATAAAATTGGTCTTTCGTTTTTTTACTCATATCTCCGAAAATTTTAGCTCATGTTTTTTTGTTCATAATTGTTATTCATAATCATCGCAAGTCCTAAAGGGAACTTTACTGAAATCGTTCTAATTTTAGGACGTTTATAAAACAAACCTAACCTTACCTAACCTTATTTATCAGTTGGATATTTAAAAAAAACAATAAACAGTTGTATGATTAATATTGATTATGAAGAGTGATCATTATGATGTAAAATGGTATGAGATACATTTTCGGAGTTCCAATAATCTAATTTGCAATTTTATATGATTTTTGGCGCACCCCGATATTGGTGATAAAAGTCCAAATTTTCAAACTACATACTCGTTATTGTGCAATTATTCATGCGAATAGACCACAGCCATAATAATTATGTATGGCATTATTCGCTGGAATCTCACGCCATCTTTCTTGATTCAGCAACTGCCCTATGCTCTCAGGATTACCGGACTTCTGCCTCAAACCTCTGAACACGGACGACTGTGAACTGCCTCAGAAAAGAGTTTACTACTACGACAAGCAACTGTCGGCGTGTAAAGCCGGTGTGTGGCGAGGTTGCGCGACTGACAACATGTTCGAAACTGAACCACAGTGTAACCAATTTTGTATCAAAACAAATGAAACTGAAGGTAAAAGTACATTGTAAATTTATTTTAAGCTTCTATTCATATCATTCTTCTTCATTATTCTTAATGGTTATTATTATGATTAAATGAATATGAATATTAGCTTTAGACACCACAACCAAACAGTGACCATTCTATTATAGAACCGCCACGACACGGTAGCCTACTTGGTAGTGACTGCCTTCGAAGCTAGGGGTCCTTGTTCCTGAGTATTGGATGTTTTCTATGTATTAAGTATATATTTGTCTGTTATGTAAGTAAGTTTATCGTTGTCTAGTACCCATAGTATAAGCCTAGAGCTTAGTTTGGACTAGTTTAATTTGTGTGACATTGTCCTGTGATTTATTTATTTATTATCGAACCACTCGCCACAGGAGTAAAAATTATACATACTACCTAGAGGACCATTAAAAAAAATCCTCGAACTTTGAAACTATGTGATGAACTTCCCTTCACGATGTTTCCTCAGCACTAGGTTACATTTTTTTGAAAACGCCCGCGTCCTCCTTCAAACGCGGCTTGAAAAGAGTATTCACTGAAAGGCAACAAGTTGGCTGTGCCCCTGGCACTGCTGATGTTCATGCGCGACTGCTGGTGGTGGTCCGTCTGTCTTTTATGGGTATAAAAAAGAATTAGGCTGCGCTTCTACCAAAGCTGTGAAAAGGCGGTTAAGTGGAGCGCGAGGAAAATAATGGCACCAATAATATAGTCCGTAACCGAGATTTTTTCATAACTATCTTTCTAAATTGAAAAAGTTTCTAGTCGGTTGGTAGTTGATAGGTACCGTAATGAAAGAAGGATGTAGCAATACATACTCCTTTCATTGTTTATTTGTTATGTCGAAATGTCTCGAAATCTTTTGTATAAAAAAAGGATTTCGAAACATGGAATGCCCGGTGGTGGTTTTCAGGGGAACGCTCCAGAGTCTACAACGGACCCCGTTGGCATTCACATGTGAACTGATGTATATTTAAACGTTAAGATAATTAAATGAATAAACTCAAGAAACCAAGCAAGAAGTACACTTTTATTCTGCGTAGCTTAGATAAAAGTGCGTAAAGTATTACGCTTAGGAATAGGCGCCTACCAGGCTTACATTGCCTCTATTCAACTGCGTTATAACGATATCGTTTTTGACCTGTTTCCGTATTGTCAACGTTTTGATAACTCTTATGTCATTTACAATAATGACTGTGACATAAACGATTCTTAAACGTGTCAAACACGATATCGTTTTAACGCACGTGAATAGAGGCCCTGTACAGTCAGCATCTCATATTTCGTATCAGCCAAAGTGGCCAAATAGTTCGGCACACCATACAAAGTACATATAATTGGTTTTACAAATTATTTGGTCACTTTGGCTGTTACAATATACTTGATGTTTACTGTATAAGCAGGGTATCATGTCAATACCGAGGATATCGACACCAGGAATCAACTTTTGGTTGCAACCAAAAATGTGCCTCGTAGAAGTTATTTCAAGTTAATTTGACAATAGAAAGTGGTCTCTGAAACCCATAAACTGCAATTTCAAGACTAAAATCTCTAAACAGTTGCCAACGCTGAGGAGGTGTAATGCTTCTGGGCCTCTATTCAGTGGGGCTAGTCAAGCATTCGACAACCGGTATGGAACCGACAATAAGGTATGGAATTGACGTAAGCCACCGAGATAGTCACGTGGTACTATCTCAATGGCTTACGTCAATTCCATACCTTATTCAATCGAAACATAATCGGTAACGATTGTCGAATGCAGCTTGACTAGACACGTTTAAGAATCGTTTATGTCACAGTCGCCATTATTGTAAATGACATACGAGTTATCAAAACGTTGACAATACGGAAACACGTCAAATACGATATCGTTATTACCCTGTAGAATCCCAGCCCTGTGCTAGAACACAATGCGAACACTGCTGTTTGGCGGTAGGTTAAAAGACAAGATAGTGACAAGGTGAAAACACAAATATTGCTGTCTCTTGGAATTAGGAAGAATTTAACAGTCACGAAAGAACATTAATCGATATAAGTATAATATCCGCCTGGATTAGACCTGAAATACTATTTGGCGTCTAATCCGGGTTTCATTTTTTTCGTTTCAGAAACAGAAGTTGTGTGAAGTGACACTCCATCCTGAATACAAATGCCTGTCGTCATTGCTGAGAAACGTTCTTTGTTATGTTTTATAAAGATTTTACAAACATACATAATTTCAAGGACAATTACGCAATTTGGTAAATTAGAGAGCCTGGATAAGCATTTAATTAAAAAGCTGCAAACAAAATATATTGATTGTATTTAAAAACAGGTTCCAAAGCCCAATGACTCCGACTACAGACAGGCACTGTTAATCAAATTGTAAACTTTGTTAATCGCTAATCCGTCACTAAAAAAGTTTACTTCGTTGAACGTGAAAGCGTTACATTTCGGAAAAAATTACTCAAGTTAATCGTTAATCCGTTAACACTGATATCGTTGCGTTAGTGATCTACTTATAAGAACCGTTGGTTTGGGTTCTGGAAGTTAAAAGGTCAGGAACAAAAAAAGATGTGTACAATTGGAATGCGTAATTTAGTCATCTGGCATAATGTGGATATCCTCCTACATAAATATTAAGTTTTTACTTAACATTTTTAGTTTTATCTGTCCTCTTTTGCTGTGCACCCACTGAATAATGTAAATTTCTCTTTGGTTTTTGGCATTAGGCCATATGTACTTGTTTTCGTGCAATAAAGATTAAATAATTAAATATAGTATGTACGGTGTGTATGTGTTTATATGTTGAAGTTCTTGTCTGAAAGCGAGTATATTTTTAGGTAACCAGTAGGTACTGGATTAACCATTAACAGACTTGTGGAGATTTAACGAAAGTAAACGAGCCCGTTAGCATTTTTTAAAGTTAACTTAAAAGTGAATCCGTTAATCGAAATCTTAAACTTCCTTACTTAACTATTAACGGATTAACGAGTTGATGCCTAGCTATGAGTACAGATGATGTCGTTGTCTAGTAACCGTAGTACAAGCCAAGAGCTAAGTTTGGGACTACGTCAATGTGAAATTGTCCCTCGGTTTATTTAATTACCTTCATTAGTTAATGGGGTTATATTTTCAAAATCGGTCCACAGTTGGCGGAGTAATCGGTAAACATACCTACAAAAAAACCCACAAACAATGGAACGTATAACCTCCTCCTTTTTTTCAAGTCGGTTTTCACTACTGCCGCATGCTTGCGAACAAATTACTGGACTATACTATAATTGATCAAGTGAAGCTTAAGAGGATTTTGAAGCAAAAAATTCCATACCAAATGCGATAACGATCTTTCCCCTTAAACATTGAACGATTTTTACAATTTTTGATTATGTTGTAGATATTATAAAGAAGTAAGTCTGTACGTTTTCCTTTACGTACAGACCTAGTTTAGATTTAGGGGGTGAAAAACGTTATCGCCCGTGACTAAATTTGTATGTATGTATTTTTGACAGCTACGCGATTTAAGCATCGCTTCACAATCCTCTCTTAAAGGATGATTCTGATCTGATGCGACCGGTGACCAGCAATCAGCAACGTCGGAGTAAATAACTTTGAAATAACAAATAATATAAGGACGCAACAAATACTTTTCGGCTCAACAAAAAAAAAACAGTAGGTACACGTATAACTATTAATTGTTCTAATCAGTAATCACACAACTACATTTTATTAAGACTATAATTTCTTTACGTGTTTAACACCTGCAATATAATTTTTAATTACATTCGACAGTAACTCATTTTTCTGCTCATACCTAATTATTCTACCCGAATCAACATGTCTATACTGTATAATATTCTTACAGCCCTTGGTATTTGGTCTGCGACTAAGGATTCGGATTCAGGTATGAGCGGGGGATATTTGAGAATACTTATATTTTTATTATTTTTTTATGTTAAGGAGATGGCACAAGAGCACTCAGGCCACCTGAAGTGGAATCTGAGACCCATAGACATTTGGTTGCCAACCCTGAGGACTACGATGGAATGCCTCTATGCTATATTTCACCGGTTGTCTTATCCCCACACCGCAACACAACTCGAACACTTGCTTGGCGGGTGGTTAATGGATAAGATGGTGGTAGCGATCCGGACGGACCCTGCATAGGGTCCTACCACATACTATTATACTAGTTTTGCTACAAGTCTTGCAACGCAAGAGTTAAAAACCCGACTGCATTTGATATTGCCGTCTATTATATTATACCCCTTACAAATAAATGTTGAATAAGCTTGGAATAGTTACACACATACATAACGTCACGCCTTCATTCCCAGAGTGGGCAGGCAGAGCTACAGAAATACCATCAACTTGTTTATAATTCTGTAACCATATTTTGCACAGTCAGGCTAAGATGTTTACCAGTGTATTGTGACAGGTTGCAAACCCATCGCCTAACAGTACTACAAGCCCTTATTCCCTTAGTCGCCTCTCACGACATCCACGGGAAGACATGGAGTGGCACTATTCTAACCCGGCAACCACACGGGGGCCTTGCAAATACTTATACTATGCAAGGACAAATCCTTGTCTGTTGAATTCAAATGTCGCAATGACAATTTATTAGTAAGGGGGGTTAATATTTAGGTATTCACTACACTCGGGATTCCATGTACGCCTCTCCGTAAATATGCCATTTTGCTCCCTGTGACAAAAATAACTATTCTTCTTTGTATCCTCAGGCATATCAAACTACTGCTTGGCCCCGCTGAACATGAGCGACTGTGGTCTCTCCCAGTCTCTAGTCTACTCTTACTTCAACAGCTTCTCCAAATGTAGAGTGGCTGCGTGGAGAGGATGCCCCAGCGATAACCTGTTCTTCGGTAAAGCCGATTGCACCAAACGTTGCATGAAGCATGTCGAAGGTAAAATACTTTAATCCGATTGCAGACTAGTATGACGCTTCTTTATAATTTTTCTATATTTATACACGTCAACAAATCATGTCACCCTATTTATTAAAATCAATCGAATAGTTAACCAAGCGTGTAACATCCGACTTTTGGTCATACGTGCACAAGCTTAAGATCATGTGCTAAGACAAATGGCAGTATCTCAGGCAAAACTCCTGTAGCAAATGCAACCTTATTACTAAAGGGATAGGATTGAATCTGCTTTAGCTATTGAATTGCAGATACTGCTTATTGACTAATGAGGGAATTATTACTTTTTATAGCCATCAAAGAAAGACCATTGCACTAATCGTCTGCCATAGATGGTATAGGCCAATGGTCTCGCTCTTGAGTCCAGCGTTAGCTTCTATTGTTTATTTCATTTCACGGATGCCATTCACGGATCTTTCTGAATTCTTTATCCACCATTCGGTAACCAGTTCGTGTTGTCTGTGACGCCGTAGTTCCCGAACGGAAGTAAAAGAGAAAGAAAGGAAAACATTTATTCGCAGGAATCACACATCGAAATAACATAAAAGAAGGAAAAGAGACAACGGAAAAGTGGTACAAGGCTACAGCTTAGTTTGGGACTAGGTCAATGTGTGGGATATTGTCCTGTGATATTTCTTTTTATTTCATTTATTTAAGTGTCGCGTAGCGGTCCCAACTCAGGTCTTCCGTTGGGGCCGCTCGGTGGAAAATTGAAGCTGACATAGACATTACATTACGGATAATTTAAGAAACAAAACAAAAGCAGAAAATAACTTAAGGACCAATGTGAACGCGAAAAAACAAGCTGGCTTAACCTGGATAGTTTTTTTTACATCCATACAAAACATCACGTCTTCATTCCCCGAGAGAAATACCAACAACTCTATAAAGACTTGTTTATAATCCTGAAACCACGTTTTGCGGGATACGGGGTAGTTTTCAAGAGCTAAAAACGCAGAATTACGAGTATCTCATGATACATGCATTTATACATACCTTCACGCCTGTTTCGCAATGGGGTAGGCAGACTATGGAACGCCAGATGCCCGGTCTAAACATCCAACTTTCGCTTTCTCTACATTTCTTTTTCAACCTCCTCATGCACTTGCGTTGGTTTCGGGTAAAGTAATTTCTTCTTGGTCTTCCTCTGCCTTTTTTCCCCTCTATCTTTCCTTCTATGATGTTTTTATCCTTTAAAAGGAAAATATTGTGTCCTAGCAGGTGTCCTATCATTACTCCTCTTCTATTTTCTCTTGTTGCTAGTAAATTCCTACTTTCATTTATTTTATTCAGTTTTCGGTCATTAGATATTTTTGCTGTCCAACTTATCTCCTCTATTCTTCTCTAACATCACATTTCAAAAGCCTCCATTTTTTCTCAATCTCTTTGTATCAGTGTCCACGTTTCACTAGCGTATAGGGCTATGCTCCAGATATAATGAGGATGGCTTATATGGTTTGTTTCAGATGTAGAGCCGTATCGCATGTGTAGCAGGCCTTTGAATACAGAAAAATGCAGAAAATATCCTGAAAAAGTATTCACTTATAGTAAGGAGAAAAAAACTTGTGTCGAAGCCGATTGGTACGGCTGCTCAACCCTTAACAAGTTCGATAATGAACAGCTATGTGTGGAAATTTGCCAGAAGCCAAAATATGATTGGCATCATGAATCCGTAAATTTGCATACAGAAAAAGAATTTCACAGTCTACTTGAAAAAATGGCAGTAGCAGCTGATTTAGATGACTGATCCACAAAAATTGAATCTGTTCATCGTTACTGTCTCTTTATCTTTATTTCATTATGGAGAAAAATGTTTCTTTTTGGAATAAATCTACTCTTTCATTTCATTACTAGCATAGAGGCATTCCTTCTATGGCAATGCATTTGAGAACTTAGGAATGCATTCTTAAGAATATAAGTCTTGAGAATTCAAATATCTACAGGTCTCAGATTCCACTTACCATCAGGTGGCCGGAGTGCTCGTGTGGCTCCTGGCCATAAAACATAATAGTTATTTGTGCAATAAAAAAGCAAAGTTGGTTGCTGCTAGATGTTTATTTTGAATCTTAAGTGCAGTGAGTGTGGGGTAATCCTACTAATCTATCCAAAAAAGTAATTTTCCGACTAATATTGTAAATAGGAAAATTTGGATGGATGGATGAATGAATGAATATTTGTTACTCAATCACGCCAGAACGGCTGAACAGATATGGATGGAATTTAGCACAGGGATAGATTATAGTGTGGATCAGCACGTAGGCTACTTTTTATCCCGAAAAAATGCTCTGTTCCCAAGGGAACAGCGATAAGCGACTTCTACAGGGACGGAGTCGCGGGGAAATACTAGTAACAAATAAAGAAAACAAAGACCAACCTCTTGGGGGGGAGGAGTGACCATGACATAGTTATGCAGTTCAGTTTACAGTAAGAGAAAGGGACAGAGCCGTATAACTGCTATAGCTGTCTGTGTCCCTTACACTCGACCTAAAATGAAAAGCTTAACAATATCATGGTAACCCCATCATGTTAACACGTGGCCCGATTTATTGCGCTTATAATATAATTATTTATGGGTTGTTAAAACTCTGTAATATTACAATAAAATGAAATACCTACTCGTTTATTCTGCAAATAAGTTGGTAATTAAAGGACACGTGTAAAAAATGGCTATTCCTACGATAAAACTGGCAGCATTATTTAATATTATAGCAGCTTTTTATTGGACTGTGGATTCGGGATCAGGTAACAGCATGCATCATCAGTATCATTATTTTAGCCGAAAGAAGTCTACTACTGTCTAGGCTGCCCCTTCCTCCAAGGTTTCTCACAAAGACCGATCCTACGCCGCTTGCATTCATCAATTGCATCGGTTGGTACGAGAAGCATGCACTGTGGTGGAAAGAACTTGTGCAGGGTTCGTCCGGATCGTTACCACCATGCTACCTTTTAAACTGCTGCCAAACAGGAGTGTGTGGTATTAATATATTCCGGTGCGGGGGTAAGATGAAAAGGGGGTTATTATGGCACTTTCTGATAAGTACGGTGCAAGAGTGATAGATGCTTTATCCACCCACCGCGATAAACGCGACCATAATACGGGCCCAGGGAAATGATAAGCACAGCATTACATCTGGGTTAGCCACGCATTTGTAGTCTTCAGATTGCAATGCTGGGATGCAAATATCTATGGGCTTCAGAGTAAGGAATAAAATCCTAACTAACCATCAAGTGACCTAGGCCTCTATTTAGGTGCGTTAAAACGATATCGTGTTTGACACGTTTAAGAATCGTTTATGTTACAGTCGCCATTATTGAAAATGACATAAGAGTTATCAAAACGTTGACAATACGGAAACAGGTCAAAAACGATATCGTTATAACGCAGTTGAATAGAGGCCCTATGAGCTTGTAAGTGTTTTCTTTGGCATAAAAAATACATGACGGTCGAGCATACTTCAGGGCAGTATTTTATGCACATCTTTTCAAATACTAAAGCGATGAAACGATGATGATTAGGTACTTAGGCGGAAGTCCTATTCCTCATTTTTTTTCATCGTCAAATGTTTTATATTGACAAGTATTATAATGGCTTCCAATTTTATTAAAATGGCTTCTAAAGTCTAAATTGTTGGTCTGTCACTGTTTGTGTTCTCAGTTCCTTTGGACTTTTGCTTGGCTCCTCTAAACATAAGCGACTGTGGTCTGCCTCCGAAGCCAGTGTACTCCTACTTTGGAACAGGCTTTGATGGGCCCATATGCAAGGTCACTCTTTGGAGAGGCTGCTCTTCTGATAACATGTTCTACAACGAGAAGCAGTGTGTGAGACTCTGCAGCAAGGAAGTTGAAGGTAAAAACTACCTAACCTCACCTATTCATTTTCTCCTGTTTTCACGCTGAGAAAATGCTTTTAAGCATGCCACCTGGGCCGATGTAAGACTCACCAACCGGATACCCACTAAAAACCCAGCAATTCTCCCTCCATGCCGCTGTTGGCGAGGGGTCCAGGTTCTGCTTGCGCATTCGACTATAATACACACGCTTAGCGTGGGCTTCGATATTGAAAGAGCGTCTCCGTAAGAATCCAGGGCACTCACAGTCCTGTAAACCCAAGAAGACGATCGACCCACCACATCCATTATCCCCAGGTCCACATGTTTCGGCCGCAGAAGGTAGGGGGAACGGTGCACCGTAATACTCCTCTTCCTCTGCGGCTCCACCACGCCGTGAACAACGTTAGTAAAGAGTGGCAGATCTTAATACCAGGACATTTCCTAACCTAACCTATTTCCTTAACCATATCTAATATTTTTGGCTTCAATAAACTAAGTCCTCATGGTTTTCGACTCATTTGCAGTCTTTAGTTATTTATCCTAAGATTGTAAGCTTCAGAGCAAGCTCACCATTAGGTGGCCTGTGTGGCTCACTTCCCTTTTCCATGGCATAAAAGGGTCACTATCTATTCTACATCATCAGTCTTTACTAGTCCACTGCTGGACACAGGGTTCTCCTAAAATACGCCACCGAGCACAATCCTTGGCCATTGTTATCCAGCTCTTGTAAGCCACCTTGCATTGATCATCACTCGACCTAGGGCGTCCTACACCGCGTGCAGTCAAGAAGAAAACACTCTCTTATCTATTCTATAAAATGAAAAGTCCACACGATTCTATTTAAAATTAGCTAGCCAACGTTTCATACAATTTAAGAACATGTTTTTTGTTCTGCAGTGTCCTCGTCGTGTGTCTTCTCCTTAAATTGACAAATAAAACTATAGCAGCGTTAGAATCTTGGCTAGGCCCTCTGAAACTAGATTGCGTGAGGGTTTCACTGTACAGAAATTTCTATTGTTACAGATGACATGAATAACTACAGATGTAATATACCTTTAAATACACATGCTTGCAATGAAACGTCTCAACGTGTGTTTACATTTATTAATGAGAATAAAACCTGCGCAGACGCCGTTTGGCATGGCTGCCCGACTCTTAACAAGTTCGTTGATAAGCAGTTGTGTGAAAATATTTGCCTCAACTCTACGTTGGATATGAACGATAAATTGAAAATTCACACTAAGCAAACAGAGAAGGAACTGCAATTTTTAACTGAAGTAATGGATGAAAAGTTTAATCGTGCTGATGATTGATTAGAATATAATATTGCATACTAGTTTTTTTTTACTTTCACGTTTACAGCACAAACATAAATCATGTTTATATCATCAAGGCCTGATTTAAGGTCTCGTAAATGGGCGTTTTCCAAAAAAAGTGTACATCGTAAAAGACAAACTTAAGAAAATTTAACTTTTTCCATTTCGTCACGAAAATTAAAGTATGTGTAAATGCATGGCTAATTTTCGTGACGAAATCGAAAAAAGTTAAATTTTCTTAGGTTTGTCCTTAACGATGCACACTTTATTTGGAAAACGCCCAAATATTGTATATTGACAAAGAAAGTAAAACTATATTGTTTTGAGGTGTTTCCGTATTGTCTCCGTTTTGATAATTCTTATTACGCACGTACCATAACACGTCAAAGACAATATGGTTGTTACCTAGTTGAAAAGAGCCCCTGATGTAAAGGAAATAGTGGTTTTAGTGGTGGTAGGACCCTGTGCAGGGTCCGCCCGGATCGCTACCACCATCTTATCCATTAACCACCCGCCAAGCAACAGTGTTCGCATTGTTGTGTTCCGGTATAA
This sequence comes from Acleris holmiana, assembly GCA_949316455.1. Classification (NCBI taxonomy): domain Eukaryota; kingdom Metazoa; phylum Arthropoda; class Insecta; order Lepidoptera; family Tortricidae; genus Acleris; species Acleris holmiana. Next base: position 3,127,994 of record OX438766.1, read on the forward strand.
GACAACCGGTGAAATTACTAGCATAGAGGCATTCCATCTTAGTCCTCAGGGTTGGCAACGCATTTGAGGTCTTGGGATTATAGTCTTGAGAATTCAAATGTCTATCCACTTACCATCAGGTGGCCTGAGTGCTAGAGTGCCTTCGCCTTAACATAAAAAAAAAAAAAAAAAAAATAGGATATTGTTGGATTCCCTAGTACCTAGTAAGTAATGTTCTCACACCATTTACAACTAAGTAGCTTCATACATCAAACAATGTACTCCGTGGCGTCTGTAGCGGAGGTTGCAAACCGCATACCTACCTGTACCTCGATCATACATAATCTTTAACCTTGTATCGAGTAAGTAAAGTTGACTTATGGACATCGAGGAAAAAAACTGGCCAAGTGCGAGTCGGACTCGAGCACGAAGGGTTCCGTACCATTATCAATACAAACACAGTGTCTTTATTAAGATCGAGCATAACGCCAAAAAAATCACGTTGTTGCATTATTAATTTTAATTTAATTATGTATTCTTAAAGTGAATATACAACTAAATATTCTGTGAATATTTCAAAAATACATAATTTGTAAAAAAATCCGCAATACCTAGACAGTTGACAGACGGACGGACAGACAGCGAAGTCAACCCCTTCCTTCCCTGAGTGGGGTAGGCAGAGATACGGAAATACTAACAACTCTAAAAAGACTTGTTTATAATTCTCTAACCATATTTTGCACAATCAGGACAAGAAGTTTTGTTACTAGTGTATTGTAGATTGCAAGCAAATCGCCTTACAGTACTACAAGCCGTTATTCCTTTAGTCGCCTCCTACGACATTCACGGAAAAGACAAGAAGTGGCATTATTTTCACCCGGCAACCACACGGGGTTGCCTAAGCCACCATATTTAGTGAGAGAGTTTCAAGAACATTCTAAAGTTTGTTAGAAAACACATTGATAGTAATGAGGTAGCCACGCTCGGTGTATTCTTAAAGAGCTTATAACCTCCCTAAATTAGTCACTAATAAGAGAGATGCAGCAATACGTTAGAATGAGATAGAGATATATCCATACGTATCGAACGTATTGCAGCGTCCCTCTCGTGTGTGACTAATTTAGGAAGGTGTAATAAGCCTTTAATGCCTAGTTATAAAAATAAAATAAAAATGGTTGATTTAAATATGTACAGTGTGAAAAATGTAATACAAAAAAAAGTACACACCCTCAGTTAGAAAGAGCCATTTAATTTAATTGATTGTCTCCTGGGCCTCTATTCAACAGCGTTATAACGATATCGTTTTTGACGTGTTTTAAAATCGCTTATGTCACAGTCGCCATTAATGTAAATGATATGAGAGTTATCAAAATGTTGACGATACGGAAACACGTTAAAAACGATATCGTTATTACCGAGTAGAATCCTAGCCCAGGAAACGTGCCATATTTTTAATTCAAATATCGAATTCCAACAGTCAGCTTGGTCAACCAACCCAACAAACATCTTGCCCTTATAGAGAAAAATAAACAGAGGCCCCCAAACTAGGCAAAGCCTGCATCTTGGGACACCAAAACCGATTAAAATGTGTTATGTAGTTATGTATATACACACATACATGAATGAAGAGCCTTGGGGGAGGCCTATGTCCAGCAGTGGACGTCTTTCGGCTGATATGATGATGATGATGATGACACATACATACATGTTTTAAAAATTATTTAACTAACAATTACATTTGTTTTATGTATTTATTTAACATTATTGTATACTTATAGAACGGCTAAAACATCAAAGGTTGGAACTATTAATGTATTTTAATATTTGAATTTCTATAAAACTATGTGTTCCCAACTAGCTACCTCTGCTCCTGTTCTTATCATAATGGAACCATAAACAACCTACTTGTAGAATATTTATTTTTCGGTTAAGCAACTAGATTTTATCGTCCATAAATTTCTTAACAGGTCGTAAAACTATACACTACTGAAACTCATTTATTCTGTTATATACAGGCTTTCAGGGATACGTTACAAAATGATTATTGTAAAGAGCTTAGTTGTTCTGTTTAATATTCTAGCAGCTTTTTTCTATCATGTGGATTCAGGTAAGAGGTTGAGGAATTAAAAACTAAAGTTTAAAAGGAACATAAACACTTTTTTTTTTCTTTTTTTTTTGACGTCACCTTGGCCTAGTTGGGACTGACCCTGCCTCCGAAGCCGGCGACATTCGTTCCCGGGTTCAAATCCCCGGCACGAATGTTTGTTTCCGAGTCTTGGATGTTTTCTATGTATATAAGTAATTATTCATTTCTCTTTCTATTTAAGTATGTTTATCGTTGTCTAGTACCCATAATACAAGCATAGAGCTTAGTTTGGGACTAAGTCAATTTGTGTGAGATTGTGATTGATTTATTTATTATCATCCGAATTAATAATAATTCGCAATCGCGGGAAAAATCCTTTACCTTTGTTCATACCTTTTTGTTCCTGTATATTTTGATGATTTTTTTTCCTGTTTGTATTTTCATTCATAAAAGGCTAGATAATAAATATAACGCCTATGTGTGTGTTCTTTGGATATACTAAACTTGATCATACTTCCTTGAGACTGTTAAACGTGAAAACATGATTAGAAACAAAATCCTTGATGTTTTATTTTTAGGGTTCTGCACGCAAAGGGTAAAAACGGGACACTATAACTAAGACTTCGCTGTCTGTCCGTCCGTCTGTCTGTCACCAGGCCGGATCTCAAGAACCGCGATAGCTAGACTATTAATTGTTTAATAAATTATGTATTTCTGTTGCCGCTATAACAAAAAATACTAAAAACAAAATAAATTTTAATATTTAAGGGGGCTCCCATACACCAAACGTGATTTTTTACCACATTTTACACATTCAGGCCAACAAGTTTACTAGTGTATTAGTGACAGGTTGCAAGCCCATCGCCTAACAACAAGCCCTTGTTCTCTTACTCGCCTCTTACGACATCCACGGGAAGACATGGAGTGGCACTATTCTAACGGTCGAACTCTATAGTCAAACCGCGGATAGATAAGGCTTACTTCAGCTTGAGGAAGTAAGGCTATCTGTCCGCGGTTTGAATCTAGGGTTCGGCCGTAAACCGGCAACCACAAAGTTGCCTAAACTAATATAAGTTTAATAATTATAAAAGTTTTATCAATTCGGCCCTATGACTCATTGATTTTGTTGATAATTTTTCTCTGTACCCAGCATCACCAATGTACTGCTTGGCCCACTTGAACATGAGTGACTGTGGTGGACACCATACTCAAGTCTACCACTACTACAAGCCAGGGTCCATCTGCAAGCTCGCCATTTGGAAGGGTTGCCCAACTGAAAACATGTTCAACAGCGTGCACGAATGTACCACACATTGCATCAGAAATAAGGCGGAAAAAGGTAAATGTTCTTATTTTATTTGCCATAATGGTCACTGGCTTAATTTTCCCTAATATTACAAACCATAATTTAATTTGCCATAAAGACATTTTTTCTGAACCTTTCAGGTATTTTTTATATGCCAAGGTATAGAGCCCAATAGTTCACGGTTTCAGAAAAAATGCCTTTATGGCAAATTAATATCATGGCACATTATTCGTATGGCATATAAGATTATGTCATATGAAATTCGGGCAAATGAAATTTTTGCATGTGAAGTTCGGTCAAACGATAGAGAATCTTTCAAATCCGCTATTAAACATGTACGAGTACTGACTTCGTAAATTGGCCACAGTAAGTTTGCAACAGCGAGGATGACATATTTAGAGTGAGAAGATACAAGAATGACAGCAGTTGAAGTTATTTAAAACCAAAATTATTAAGCAGAGATTATCTTAGGGCTTTATCAAATCGGACTCAGTGCCGCATTTAGAGGTCTCGAGGCAGAACAAAGGAGTGGAGAACAAAAGAGTGGCCCCCCTGTCACCAAATTATTTTCGAAATAAAATGGTATTTTTCAGTCGATTATTCCAATAAATAATTTATTCTCAAACCAAGTATATTATTTTATTAGGTATTTAACAAACATCTAAAATTATAATCGGAAAAAAGAATAATCTGAAATTAAATTTCAGCGTTTACGAACACAACCTTTCGCGATCTTTTCGCCGAAAAATCGTTGGTAATTTCGCTGAAATCCAGTTCCCGATGTAAATCACTTTCAATGCTCAGGAGCTAAAGCTCAATGTCAATTAAATGAAAAGTTGTTTACTAGTGTTTACCTGAATTTGATTATTTTTCGAAGTCTTTATTGTAGGGGCCTCTCTTTTGTGGACGCCCAGCTGTAGCCCCGGTTGCCCTCCCTAAATTCGGCCGTGGTCAAACTGCGTGGCAAATCTACAAGACTATAATATTGTTACACTGGACAGAAATGTGGTCACATTGCGACTGTACAAGGCAAAATGGATCCACATTTGTGACATTTCATAGTATGGTTCCGTGAACGTGTCAATAATGCGGGTCGGTACCGATTATGTGGACGGTATGAGTGTATCTGTTTTCCAAACTGGATAATTCCGCTTAGCAATTTTTCCAGTCGGGTTTTACCCAGTCACATATTTTCCGGATATGAATCTTTCTTAATTGCATATTTTCCTATTGTAATTACAATGGAAAAGATAGTTATGTTCAGGTTAAGTTAGTTTAGCAAAGCACCCAGAAACAGGTGCTCCGCGAAAGCGGAGCTCTGTCGATTCTGTACAGATTTCAGAATCAGACTTCTAATTTTTTTACTCAATATAATGTTACAGTATAAATTACATGGCAAATAATTACAATTGATATTTGAATTAGGCAATCATGCGACTCAGAGAAAGCTACTACGTAATAAATGCGTGTAGTTAAAATTATGAATGGATAATGCAACTGGAAAAGTTGCTACGCGGAATTTTCAACTTTGGCGAACAGGGGCCTAACACGCCACAGGAAAAGTTTTTGACATAGGCTCGGGACTTTAATTCGCCTATTCCATATTCCAACATAAGAATGAATAATTAAGGTTTAAAATAAAAGTGTGTTTTGTGTGACTTGAGTCCTTTTATTAAGTACTAAGCAACTTTAACCCCGGGTGGCTGTCATTTTAATAATTTGACGTCATGTGATACTAGTTCCCGTGGCGGCATGGCCTACAGATCTAGCTATAGTTGGATTTTTATTCCCACAGAAACAAGTTAAACAAAGTTACGTCACTGTCAAAGTGACATTTCAGGGGATGTCAAAGTTCGGCCAAAAATAATATTGAAATATAATTTCGCTGGAACAGTGATATTAAAAATAATTTTGACAAATAATGAAAATTTAACAGAACAATTAACAAGAGTCACTGGAAAGCGATTACCACGGGAGTACGAAATGTGAAGCGAGTGTAGTGACGTCTCACATCAATCAAGCGGCCCTCAACTTGTTGACACGGGTGTATCGAGGCAGTGATACCAGTGCAATAAATAAATTATGCATACGAAAACAGTACTCTCGTTTTAAATTAATGTAACAAATTAAATTCTTTCAAATGTTGACTTGAGATATATACCTAGATTTTTTATAGTAAGTCAATTTCTTATAAATGTGGAAAGTATAAATATTTTTAATGCCGCAAATGTTTTTCGTTAGCGGCAACACCTTTTTTCTGTGGAAATAAAATCCGACCTTACTTGATGCGCGATCGTGACTTTTAAGTCTCATCCAGGTTTTGTTTTCAGCTCCCGTAGCAGTGAATAATTACAGATGCGATATTCCTCTCGACACTCATGTTTGCGCGTTACAGTCAGAGCGAGTATTTACTTATTGCAGTGAAAAACAATCTTGCGTCGAAGCCGAATGGTACGGTTGTCCATCAGCCAACAAATTCAATGACAGAGAGACCTGTGAGGATACATGCTATGACACAGAAATTGATTGGAAAAATAAACTAAAACGCCTTGATATGCAATCAATTAAGAGAGTCCAAAGCGTTGTGGATGAATTATTAAAAACAAATGATATTGACAACGAAAACGACATTGAAATTGGAAGGAACACCTTCAATTTAGATGAAATCCATTACTTACATGAACATAACATGACACTTGGCCAAATTCTCAGAAGTGGTTATAAGAAACCAAGGAAGAATTATGTTTCCAAAAATCTGAAGGCAGAACTCGCAAACAACGTGAAAAACAAAACGATGAAAATCGAAATAAAACAAAACGCGGTAAACGTAAGCAAACTACATGAAACTGAAAAACATAACTTGACAACGTTGTAAAATGAATGTGTTAATGTTATTTGTCATACAAAGTAATAAAATTTATTTGTTGATACTTATATACCTACTAGCGACCCGCCCTTGCTTCGCTCCGGATTAAAGTATTATACATATAAACCTTCCTCTTGAATCACTCTATCTATTAAAAAAACCGCATCAAAATCCGTTGCGTAGTTTTAAAGATTTAAGCATACAAAGGGACATAGGGACAGAGAAAGCGACTTTGTTTTATACTATGTAGTGATTCCCCGTAGTAAAACGTATCCTATGTCCTTTGTCCTTTCCCGGGCTTCAAGCTATGTCCATACCTAATATCACTGAAGTTGTTCAGCGGCTTGGCCGTGAGTGCATAACAGACACACAAAATTACTTTAACATAATATTACAATGGATATTATTGAGTACTAGTTGTTTCCCGCGACTCCCTCCGCGTAGAAGTCCTTTATCGCCGCTCCCTCGGGAATCGTAAAATGTTCCTTGATAAAAACTATCCTATGTCCTTCCCTGAGACTTAAACTATCTCCATGCTGAATTTCATTTATATCAGTTCAGCAGTTTAAGCATGAAGAGGTAACAGACAAACATACTCACTTTCGTAACTATAATATTAGTAAGGATTGTGGTTCCTATGTTTATGTCTTTGTGTCCTCCTGTAGACTAAACGGCTTGACCGATTTGGAAATGCGAGGTATTAAACTGTTGTACGTTTAGCCATCCACTGTTTTGTTCCTCTCTCAATCTCTCAAAAATTAACTGAAAGAGATCCCTTAAAGGGGAACCTTTCGTTTCGGCAAAAAGTTTTTACCATACTGATTCATTTCCCAAACATAATATCATTTACTACTACCAAACCTACCATTACTACTACCATTTAAAACTACCAAACTGGTAGTTTTCCGAAACTGTAAATATTTCAGGACCATTGTGTAGAAAACCTTATAGGTTAAGTTAGGTTAGCTGTATAAAAATCCTGAAATATTTACATTATAAAGAAATTCGTATACATTTCAAAAATTACTATGTTAAAGCCAATATCGTTGGGTTAAAATATTACGTAAATAAAACAAGTATGTCGAAAAAAAACAATGTAAGACTTAAAAGATTTTGATACTATTCAAAATCTATTAACATTTTCTCCTAAATTGTATCAATGAAACTCAATTCTGTTTTTCATGCATTTTCCCTATTCCTCGCGTACGAAGTCGCGGGCGTCATCTAGTATCTTATAATTTTGCCGTCGCGATCACAATATCCTCGATTTACATTCTATACAGGGTGACATCAAAGACGTGATCAAAAGTGATATGACTTAATTGAGCATTCAAGTGGGATCCGAATAATACAGGTATGTAGGTGTTTAGATGTAGTATTCAGATTTAATGACACTATGATCAAAATTAAATAATTTATTGTAAACAGTGTACATGGAAAAAACCGCCTTCAAAAACGCAAAAAATTACTTCTTTTAAAATTGTAGGCCCTAATACCCGATAACCTAATAGGTTAATCCAATTGAAGTCGGCTTTTTTGGTGAAAATATTGTGATCGCCGACTTCAGTTGCGTTTTTGAAGGCGGTTTTTTGTTTTTTAAAACATTTATTTAATTTTAAACTTTTTAGTGATCATAATACGCTGTTCCGTAGTCCCACTTACTAGTTGATATGAAACTTTAAGTTTCAAGCGCGCAAGCAACGCCGCCGGAAAGTCATAGTCATATTTCAACAAGTAAATATTCTTCGTTGTAGTCGCTCAACTAACTTAATCGAGATATCTGATCGACACCCTTGAAATAGGTACCGTTGAGGAGTTCCGATAGCCATTTGTGGGCTTCATCACCAGTTCCACTTCCCCAAATGATACTTTCTGAATGCGAATGCTAGATTTGTTACTAAAAGCACTAAAATCGTTATATGTTTGGAGTTCCCTCAAATCCTCACTGATCCCTCATCTGATTTAGATTTGGAGACAATGGGACCACCTCGGAAGACCATCAAACCAAAAAAAATAATTCAAAATCTGTCCATAATTGACGGAGTTATCAGTGAACATACACAAAAAAAAAACACAATGGACACACCTTCTCCTTATTTTGAAGTCGGTTAAAAAACAAATAAATGACAATGACTGATTAAAATTGTATCTGTGACTGAAGTGTCATTAAAATGAAATAGTAATCTAAAGGGGGTACGATTCGAAAAATAGGGTAACCATGATTTACAAAATCGGTGATTTAATTAAGTGGAAAATTAACCAGAGATATATAACTTTTGTTTCTTGCAACTAATATTTCTTTTAAATAGCTATCAATTACAGAGTCTGAAAAACTGGTTTCTGATCACGTCTTCGATGTCACCCTGTATAGGGTCTCGGTAGGCTCAGAGGTTTTATAAGTTACAATCAACTCGAATTATTTTCAATGGGTCCTCCGATCGCGATAGTCCGTAAGATAAGATCGATTCGTAGCGTAATTGACACCATAATGGTGTTGCAGGTTGCAGGACATGTTTAGTACCTTCTTTACCATTGTTATTATATATTTTTATAGCTATTCCTGCGGTCCCGTCCACTAGAAGTCGTTTATAACTATTGCCTCACAAACCGTCCAATTTTTCGGGATATAAGTACCCGCGGGACTTAAATCTCTATAGCAACAACAACCAAGACAACCTTTGAAATTACTAGCGTAAAGGCATTCCATTTTAGTCCTCATGGTTGGCAACGCACTTGAGGTCTTAGGATTATAGTCTTGAGAATTCAAATGTTTATGGGTCTCAGATTCCACTTACCATCAGGTGGCCTGAGTGCTCGTGTGCCTTCTCCTTAACATAAAAAAATACTAAATTTCATCTAAGTCAATTCCGCGGTTTGTTTATGAAAGCGTAACAAACAGACAGAGTTACTTTCACTTTTGTAATATTAGTTTGAATGTCAAACTAGCGACCCGCCCTCGCTTCGCTTTGTTTTATGTAAGTTTTCGGTAACACGTACATAAAACAGAATTTATTATTCATAAAAACCTTCAGTGAATTTTAATCTAACTTATAGTGAAAACCGCATCAAAATCCGTTGCTTCGTTTAGAAGGAGTTAGGGGATATACAGACAGACAGACGCAGAACGAGTCTTTGTTTTATAGTATGTAATAAATAAAGAAAGATAAAGAAGCTGTAATTTGGAGTATTTATGGTATTTGAGCTGGGGGTGATTCTCTCAACACAGCGCTGCGTCGATCTAAAAGATGAAGTTTTATCCGGCAAGTTTAAGAAGTCCCGTCGGAGCGTACAAAACACATTTTAGCGCGTACCTTCTCAATTAGGCAGCAGGCATCCGAGTCGAGTTCAGTGTCGTGTAAAGCTGCCTAATTGAGAAGGCGCGCGCTAGAATGTGTTTTGTACGCTCCGACGGGACTTCTTAAACTTGCCGGATAAAACTTCATCTTTTAGATCGACGCAGCTCTGTGTTGAGAGAATCACCCCCTGATGGCGGTTGGGGCGAATGTTCTAGAATGTAGACCGCGTACCAGAAAGCGAAGTGATACCAACATTTAGGAACCTAGATTGTCTATGCATTAATTATTGTATGTATGTGTGTAAACTCTTTATTGCACATAAACTTGTCCCGAACTTTTGTTCCGAACTTATGCCATATGGATCTCTTCCAGTGAACCCTGTAGTAATATAGTAGTATAAGCATGGACAATGCAAGAGGATCGACCAATTAACAAGAAAACCACACAAACAAACAACAATTATACTATTGTTTATAATATAATTTGTCTGAGATTATTTTAATATTTCGGGCCATTTTAGTTTCTAACTTTTAAAAATTGAATTTATAACAAAAGTACTATAAATTTTGGGATTTTATCTTTGGCACTCATTTCAATTAAATATATTTTGAAGTATGATTCTAACAACTTTTCGGTGCACGTATTAGGTACAACTAAATATGAGTTGCCACCACTAATACTCATACGAAGATACGGAAAGAAAAACCAACCATTATGATATCTGAATTAGCCTCTGATTTATTTATTATTTAAGTTTATATATGTATACATTCATCATCATCGTAATATGTACCTACGTTTGGGTTATTTTTATATTCCATTTGTTATTTTAGTTTGCACCGCCTACCACTTTATTTCTGTTTCTTTTTACTTCTTTGTTAGGTTGTCTGGAAGAGATCGCTACTTAGCGATAAGACTGATGATGACAACTCACTTGGTATCATTTTATTTATATTTTGCTTTTTATACTGTAATTGTATGTGATGTTCAATAAAGAATATTTGTATTGTATTGTATTTATTGCATCACTATCATCTCATGTTAGTGAGCATACAATTATTTATCTCAAATACGTTAAAGTCACGACCAAGTTTAATAGCATATTTCAGCAAAGAGTATGCAAGTTAAATAATTGAATTATGGGTAATGGATCCATAACGTTTATGGTTAGATTATACGTTTTCCAATTACACCGTATCACAAATTATACATCTGAAGTCATTAGTTTTCGATGCATTAAAAAATAATACCTTACCTTACCTAATGCTTTTGAGTTAATACTATAGGCATTTAAAGGTCGTTATTATTTAATTGTTCTTAAATGAGATGTTCGGCTCACGGCGCTTAACAAGATAACAGTTATTTTTTATGAACCGTAATTGATTTAGCTAACATCCGCATCTTAAGATACATCAAAAGTAAAATAGTCAACTCAACTTCGACGACACTAGCCTAGTTGGTAGTGTCCCTGCCTTCGAAACTTGGGGTTCTGGGTTCAAATCAAATCCCGGTAAGGGCAGATATTTGTGTGATGAGCGCGAATATTGTTCCTGAGTCTTGGATGTTTACTATGTATTTAAGTATGTATTTCTCTATATAAGTATGTTTATCGTTGTCTAGTACCCATAGTACAAGCCTAGAGCTTAGTTTGGGACTAGGTCAATTTGTGTGACACTACATACCATACATAACATCACGTCTTCATTCCCAGAGCGGGGTAGGCAGAGCTATAGAAATTCCAACAAATCTATGACTTTTGAACCAAACAGGCCAAGAAGTTCACTAGTGTATTAGTGACAGATTGCAACTGTTGCAAGCCCATCGCCTAACAGTACTATAAGCCCTTATTTCCTAAGTCGCGTCTTATGACATCCACGGGAAGACATGAAGTGGCACTATTGTAACCCGGCTACCACACGGGGAACATCCTATACAATAAATACACCATGGCTATTCTACTGTATTTTAACCATATTGCCTTTGACGTGTTTCCGTATTGTTAACGTTTGGATATCTCTTAATTACTTGATAGTAATACTGAGTTACAAATAATAGGTAGCAAAACACGTCAAAGGCAATATCGTTCTAACCCAGTTGAATGCTTCATCACAAAGCTGTGCGAAATTGAACCGTATTTTATCACAGTGACCTTCATTACAAAGGGTCACCCTTCCTATTACGAAAGGGTTTGAATGTCAAGGTTGCCCAACCCTTGTAATGGAGGGTGCTGTTAACCGTTGGTGCCACACAGCGAGATTTGTATCGACAATGGCTCCTTGCAGCGTCATCGGGCCCTTGGTACTACGAGTATTATTTATTCGGTGGTATTACGCGTAATGACGGTTGAATATTGTTATGTAGGTACTTTTATTTACGATGTGTTTTAATACCTGTCACTAATACACTAGTAAACTTCTTGGCCTGACTGTGCAAAATGTGGTTACAGAATTATCAACAAGTCTTTTTACAGTTGTTGGTATTTCTGTAGCTCTGTCTACCCCACTCTGGGAATGAAGGCGTGATGGTATGTGTTTATGTATGTTTTAATATTTTTTTAGCTTTAAAATATTAAAGTGTGTATGAAGTCGACATTAAAAAAATAGATTAGAAAATAAATGACGTTTAATTAGTATAACAATCTATTACAATGTGTAACAAGTGTAACAACAAATAACTATGTATTTGTGTGTCTGCACAGAATGAAATTAAAAAATACGCATACCTACGAAATAAAAACTATATCTACCTGTCTATGTTATTTGACAACGGAACACTAAAAACAGGAAAAAAAAACATGAGGCTTTTTAACACCGCACCGGCTGGTGAAAATATAATGAAATAATTTGAATTATTATTTATTACTTACGTAAAATAAATATTTTCGACCATAAACGGAATTATTAGATTTAAAGATTGCAAACTTTGTACCGAACAGACAAACAAAACAGAGCGACTAGAAAGTGAGCTAGACTTAATGTTTTACATTATATAAAGAAATTACAAGTTCTACTATGTCAATTATGTAAAAACTTTTAAAAACGAAGTTAAAAATTTACAAACTGTCGGGAATCAAGTAAAAAAAATAAAAAACACAAAAAGATAATGCATCGGCCGGGAATCGAACCCGGGCCGCCCGCGTGGCAGGCGAGCATTCTACCACTGAACCACCGATGCTACATGAACCTCAGAGCGAAATTAATGTACGTAACCCGAAACGGAGACATGGTAAATTTAATCAGATCGTTGAAATATGAAATTAGAATTTATGAGAAGGTAAACTACTATATTATCGCTTTTATAACTTAAAATAGATCATTTTATGGGCTAATGTTAACACTAGAACGATAATAATATACTTATTCTGGTATTAATTATTATACTTACCTACCGATCCCACCAGTTCGTTGTGCCCAAATTCCGTGTATTCAAGTGTTGGCCAAATGTGAAGAAACTTACTATTACTGTGCTATTGACGTTAACAAAAGAAGTGGAAGTGTCGTTTAGTTATTTCCAAACGTTCAAATCGTATTGGTTCAGGTGTATGCCGGAATTTAGATCACAGAGGTTATCGCCTTTTAAACTAAGAAACCATTTAGCTCATACATAACCTTTTTAAAACTATATGTTTGATAGATGTACAAAATTCTGTTGCACTGTAAAAGCAATTAAGTGTCATAAAGTCATAACGTAGGGTACTTACTTGACCTGTATATTAGTGCCGCAAAGTGCAAAAGCCAAGTCCACACCATTCATTTCACAATTTAAAAGGTCTCCGCACCACCTACAAAGGTCACCGATAGATGGCGCTAAAATCAAAACAAGATGGCGCTTACTGAGCAGCTGATCGACCGCGCCGCACCTGACGAGAAAAAGTGCGAGTCTCGCTCTACGGAACGAAGCGATCAGCGATAACTCAGTCGCAATCGGGCTGAGCTGACGGATAGACGACTACTCTGTCCAACATTAGCTCGCTTTGTTTGTTTATAAACCGAGCAATGAATTAAATCGTATGATAAACAAAACAATGACTTAAATCAAAGACAATTAAACAAGGATGTGCTAGGTTATCCCAAAGTGACGACGTCGTTTGCCGACATCAGCAAAGTTCATTATGTAGTTATGGATTTTTATCGATTTTAAAGATGTTCGAAATGTAGCACAGAGCTGTCACTGTGTCTAGGTCAACTGTCGGAATGGTCTAACTAGCTTACTCTATCTTATCTTAACGGTGCAATTATTTAGTATTGTGATTCAAAGTCAATGGTAGGAAACAGAAGTCAATGATTTAAGATTATCAGTTTTAAATTGATAACAATTTAGATAGTAATAGTAGATTGTAGAACCAGTTATAACAACACGTGTATTTGTAGTTTTAGAAATCTTGTGAACGCATAGAGCTCATAATCACTCAAAATTAGTGTTGTTGTGTTAGGCTAGGTTGTTAAGAAGTGTGTGAAAGTGCTTTGTTTTCTTTGTGAGACCTCTTTGTGAAAGGATTATTCTCGCCAACCAAGATCAGCAAAATGTTCGGCGTTTTCATGAAACGTTGGAAGCCAAAAAGGTAGGTGTATTTTATTTATTTTTAAATACATTAAATTATCTTCATTCAGGAATTAAATGCAAGTGGTTTTCTGTCTTGGACCGTCAAGTTTAATCCTGAGACTGTTTTACAGTTCCCAGTTATTACTAGGATGTGAGTGTAGTTTGAACGCAGTAAACGTCTTCTTTATTTCGATCATTGACTTTTCATCTATTTCTACACCTTGATTAGGAAATAAATCCCTATGAAGTCAACCAATAGCGGTTGTATTTGGAAACATCGTTAGCTCTGCCATCCTAACCTTAAAGGAAGTAGGTATGACGCATAAAACTCCTGTAGCAATATCAACCTCATTACTAATTGAATAGAATTGAAACTGCTTTGGTTATTGAACTTGAGATACAGCTTATTGGCTTTGGATAGCAGTACTGTACTCGGCATTTGCATTTTGCTGTATACGCACTTGTTAAGTTCTACCCTTGACATGAACTGGGAAACCGTTGTAGCATCGTTGGCAAACTTAAGCAAACCGGGCTTCTATATTTCATTGTTTTAGCCCATATTTTATGAAACGTTTTCACATCTATTGTAGCAGGATGCATTTCACCAATGACCACTTCACATTATACATGAGAGGAAGAAGTTTGGTGGATAAATTTTGATCCTTTGTGGAGGGATCCGGATTAGATCTTGCTTCAACTTTGTAAAATTTCACAAGGGGGTCATAATAAAATTAGCAATTTAACAGCGATGTAAAATCATGATAAGCAATAAAAGCCGGAATAGGGGTTGTTGTATTCCAAAAGGTAGCGTATTTTTGTTTAAAAAAAATCTGCCGATTAAACTTTAAATTCCGCTAGATGAAGTAACAATGTTACATGTAAATGTCATGTCCGATTATACAAATGACACAATAGACCTAGGTATGAGGTCGGCGATAACATTACAAAACTACGGACAAACATACGTGATGTGCTAATAGTTACTAATAGTTTATGTTAATTAGACCGAGTCAGCATGCGTATGGTGTCAAGTACAAATGATATTTAGAATCAGCGATATGCCTACTCTAAAGTATCGTATTACATTTCTGCCCTGCTCAGACAAATGGAGGTATCTCGGACAAAACTCTTGTAGTAAATGCAACCTTATCACTAATAATAGACGATTTAATCTACTTTGGCTATTGAATTTGAGATACTACCTCTTGGCTTATGAGGGTAGATTTTATCAGCATGGGTGGGTTGAAATTTGCTTAGGTAGCAGACTTCTGAGTTATATTGTTGTGGTAATATCTTTTTACATCGATTGATCAATTTCTTTTTTTGATTGTCTCCCGCTGGTGGTCTATTAACTTTAATCCCACCACCACTTGTCTTATTCCAGCTGTTAACGTTTAAGGTAACCCTTCACTTTTAATTTCATTTCTTTCAGTTTAATTTTCGTTCTAGGTACTATGCTTATCTGTGCCTAAAGAAGAAGCATTCTACTAACGTTATCGTTATCGAAAATGTATAGGGATGACGTAGCTGCTAGACGGACACGTCGAACGCTTATGTCGATTCCATACACTTTGACTATTTTCGAAAATCGTGTACGATAGCAGTGTTATGTATATTGACTTGGGCTCTGTACATAATATCGCCCAAACTGTGACAACTTCTTTTGTCGCAACTTTGGAGATACCACAGTTTTGTCGCAAAGGTGGGATATGTTGACTTTACGTCGTCATTATTTGAATTTTAATTATATCTAGCTTTCCCGCGACTCCGTCTGCGTAGAAGTCGTTCATCGCTATTTCCTCAGGAACTATCAAATTTTTCGATATAAAAAGTATTCTATATCTTTCCCCGGGATTTAAACCATCTCCGTACCAAATTTCGTCTAAATCGGTTCAGCGGTTTTTCCGTAAGAGCGTAACAAACAGAGTTACTTTCACATTTATAGTATTAGTAAGTATAGATTATTCTGCATAACTTAGTAGTTGCCCTGCCCGCATCTTACGCTACTTATCATTCCACGATTTTAATCGACCATATAATAATCAATCGATCAATTTAACCTTCAAAGCTAAATCTCACAAGCGTACCAACCCTATGAATGGTTTAAAAAGTAAAAAACTAGGGTGACCACACAGCGTGAAGCCCTACAAGGCTGTTGCATTACAAATAGAGGGCCAATTTTCAATTAAAATCTCCGTATGTGGTCCGCCAGAGGGCAGTGCGGGAATAGATTGGAGACTGCGGCAAAGGGGTAGAGTGAGATGTCTAATTTTGTAGTTTTAATTAACTGTAAGGTTTATTTTTAATCTTCGTGATGATACGATAAGAACTTTTGACGGGAGATACGTTATAGCTATCTACATTTATAAAATCATCTTGATATTTTTATATTTTAAAGAAAGAAAGGAATGTAGTTTTATTAACACACATTTTGACACATTCATAACAGGTTAGAAAGCTTAAAAATACCAAATTGAATCAGGGGTCCACTCAGTATTATGCCGTGACTAGCCATGACTCTGTGGTATTTAAATATTTACCTATAGTCTTTTAGTACAGAATTTCCATAAATAGTGACCTGTTTCAATTTTTTTTTGTATGTTTAGGAGAAGGCACACGAGCACTCAGGCCACCTGATAGTAAGTGGAATCTGAAACCCATAGACATTTGAATTCTCAAGACTATAATCCTAAGACCTAAAATGCGTCGCCAACCCTGAGGATTAAGATGGAATGCCTCTATGCTAGTAATTTCACCGGTGGTTGTCTTATCCCCACGCCGCACACAACAATGCGAATGCTTGGCGGATGGTTAATGGATAAGATAGTGGTAGCCATCCGGATGGACTCTGCACAGGGTCCTACCACCACTACTCATGAGCATACATCATCATTGCTCATGAGTATACATTTCAACGCAAACGTCGCAATTTCGTAAGTAAAAATAAGGGTAGGTAATGAAACGAAGTAATTAAATATAAATTATCCTTCAGACTTTATTGCCTGATTAATAACTTTGATAATTAACCAAGTACTTTTGAATATTAAAGCAAACAAAACCGCGGGCCACACGTAGTTTAACAGCTTCCTAATGGCGCTCATAATTATGTTTTTGTGGCTTTTTTATTTTTAACGGCAGCGGAAATGAGCGGCGATACGCTTTTTCGATTGTAGTTATTAAGCCTGTCCGTGATGAATTCAATGTTTTGGTGTTATTGAAGAAAAAAAATATACTCTATAATAAGGATGTAGGAATAAAGTTAAAAATGCAGAATAACCTGCTTCTTAACCTCGTGAGACCCAGTGAATCTTAACCTTGTTAGGCCCACCGTACTACAAACAGGAGGATTTTTTAAGTGGGAATTTGAATCTACTACCAAGGAAATAAAGTTCATTTACCTTTGCTCTTAAATAGCATTTTCAAATTTGAAGCAAATAAAAATGAACTTTATTCATATTAACATATAGTTTCAACTGAATTGCCTTGATTATGTTCCTCTTAAGGCATACTGCCATTAAATGCCATTTTAGAGCAAACGTATTTGGACGTTGTTTCCTTGATTGTAGATTCAAATTCCGACTCCCAAAAATCTCCCTGCTTGTAGTAAGGTGGGCTTCACGAGATTATTACATATTTCACCAACAAACAATTAAATTTGTCTACCTAACAAACAATGTAATCAAGTCAGTCTACCTAACATGCATGAGCATGATATTAGATAACAAAAGATTCTAGGGACGTTATTTCCAGTATTATTATTATGAGTAGGTACTGCTGGATAAGCGACTCCATCCCAATCATACAAAAGCTCAGCAAAAGTCATAAAAATTAACAATCAAATAATTTAAAATCTTAGCTCTTATTGCTGGAGTAATTTCTACCTTATTCCACATTTCGTCATTTTTCTTTGCGTTGTAATGGCGCTAACCCTCTTTTTCCCCCTATAATTTTCAACATATACCGTGGTTTTGTGGGATGGGACCGTATTACCATGATAAATAACTAACAATGTACAATGCTGTGAGAATTCGAACCGGCCTAGGTCTTATCGCTTTAATCGGCTATGTTTTATCAACGAGATATGATGGAAATTACATAACCTATATATATATAGGCATAAATAACTCACCTTGCCATTAGAAACTGTTTGGTGAGTGACAAGTGTCAAGATACAAAAGTAATCCTCTACTTATGACTGGATATTTATCTTACCTTAAGTTTCTCTAATGTTTTGTAACCAGAGCCATATGATAGTTAAGTCACACATCTAATGACAATCTTCTTCATTAAAAACTAACACGTAAAGTAATTATTAAGCTGTAAAATATTAAACGCTAGCGCAAAAAGCCGGAATAACATCTTTGTGAAGTCAATTTCCACTCGAAGGGCCCGTCGTAACAATATCATCGATGTAAAAAGGTAGGTTTTAGTTCTTTTGCTGCTCCCATAAAAGCATTTTCAACTTATCTGCCTTACCAGTCTGTTCCCCTGGCGGCAAAATAGACATTTTATAGGGTTCTTCAGGTAACTTCAGTAAGTAGTCGTTTTGATCTCTTGAATCGCGAGTGTTGCGATTTTTTTAATGGATGTACCATTTTTTTGGCTTCTGATAGATTGAGGTATTAAAGAATATAATGCAAAAAACATGGCTTAGCGCTTTAGACAAAGTAAAATAACCATCACGATCACCAGGTTTAGGTGCGATATGAAACCAGAAGAAAACGAGTGACTCTTGAAAATCTTACAATAAAACAGAAATACCGAAGCAATATGGTAGTTTAGATAAAAAAATACGTGTGCAAGATCTCGATATTATCAATACGTAAAGATAACAGAGATATAAACGAATAGTTCGTTGCAGAACCCCAGCTTTATCAGCATTATTCCTAACAGACTTTTTACTTTGCAACGAACTAACACGATTCCCTCGTAGCCCGAGGGTAATAGGCATGGATACACTTTACACAAATTGCAATCGCTCTTGTACAATTTAATAACTGATTAATTTATAACCCTCCGTTGAACTAATGGAGTGTCAAACTATAAAGAATGGGAGATAAACTGCAGCAGGTTTCCTATTTGTTTTAATTGGAAATTGCAACGTTAACTGCGTTTTGCAAACAATGTTGCGTTTGTTGGTTAGCGATGGAGTTGTAAATTTATGGGAGATAATTGTTGCGCTAAGTTTCGAATGTTTCGATTAGAAAATCATGAGACGCTATTAAATCTACCTGGCTAACGAAATTGCTTTGTGCGCTAACTTTCATGCTAAGGTTATGTTAGCGATGTAATTAGGTTTCATTCAAGCGAGATGACAAATTTCCGCGTAAAGCAAGCAAAAAAATTGCAATTTCAAACTCAGCAATGACCCAATTGTAAGCATCAAATTGCCTTGAAAGCTGCATGCGTGCGTGGTCTCGATGACAATGCAACTAACCATGTACACCACAAGCGTGGTTTGAAAAATGACAGTTGTAATATTAAATAATGATGTACTTAAAAATGGTAAACCTTGCGAAAATTCGGCATAAATTAACAATTAAAGGTAAAGAACTTGTTATGCTAAATACCACCATTAAGTAAACAAGCTTAAAATTAAAATTACCTTGACAGTCGTTTAATCAAAAGCGGCAAATTTAGTTTCTAAGGTAACTAATAGATTCCTTCGTCCAGTGAAGGTATAAATTAAACTTGACGTAATGCGTAGTGAGAGACAAGCTTGATAATGTTTTCTGACTTGCCTTGAACCTAGTCATATATTTCAATATTAATCCTGAATTAGCATGGCCCTTGGCGTTAAATCGATTTGTGTTATCTATCAACTAGAGCTCTTGAGCTGTCTTTAATGATATTATTACGATGCAGATGCATTTTTAAACCAAACCCGTCATTAGACTTGTTTGATGGTCCAATGACAGTGAAGCCAGCCCACTGTGATGTTATAGTGAATTTAAACAAAAAATTAAATACAGTAAGTATATTCTACTTTTAGCACTAGATAATTAAGTCCATTTACAGTATTAGATAGATGAGAAGTCAATCCTGACACATTGCACAACTATGAAGTTTCTGAATATTTTAATGTTGACAGCAGTAAAATAATGCTATTATTATACCTTCACACACAGCAAATAAGTTAAGCAGGACCTCTATGCTACTGCGTTATAACGATATCGCGTTTGACCTGTTTTAGAATCGTTTATGTCACAGTCGCCATTATTGTTAGTGACATAAGAGTTATCAAAACGTTGACAATACGGAAACACGTCAAATACAATATTGTTATTACCGTGTAGAATCCCAGCCCAGTTATCTGCCTGGTACTAAAGAGTCCGACAAGTGGCAAAGGAGTCCTCTTCATTTTGTCCAAGACAAGTCTGGGGCATTATGGCCGTGTTCATCGCGTGACTAAACGTGGATAAAAGTCACTTTCTGAAAAATGCAGTGCGAGAATAACTAATGCTTTATCCACCGCGATAAAAGCGACCATAATACAAGTCCTGGATTTGACAAAGGATTTAATTTATCTTACTCGTAATTTTGTTTTAGGTATATCTCAACTTTGGGCTCTGTCAGTTGTAACCTTGGCTCATCAATACGGATGCATAAAAAGCTACTCTCAGTTAGCCGCTTTTCTACTACTTCTGCGAGAAATGTCCAATAATCGGTCCCATTGTCGCTAGCTACGGTAGTTTAAAGTAACAAGTGACGTTCAATCCACTATCGGACAGAGTGTTGAACATTTCGCAGAAGTTTTCTTACAGATAGGAACGATGTAGTTTATTGTTCTCTTTGCTACGCAACATATCAGAAAATGAGTCTAAGTGTTGATCGTTGTAGGTTTTAGTCTGTTTCTCGGATGTATTTTTTTCTGGTTAATCAGACTATCATCTTGCATTGCTCTTGCTTATTCTATCCAAGGTTAACGGGAAGAGCTCCAATATGGGATAAATTCTCCTGTCTACATTTTCTATATCGATGCAAACATGTCTTGTAATCGTCAATCTAGTTATTATGTGCTCTTTATGGCAAGAATAACGAAGTTTCTCGAACTGTTTATGATTAGAACTGATTATGATTATGTTTTTTCCACTCGCGTACATATCTAACGTTATGTACGTGAGTAGGAATCGACCGATAAGGTAATACGTCACATGTTGACTTATGGGCAGTGATAAAACTCACGCACGGGGAAGTGAACCCAGAACGAGGTCAACAAGCATACTTACCCTTTCTGGACAAGGATGTCTTTTTTTACACAAATATATATTTATAGGAGTTAATTATCGAGGTATTCAAGTAAAATTAACGCTCGTGTAGAAGCTACAAAACCAATAATTATAGTGTTAAAGATTTCCGTTGTCGTTGTTTCGAAGAATTTGGCCATATTTTTGGGCTGCATTTATCTTTGGATCAATTTTAGCGATCTTCTCTATATGATGGTAATGATAAATTTAACTGTCAGATAATTGTACCTGGGAATTAAAAAAACGGCCTTTATTCGATAACCAAAGAAATAAGTAAAGTTACGTTATGTGAAGCCAAATATTTACCTAACACTAGTTAGTTAAATGTAAGACATCTCGCCATTTTTCAAACTTCGTCAGTCAATATAGATGTTAGGAAAAATGTTATCGAGACTAAAGTATGAATTAACGATTGGACACTTCGCTAAGTGAATGACCGTCTCTTTGCATCACCAATATGCAGCAATGAAAGACCTACACCACACTAGATAAATTTGATGTCTAACCAAACAAAGGTGAATGAGCTATCGAAATATTCCATCCTTTCAAACTGAAGTTAAATGTCCCCCATTCTGCACTAACAATTACGACGTCTATCCAACGTCACTTCTGCCAAGTTGTCATTACAAATGACACTTCAACATGCAACTTGTTCCGACAAAATCAAGCAATATCAAACTTAAAGTCAAAGTACTAAAACACTTCCTGATTTTAAGGATTGCAAGTTAAGTTGGTATTTTGGTCTTTAGCATACGAATGCTTTATTTTCATACTTCAACAAGAACAAACATCGCAATCACCTAACTACTTACAATTCCAAGGTTTTTGTGTTAATTTGTTTGGTCTAAAGACTTTGACAGTGACTCCGGGCCTAAATGATGAGCAAATTGTATTGGTATCTTGTGTTGTTGCTTATATTCGGCTTAGCAAAACGTTTAAGAGTTCACCCACCTTTTTGGAAGTGAAATTTACTATTTTTATAAGCTTTTTGCAAGCTGGAACGACTTTAAAACATTTTTCTTGTTCAATTTTGTATACTTTCTAGTTGGTCCCATTTCCAGCACGTCAAGATCTGATGATGGGATCTTGGAGAAATCGAGGGAACTCCTCAAATGTTTTACCGGGTGTAAAGGTCTGTGGTAGGAGCAATAAATTGAGGGATTGTTTCTACTCTATAAACGTAGCAACATTTGTACTACAACTTAAAAAAAAATGTAATTTAATATTTAGGATTTTTTCGAACAAACTTAATAGCATTTTCAATATACTCCATCCAATAGTCTAGTTGACGTCAGCTGTCAGCCTACAAACTTCGTCGTTTTCGCAATACATTGCTTGCTTGGAAAATCTAAATTCATGAATATTTGCTAAACAATAAGTTATTTTCAAAAGTTGTAGAATAAATATTGCTACGTTTATAGAGTAGAAACGATCCCTCAATTTATTGCTCCTATTACAGGCCACACCCGGTAGGAATAATTATACGTGGACGACATAACTTACCAGTATTATGATCACTAAAGTATATGACAAAGTATTAAAAACTAACCTTCTTGCTTTTTTAAAGACGGTTTTTAGTTTTACACACTTATTATTAACTTGCTATGTATGTAGGTATGTGCGGGTCAAATCTTGCAAGGAAGATTTGACCGCCTTCCGATTAAGCTGAAATTTGGTACCTACGTAACTTCGATGACAATATGGCACCACCGAGCTGGTTTGATGATGGAGTTGGAAAGTGGCGACAGGATCTCCGCTAAACTTAACGTAGATCCACCGAGGTCGGCCTCATTATGTTGGTCTTCATAAGGAGTAAATAACTTTGCAAAAAAGTACAGTCGACAGCAAAAGCTTGTCCCAAAAAAATATTTTTTGACATAATCTTACATTAGTTTAATCTTAAGTAAGCCAGTCAGAATTATCATTAAGCGGTTAATGCAGTTCCATGACTTTAGATCATTATTGTGATTCACGGTCGATATTTACATAATATCGATAGTATTTATTTAACCTGTCCTTCCGTATTTGCGAAGTAAAGGTAAAAGAGCTAGGAACTTTACGAATCAGTAATGGGTTGTTATCCAGCAAAGTTATTTACCTAAAGTCTTGCTTACATATAATATATAATTACTCGTATCATAATACATTGAAAAAAAAAAAGAATCCTACAATATGCTCAGTATTTTTGAGTTTGATATAATTCATTCATTACTCACATTTCTTTATTCAGTTAGGATTTTACATTGTCATACTGTCACATTCGTGTTACATTATTGCATAAAATATATAGTATATTAATTTCAATAATTTCAAAATGAATAACATTATTACAGTCGTTAGGCAATTAAGTACTTATGTTGGAATAAAATAAAAAAAACATAATCAAACACGAAATGGACTAACACTTAAAATCAAAGTAAGAGGTCAGTGTTGCCAATTTTGACACACGACTGAGAGAGAGCTGCCAATTTTATGTTTGCAGTAACTCATGAGGTTCAGTTAAGCAGAATTGACATGTTGAGTGAAGATTGGACACGCCGTGTATGGTCTGTCTATGCATAGCGTGTCCAAATTATGCTAATTTGGACACGCTACGTTTGCATTCGCACTCTTTAACGGCCGAACCCTATATTCAAAGCGCGAATAGATAAGGCTTACTTCGGGTTGAAATTTGACATTTGCCCATACAAAATGACGTGTCAATTTTTTATCCGAAATAAGGCTATCTGTCCGCGGTTTGAAAATAGGGTTCGGCCGTTAGAGTTGTACGAAAGATTTCGATAGTTTAAGGTATTACAAAGTACAAACGATTTTAGTTTTTGTTACCTCAAAGGGAAACCTTCGATTTTAAGATTGTGTTGGATAGGAAATAAACTTGCGTAAAACACCAGAAATACGCTGCACGCTGCTGCTAAATATATACGAATTACAAACGAAATATAATAAAACTTTTTTTTCAGTAGTTACATAGAATCACTCGAAACGAGTTAAAACTTACCCATTTACACTCGGCATTTACATTAAATAACAACGTTGTTGAGAAGAAATAAACGAGTTAACGTTATGTGAAAACTTTCCTCGTAAAAGACAATGGTTTGAACGAACGAATTTATTTTTTGCCTCGTGAAAACGGCTGTGACAGTTCTTTTTCTGTTTAAAAAAAAGAGCTCCTTTTTTAAACGCGTTGAATGATGAGACGTTTCCGCTGCGCGATCTTTAAGACGTTTTAGTCTGTGGTTATTATCTAAGTATATTATTAAGACATTGGGTAATATTAATATAACCTAGGGTATTATTGTCTATGGGGACTATGGGTCACTGTTAATAATTGAGATGTCAACTTGCAACTGTCAGTCGTTAGATAATAATTCCTTAATTCCTTAACTTATAAGATTATCGTATTCGGTTATATATATTACTACCTTAATAGGTTAAAAACCCATTCAAGCCTTAATTCCTTATTACATATTTTATCTTTCGATACTGGATTTGCTTTATCGAAATGATTAATTGATTATTGAGCATACGAATATCAAACCTATCTTTAGTCTAATTTTATTGGTTCTGACTGAGATTTGTTTATCATCCATATTCTGTGTATTCGTATATTTAACGATTTAAAACAGTTATTCGCAGTATTACCTAGTTAAAAATAAATAAAAAGCGGCCAAGTGCGAGTCGGACTCGCCCATGAAGGGTTCCGTAGCAGCAAGTAACATAATATAAAAGTTCGTTGTAGCTTTGATCAATGTTTTTATGACGTATTAAAAAAAAACTACTTACTAGATCTCGTTCAAACCAATTTTCGGTGGAAGTTTGCATGGTAATGTACATCATATATTATTTTTACATTTATCATTCCCTTATTTTAGAAGTTACGGGGGGGGGGGACACACATTTTTCCACTTTGGAAGCGTCTCTCGCGCAAACTATTCAGTTTAGAAAAAAATTATAATAGAAACCTCAATATCATTTTTGAATACCTATCCATAGATACCCCACACGTATGAGTTTGATGAAAAAAAAATTTTTGAGTTTCAGTTCTAAGTATGGGGAACCCCAAAAATTTATTGTTTTTTTTCTATTTTTGTATGAAAATCTTAATGCGGTTCACCGAATACATCTACTTACCAAGTTTCCACAGTATAGCTCTTATAGTTACGGAATAAAGTGGCTGTGACATACGGACGGACAGACGGACAGACATGACGAATCTATAAGGGTTCCGTTTTTTGCCATTTGGCTACGGAACCCTAAAAACTGGGCAAGAGCATGTCGGACCATGCTCAGAGTAGGGTTCCGAAGCTGTTAAGTATTACAAATATAAAAAATTACATGTAATAAGTAACTAATTTAATAATGCGCAATACGATTGATAATTTCAATTTTCAACGAATGTATGAGCTACTTGTTTGTTATTATTATTTTATTTTGATCAATCGACCTGAAACCGGCGACTGTTTTGTGAATTTTGCTGTAAGTGGTTTAGAATATCGCATATTCACGAATCGTTTTAACGTCTACAAGGTATGAAAAAATTACCACTAATTGCTGTAAAAGTCATCTAAAAAATGAATGAATTACTTTTTACCATCTTTATATAACTTTTTGTGTAAAAAAATAATTAACTTTGTAAACACATTTTAGCACGTGCTTTCTCAATGGAAAATATTCAAAATAACTGACGAAAATAACAAGAAAATGAAAATAAATGGGTTTTTGAAAACAGTTTTTTAAATAAGTAATCCGTTTAAGAAATATTAAGCTTTAAAGCGCTAATTTTTGTTAGACTCAAAGTGTCTCCCCCCCCTATGATTAATTTTGTGACATTTGATTGTCGTTTGGTTTTTAAACCAGTCGCGTCACTGGTACATCACGTGACTTTTAGTGTGACGCGATCGACACGCTAGTTAGCGAACGCAACTTGGCCAGGGCCTCTGTAAGAGAGACAAATTTCGTCAGTTGTAATTCATTTTAGTAGCAAACTTAAGTGTATATTAGCCCAAGAATTGGGGTCAGCCAGTCCCAGAGATGGGCATTAACAGATTAACTTTTTTAACAACTAATTAATCGATTAAACAATCAAACGTCACAAAATTACTCACGATCAATTTTATCGCGATTAAATTAATCGACGGAGTACACGAATGCCGATTAATTAATCTAAAGAAAATTAATCTAAAGAAAATTAATCTAATTAATTAATTAATTAATTAATTAATATATTCCTCGATAAATTTGAGTTTTACATTTTAAATTACACTAATTCTACAACCATTTATATATTTTTTATTAAATAAGTAGCATGCAGGTATTTCGGGAAGTTATTATTTATAATTCAAGTTTATTCACATCGGTTAACAATAAAAATAATGTATTCAAAGTATGTCAGTCGTATTTATAAATAGCTATCAATTGTTTGGGCAGCGAACCAGTAGTTAGAATACGCCATTGATAAAGTCGTCAATAGTATAATATGCGTCAGATACCTACTAGTTAAGCCTTTAATTTATTAACAAAATGCCTCATATTTGGCGCATTTTGGGGCCTAATTGATTAACAATTTAGTCGCTGTTAATTAATTGGTGATTATTTTAATTGTGCCTAAATTAATCGAAACTTTTACCAATAAGATTAATCTATCGGCATTTTTAATCGTTAATCATTAGTCGATTGTATTTTACCCTTCACTGGCCAGTCCCTAAGTTCTTCAACCCCCTTTTTATTATTATTTAAACAAAATATTTCTTAAGCTCTATTACGCCCGAAATCTGAGTTCGCAGTTACGTTATGCTCTGCCTCTTTCGTACAATACCATTAAGACTGAAGAGCGAAAAGGAGCCTTCTAGTTCGGTATTAGCCACATTCTTACAATAACTGACCCTCGATGAAATTTTGTGTGCATATCGGGTAGGTCTGAGAATCGGCCAACATCTATTTTTTATAAACCTAAGTGACATGAAAGAAAAAAAAATTGAAGCGGGCGAAGCCGCTGGCGGGTCGCTATAGTAATCTGTATACAATTCTTACTTTTTTTTATCGAAGTGTGACTTCTAGTTTTTCATGTTTTACAGTTCAAAGCGTTGAAATCAATGGAGTTTTTTAAATTATTATTTATGTAGGTACCTAATTGGAATTAAGAAATAGTCTATTTTGACATATAGAAAAAAACTCAAAGCCAAAATGCGCATCATAGAAGATAATAGGCCTACTACCTGCCGTTACCTACCTATTTAATGGCCAGGTACCGAGAAAGTAACAATTTATCTACAGTGGGTATAACCCGGGTAGGCTTCCTGTCCAGCCGACCGTCGCACCAACTCACGCGCATCGCCACGGAACGGTGATTGTTTTAAGTTACCGATCTTGGTACCTATTGTTTATTGTATTTTTTAAAACAGCTGTTTGGTAATTGCGTAATTGGTAGAGGTGAAATGTAAATTCAGCGCCAGAAGGTCCCAGGCTACTTTTTTTGGAAATCATTCGATATCAGGCAAAATTTAAAATGTTCATAGAATGTTGTCAGGAAAAAATTGTACCCTACATAGAAATGGAATTTTCCAGCAAATGCTATGACTATTTTTATGGTGTAATGTAAATGTATTTTTAGACACCAGATAAAGAACTACAAGAACCGAAAAAAAAAAAAAAACCGGGCGAGAGCATGTCGGACCATGCTCAGTGTAGGGTTCCGAAGCCGTTAAGCACTACAAACATAAAAATCAACAAGTAATAACTAATTTTCTATTCAATTGGTGCCGTCTTAGATGATTTTAGTAGGTAGGTATAAACACTTAAATCGTCTGTAAGTATCTCAAGAACCAATGATAAATACAACCCCACGTTACGAGCTACAGTCGAAGACACTGTTAACTGTACATTTACAATCGAACATAAACCTTATCACATCGTGTTAAAGTCTATGGGTGTTCAGTTAACAGTGTCTTCGTGTGTAC